>MU224691.1:272806-301187 GCA_018584345.1 Thuja plicata | reverse complement strand
TTGCAGTAGATTAGATGAATGAATGGTTAGAGAATATAAAAGTGCAGAAATGTTTTAAAGTTTTAAGAGTTACTGATTCACCCCTCCCCTCTCAGTAACTTGGTTAGTCCTGAATATTTCCAACAAATTTTCTCTTGGATTCTCCTTTCTAATTCACCAACTTCTTCAAAAATTCCCTCCGAATCTGGGAGAGTAGTTTCAGACTTAGAGGTTCCCTCAATGATGATTATTTATCTTTTTTGGCTGTGGGCATGAGCCCTATATGATGAGGGAGAGCTCAGAGCACTAGGGTCATTCCTATTCTTTTCACCTCTATTTTTACTTCTAGACCTTGTTTCATATCCTTGAGGTTTACCATGGACAATCCTCTTGGCATGCCTTGGTCCATCATCACCTCTCTCACTTTGAGAGTAATAATCTCCATACACTCCCAATCCCATATCAACACCCTGTTCAACTTCAGATGCATCTCTCTCCTGATTTTGTGGAATGAGATTCTCTCTCCTAGTGTTTTTCTTTTGTCTCCATGTTTAAGGAATAATCCTCTCAACATTTTCATTCATTGATTTACCAGCTTGGGAGGTAGATGGGATCTCACCTTCCAAATTGTCCTCAGGATGATTCTTCATCCTGGATCTAGTATACTTATAACTTATATTTATATATAGTGTGTATAAAATAATTTATAACCTAGCACTGAAGCACAGATTTCTTCAAGTCGCCACCCAACACTTAGCTGAGAAAATACACACAAAATTTGAGTAATATAAATTTTTCTACAAAGGAATTCATGGTGCAGAAGATAACAACAAGGAACCTTTAAGTAAATCTCAACAAATCTTCAGTGGTAATACAAATCCTCGGGATAAACAAATATAACTTTGTACTATCAATGGTCAACTTAATGGTTAAGATAAGTAAGAAGTCCAAGAGTCTAGGTCAATTTGAGAAACCTTACATTACTTATTGCAACTTAATTTCAATACTCCCCATCAGAGTTTCCATTTTGTTGGTTGTTTTTTATGCTACACTGTCTAAACAACAACCTTTTCTTTCTCTGATACAAATTTTAAACAGAAGCCAACTCCAACTATTATTTCATATAATGAAAAGGACCAAACAAAAAGCACTCATACCATGCTTCTACACTTTAGGTTCTGCTATACCAAGGGGGATACCCTTCAATACCTTTCGATAATCTATATGGTATTAATCAAGCAGGAATCTCACAAAGACTCAACATAACCAAGAGAAACTAGATAACTAGATAATTACCCATTGAACATCAACCATGAAATGGAGTATGATATAATTAGGTCACAAAAAACTTGTATAAAAGTAGGGAATAATGGGTTTTACATTTATATTTACAGAAACATAACCAATGTATAACTAGATATGCAATCATTTAGAAACTATCAGTCTTTGATCAATGCTTTATCCATTGGGCCACACTCTAAAACTAATACAATATGTAGAAGTCAATTATTATCAGAGATTCTAGGTATTGAACACAACTATCCCAAACCCATACTACTTATAAGATCCTAGTGTATATCAAGATGAATCTATGTATTAATTAGAACATCATTTAATTTTATCCTTGATCAAAACTCCAAAACAAGTACATAAACATAGATAAACTCTATGCTAATGAATTAGAAAATTCATAATTCATAAGACATAACACCATAGGAGAGATTGGAATATGGATCTTTGTATTAAGTTTAAAGAATCACACTTTTGTATACAAGATGTAATCAGAGATAACCTCTTCAATAATGTGCAAGAGATCTTCCAACTTTATTTCTAATCTTGAAACCTATCTAGTACAATTTTTCTATATTCCCCTGACTGAAAACTTTACAAAATGATTACAATCTCAATTTTCTATCCACTTCTAATGATATTGGGAATCATTTTATAGAATAGGATTGCAACAAGCTACAGATCAATTGGAATAAGGACAAAATATATGACTCATACAAAAACAAAAAAACACAAAAACACAAGTGGAATAACCACCTCTTTGTTGCAAGATTTTTCAAGTACTTTGTCTTCTGACTGTCTGCTTCCTTGTAACTGCTTCAAACTTGTTTGAAAGTTTCTAGGTGGAATTTTTTTCCTTGGTTATCTGATATATTGTTCTTTGCATCCTCTTGTCTTGTTCAAAAATATTGGGAAGACTACTATCTGTTGATGATCATGCAACATCATCTTCTTCTCGGTTGGCTACATTGTACCTATCCTTCCAAGAGGTGAAAACCTCATCACTTGACCAAGGGAAATTGATGAACTCATATTTCTTGTTGTCCAACTCATCCCAACTGACCTTTGCCTTCTCAACTTCCTCTTTCCAAAATCCAAAGTATAACTTGGCTTTTTCAATAGTTTCAACAGTCTGAACAAACAAAAGTGTACTCTCTAGAGTGATGATGCTATTTTTCCTTGTTGCCAATTCATCATTCATCTGGTTCATCCATAAATCTTCTCTCTTTATTTTTCCATTTTTCCTAAATAAATTTAGGAACATTTCATAATGGGTTTTGGAGTATCCTTTTCTTAACGTCTCTACCTTTTTAAGGATAATACTCCTCCTTATGTCCAAATCAACTAGAAGTTTAAAACATTTTTAAGTGGCAGCTAGCACAATGTCCACATTATATTCCTTCTTAGATAAGGATTAAAAAGACTTTGTTTCTTCCTTTTTTCCTCTCCACCTTTCCATAATTGGGTCCCATTTATCTTTGTCTTTATTGAAATCATCTAGTATACTTATAACTTTCTTACCCTGCAAGTAAATAGAGGGAGGATTCAGATCATCAGTAAAATGCATAGGTATAGCTTTTATCTTATCTTCATATTTTTGTTGCACCCATGCTTGTGATTCCCTAAACTTTATGCTTTCTTCATCCCATTTCTTTCTTATCCCTTCCAATTTGGCTCTTTCAACAATTAGTTTGTCCTTTTCTAAATCCAGATCTACCTCTGTAGTAGGGCCAAATGGTATAGGGGAAGGATGAAATTCTATAATAGGGCTAGATGAAGAAGGCTGATGTGGATCTGTGCTATCATCCTTTGTGGATAAACTTGGGTAGATTGTTTTCCCTCTAACCTGGCAATTTTCTTGTCCTTCTCCAATTATTTCAATCTTTCATCATTGTAGGCCTTCAAGACTATTTCTAACTTGGTTCTTAGGCTCTGAATTTATTCCTATTGTTTTTTTACCACTTTTAGGCCAAATTTTGCAATTTCCAAAGTTATGCTTGCTGCCTCTACCCTATAGGTTTCTGTAACTCCTTTTACAAGCAGACTGCCTGCCTGCTCAACCTGAGTGTTTTCACTAATCCTTTTCTATTCCCTTTTCTTTAATGACCACATTAATAATGTTGCATGGTCTTCACCAAACTTAACCCCTTTATAAAATTGTTGTGCTTATGCCTCAGTGGCATACATGGGTTTGGTTTCTTTCCTAACAACATCAAATACCACAACATTGGCTATGTCCCATTCAAGTAAAATAAGTACTCCTTCTTTCATGACTAGTTCTCTACCTTCTTTAGGAGTAATTTTATCAAACCTGGCCATCATCTCCTATTTTACCTTATTTTCAATTTCATCCTTGTTCTTATCAGGTTGATTTTTATGACTTTTCTAACATTTTTCTTTGAATTCAATGATGTGAATTCTCCATAGGAACTGAACAAATGCCCTAGCTTTTACAAAATTTTCATCTGATATAAACTCATCACTGGCTTGTTTTACAATGTGATCTAGCTCTTTGCCAACAAACTCAACAATGGTTAAATCCATCTGAGTATGTTTAGGAGCCTCTGGCATCCCTTCTTGCATCTCTTGAGAGGTTATGAAATTTTTTCCTGCATCTCCCATTTGTAGTAACTATTTTACAACAACTTGCTCATCCATATGCAATGGGGATTGGGAGGGGGAATATAAGTTTTCGAATTGTTGTTCCTCTCCTTGTGTTTTGTACTTCTTCTAAACTGGCATTGATTTAGACTCTTAATTGATGGCCCTCTTCCCTTTTGAGGTAGAAACCTCTTTATCATAGACTTGTGTTTGGGACTGGCCCCTATGGGATGTTTCACCCTTCTGTACTACCATACTATAACCCTATTTGTGATGTAGTATATATTTGTTGGAAACACTGAGAGGGGGGGGGGGGTGAATCAATGTTTCATTAATTATTCTATTTCATCAATTTGAACATAAATCAAATAGATAACATATGAAGCATAACAAAATAACACATAACACTAGATATGTTTATGGGAAAACCTTGATCAGAGGAAAACCTCGGTGGGAATTAGTACCCACAAATAATTGTACTAGTATAATGAACCTGTTAAAGTTACTTTTCCCTGTTAGGAGTAGTCTTTACAATGCAAGTACAATGACCCTATTAGGATTCTTTATAATAACCTTGTTAGAGGTGGTTGTCTCACTGCCAGAGCTCACTACTCAATAAGATGAAGGCTACAACCTTCTGATGATAGAAATACACTATATAAAAAATGAACTGCTATAATGACACTATTGTCTGATCAGTTCCATTTATGTGTTGATGCTTAAATCACTTGTATAATTCTACTTCATATTGAATTTCTCATATTGCTCTTCTTAAAATCTTATGTGCTTTCTCTTCGACTTCACTAATACAAAAGTGCATGTCTAATATATATATACATGCCTGAATAGACGTGACTAAAAACAAGACCTTAGTCGGCCCAAAAAAAAAATTCACAATGCTTCCAAATTTTTTTTCTTAAGTGTGTATACAACACTATTTAAGACATAATTACTAACTTATTACAATAGGTGCATAGCCTTTACAAAATATAATATTATACGCTAATAAAAAAACTAAGGTCGGCTCCATACTCTATTTTCTGAACTATTAGTGCACTTAATCTTTCTGTAACTTTTTTGTACTGTCATTCTCTACCATGCATGTATAGGGTAAACATAAAAACATATCATAGAGCTTATTTATGAATGCACATAGCCTGACTCAATCTTACGCATGTGTGTTGGTGCTCTGATCGACTGCATAACTCTGTTCTATTCTGTCTTCTATACTTAGCCATTTTTGTCTTCCAAGTTTACTTGACAAAACTTCATATGACTTAGTTGCCATAATGACAACACACAATAAGTTATATACACCTTAAGTGTCAACATGCCAACAATCTCCCCCTTTGTCATTAATGGCAACAAAGGAATGTGGCCAATTTACTTAAACTTTGACTTTACAACAAAAAGGCTTTCTATCATAACTTTGGCTATATAAAATACTCCTTATATACATAAATTACTCCCCCTTTGACATTAATGGAAAAGGTTTTAGAATTTTAAGTTTCTAGATACTTACTCCATGTATACATATGGATAATCAATTTGCAGATTCTTGATCTCTTTCTACCAAAATGTCTTTAGTGCATCAACTGTCTGAATATGGGCGCATAAGGCATATGTAAGATTCCCCATCTTTGTTAGATCCATGCAGGGTCCTTGATCATAGGTGGAAATGGTTGCATCAATCTATTTTATGTTCTCGTTCAAAACTGCTAAGGAGGGTGCAAGTGCATTTCTCAGTTGAGTCTGTCTAATCCTTATCTTACTGATCTCCATTTTTTCTTTTTCAATATTTTCTATCTGCCCTTGATAGATGTTATTGTAGATATTGATGTCTTGGGATGATGTTTCAACTTATTTCCTTATGTTATCAACCAAGATATCTGCCTCTTCTATCTTCTTGATGTGCTCAAAGGTAAGTTTTCCTCTGTCCATGCAGTTTTCTATTACCTTTCTACCTTTTGATGCCAGTTCTTTCAAGATTGCTTGACCAATCTTCAATGAGTTTAGATCTAAAGAGAAATTCTTTATCAATTCATCTAAGCTTTCCTTCTTTTACTTATCTTCTATAATTTTAGTAGTAGAGTCTACTAAACTTGTGAAATATGATTTGAAGCTTGGAAAGATACTGTCAACATCATCAACTGACTGAATCTTAGCCACTTTCTTATCTGCCAGCACTAAGTCATTCAGAATGTTCACTATCTCCAGAAAGAGAGGGTTTCTCATGACTCATTTCTCTTTGGCTTTCTCCATGGCCAGCACACTGATCTTAATCAAATCTTCTTCTTCCCGAGCATCTAGATTTGTTGAATCAGGGGTCAAAATTGACAACAATGATGGTTTGATGGATGGAGTATGTATTACATGATGAATGGCATCCATGTATTCACTCTTCATAGGGATCTCCATAACTAGTGTTTCATTAGTTTGATTGTCTTCCTCATTATTCAAATCTATTGAATCTTTTTTTGGAACTTCATCTTGTTGTAAGGAAGTGTTATCAATGCATACCTTCTCTGTCTCTTCAGTGCTGAAAAATGCTTTTTCAACTTTGTCCATATCATTTTCAGAAGCGGTCATAGATATCTTAACATCATCAATCACAATAGTTTTTTCTAAATCTTTGGCTGTATCAGAAGGTGTTGAAATAGTGGGCGCTGAATCTTGTGGACCTGTCATAGGTGCACTTGGAATCTCAGATTATTTACTCTATTTAGGAGGGACTGGAGTCACTTTTTTTGTAGGTGGCATTGATGGATACATATGTCTATCCAAAAATACTCACTCAAATTCTTTCTGAGTCTCTTCACCAACTAGTTCATACTCTTTGTTCATGATATGCAGTATTCTTGTTTTGGTTCTGAGATGAGGTTTTACCAAATCCAACAGTATAGCTTTCTCATCATGTGAGCAAATAGGGAGAAGACTGTGTAATGTTTCTTCTCTAATCCTCATATCATCTTCAATTTCTTTCCTTTTCAATACATCAAGTATGTTCCATAGTTTTTCTAGTATGATTGTTTTAAGTTCCAATACTGTCCTCTTAAAATTGATCATGTGAGAGATAATCATGGATTGAATTTTTGATTTGTCTATCTCTTGCTATTTGTCATAGACATTCTTAATAGATTCTATTCTTCCTTCATTAACAATTCTATTCTTTAGGACTGTTAGACTGGGTTTGAATCCTACCTCAGAAGGTGCTTGAGTGTTCTTTACTTTTCTTCTTGTAGTCCTTGAGGATGGGTGACCTGTGGGAACTTGCTTCCTCCTTCTATTCAACTTACTTAGTATAGATGGTGGAGATGCTTCCAAGTCAATAGTAGTTGAGGGCACAGATGTACCTTCATTAGATTTATTCTTCTTCTTCTTGGGTATATCATCAGATTTTTCCATTTTCACCTCTGCAGCAGTTTTCTCAAGTTCTTTTGCAATCTTATCTTCCCTAGCCTTATCTAGGTCTTCTTGAGTGACACCATGAAGTTTTAGAATATTAGATTTAATCCTTGATGCCTTTCTTTTATTGTCTGCACTATATAAGATAGAATCAACTTGATTTGTCTTTTCTCTATAAGTACCCCATCTAGGTTCATTAGGATCCTTGGGCATAGATAGAAGGACTTATGCATATCCTTCCAACACATGTTCTTCCACTTCATATCCAAGTGGGTGAATCCATTTTGTTCTAGGATCAACTACCTCCATGCAAGTATAGTCAGTTTCCACCATGAAGCATATGGTGTCTTTGTATTTCTCAACTATCTTCTCTGATAATCTGAACCTCTTCTGCATCTTGATCCTGAATGTTTTTATCTCCATATCCATAGATTCCTTAACACTACTCTCTGATGTATTCTTTAGTGAAATTTGTGACATGGTAGGTTTACTCCTGTCTAGGTTAAGATTAGCAACTTTACCAACAATGTGAAAGTATAGATAGATGGTCAAAGAGCCAAATTTGAATATCTTTCTCTTGTCATGCTTGATAGCTCTAATGTTGTCAATCAGCTACGCACTCAATATATCACATAGATTTTACTAATTATTATCCTTTACCATCTTTATTGCTGCCAGGGCAATAGCTACAAATACACTGTTCAGTTTGCTTGCGTGCTGGAACTTATAACCTAGTATCATAGTGACCATTTTGATGTCATTTTCCTTAATGAGATCAATAGTCATTCTATGCCTATCACTCCTAGATAATCATGCTTGTTCAAACTACTTCTTAACATCCTTACCAATGGGAAGAACTGGTCCAGTCTTAGGAAGTCCAGTCATATCATGAATTAAGTCCGCAGTAATGTGGACAGGAACTTCACCAATCCAATATAGGTCATCATGTATCCTCATAGAACTCGTAGGATTTTAACCCATTCTGGCCCATAGAAATTGTGCACATTAGAATACTCAAATATAATGTTATAAGTGAGATGCACATATTCATCTTTGAATGAATAGTCTATTTTCATCATTGAAGCCATAAGAGTATCAATGTTGTTATCTCCAACAGTTTCCTTCTTGTAATAAATATATGCGCAAATGTCTTCTACATATACAAATCCTAACAGAGTCTTAGAAAATGCTCCTTCAACATCATCTAATATGGACTTGAATGGATTCTTCTTGAACACAAATATTTTCCTTTCAACAATGTCAAATAAAATAGGGGTTTCCATACTTGTTACTTGATTAAATAGGGTTTCACAACAATTCTGAAATGACGCAACTGCTAGGGTTCTATTTCAATCTTTGATCCATTCAAAAACCAAAAAAATTGATAAATTCCAATGCTTTGATGCTCAATGCTCCTATGCTCTACAAATTTTATGATCTCAAATGCAAACAATTAAGATAATCGATTATTTTACCGATTTATATAAATTTTTGTACATTTAATGCTTGTTACCGTACGTGTTTTCACTGAGAGTTTCAAACTCTATTCTGAATGAAGTACAAGAAATGTGTGCATGCATACTACCTTAGTTTGTGATCACATACATGAATCCATAGGCGCATACACAGAGGTGAGTATACCAGCCATGCAGGGGTTTAAAGCTATAATAGCTCCCCCCTAAGACCATGAGGGTCAACTAACCATAAGTAGAAGGTGCATCCACTAAGGATGCATCAACTACCTTGTTCTCATCATTATCCTTCTTTACTTCAAACCAAATTTTATCTGAATCTACTTTAGCTTGTACAAACTTAACTTCTCCCGATTCTTCAAATAGTGACTTTTTAGGATTCTCTTATCTTTGTGCTCTTGACCTGCAAAACCTTGAGATGTGTACAACTTTGTTACATGAGTGACAAATGATAGGAGGTATGATGTTATTATTCATCATGCTGCACTACTTGGCTATGTGTCCATTTTAATTACATATCTGACATGTAATGTTCTAAAAGTTTCTTTGAGGTTGATTTCTCTGATTGTATTGAGTCACATTTATTTGGTTTTGTTGTGACTGATTTCTTTGACTTATTCTGCAATGTATAGCCCTATGACTAAACTTATTATAGGAGTAACAATAACCATTTAAAGGTCTTACCTCTTTACAATCTCTTTCCAAGTGTCCATGCTTGTTACATGCATAACAAGTATGGTTAACTACCTTGTATTCATCTTTGGGTGGTTCTGCTTTAGCCTCTTCAAGATTCTCAGTTTTCTTTGCTTCTGCAGATTCTGTTTGAGATTTATTTCTTTCTTGTAATGAATTGATCTCAGTTTGTGCCATACCATAACCAATACCAGTAGTATCACCTTTTAGCTTCTGTGCATAAATTTGTGATTGGATTAGATCAGAACTTGTGTGTAGTTTATCAATCTTATCTTTTGCTCCTGATAATTCAGATTCAATCTTATTCTTGATGTTTTCCAACTCCAAGATTTTCATGTTAGCTTGCATAAGCTCTTCATCTAACTATTTTTTTTCTTTGGTATTCTCTTCAATAGTTGTTAGGCTATCAGTTAGCTGATCATTTAATTCTTCAATCTTATCCTTTAAAGACATGTTTTCTTCATTCAACTTTTTGACCATTTTACCCAAATCATTTGTAGAGCAATCTTTCAAATCTTTTCTTAAATTTTTGATAAGCATTTGCGAACCATCAACTTTTAGTTTAAGATCCTCATTTTATTTTTTAGATCTGTCAAGATCTTCAAGGGTTGCTTCAAGATTATTTTTTAGATGTTTCACTTCTGCTGAATCCATGATCTCCTCAAGTGGTTAAACTTTCTTTCAGAGGACCAGAGCTCTGATACCAATTGTTGGAAACAATGAGAGGGGGGGGGGTGAATCAAAGTTTCATTAATTATTCTATTTCAGAAATTTGAAAATAAATCAAATAGATAAATATGAAGCATAACACAATAACACATAACACCAGATATGTTTACGGGGAAACCTTGATCAGAGGAAAACCCCGGTGGGAATTAGTACCCACAAATAATTGTACTAGTATAATGAACCTATTAAAGTTCCTTTTCCCTGTTAGGAGCAGTATTTACAATGAAAGTACAATGACCCTATTAGGAGTCTTTATAAGAACCCTATTAGAGGTGGTTGGCTCACCGCCAGAGCTCACTACTCAATAAGACAAAGGCTAGAACCTTTTGATGATAGATATACACTATATCAAAAATGAATTTCTTTAATGACATTATTGTCTGATTAGTTCCATTTATGCACTAATGCTTAAATCACTTGTAGACTTCTACTTCATATTGACTTGCTCATATTGCTCTTCTTAAAATCTTCTCTACTTTCTCTTCGACTTCACTAATACAAAAGTGCATGTCTAATATATATATATATATATACATGCCTGAATAGACGCGACTGAAAACAAGACCTTAGTCAGCCCAAAAACAACATTCACAATGCTTTCAAACAAATTGTCTTAAGCGTGTTTACAATAATGTTTAATAAAAAATTACTAACTTATTACAATAGGTGCATAGCCTTTACAAAACAAAATATTATACGCTAATCCAAAAACTAAGGTCGGCTCCATACTCTATTTTCTAAACTGTTAGTGCACTTAATATTTCTGTAACTTTTCCGTACTGTCATTCCGTACCATGTGTGTATAGGGTAAAAATAAAAACATATCATAGAGCTTATTTATGAACACACATATCCTAACTTGATCTTACGCATGTGCACTGGTGCTCTAATTGACTGCATAACTCTGTTATGTTCTGTCTTCTATACTTATACCATTTTTGTCTTCCAAGTTTACTTGAGAAAACTTCATATGACTTTGTTTCCATAATGAAAACACAAAATAATTCATATACACCTTAAGTGTCAACTTTCCAACAATATTTCCCTGGTGGAACAATCCTTCCATGTGTAGATTTTGTCAAAATAGCCTTGGCCCTTTCTGGCTCTGCCTTCATTACCGCTTCTTTCTTCTGATTCAATGTTTGCATAAAATCCTCAAACAGAGACATTGATGTATCAATATTCTTGGCTCATGGATGGAATTATTTCAAAGGATTGTATCCTTTATCAGATTGTTGTACATAGTCTATGGTCTTCTTAGACCAACCACTTTTCTTTCTTAATCTCTTGTTCTTGTAGATTGAATTCATTACTGATGATATCCTCTGGAAAGTTAAACTGATGATCCAATACTAGACACTTTGTTCTTTTCTTGAACATATCATGGATGAATCCTTCAGTGTCAGCACATCTTACCACTGATGTTGTCATTTGATAGGGTTCCAGGTATTTATTCAAGTGTTTCCATCCCCCTTTAGTAATAACAAATTGATGGACAATTGTGATAGTAGGGAAGATGGTGCCTTTCCATTTCCCCATCAATGCCTCCTCCTATAGGCCATCAATTTGTCTAATTATCTTTTCAATGCCTACTTTAAGAGGTACCTAATATGGGAGTATATTTGGAACTCCCCTGAAACCATAAACTCTAAATACTATTGAAATAGGGTATAAAATAATATCACCCCAATTGTGTACTATCTCAACACTTTTAACAAAATATTTTGGTCTTAAAAGATTCAAAAGACCTCTATGAATCCTTGGATTATCTAAAAACAAAAATGCTCTAAGCTTGGAAGCAAAGCACCTATCAAAAGTGATGAAACTGGCCTCCTTTTTGTCCCATGAAAGTTCTGCACTCCATAGTTGGACATGCATTTCTTCGTCATCTTTGAACCTCATTAGATCCATTTCCTTCTCAAAATAATAATTTTTTTTATACAGAATCATGTGTATCAACATGGAATACCATCCAAATGACCTGACTACCTTGAAATTATTTATACCTATTAGACCCTGGTGAATAAGTTCAGCAAGATGGGTGGAAAAATTAAAAAATGATAGCCAGGTGTGGATGAAGAATTTGAACCATCATAAACATATAGTGAATGGGAATTAATGTCTCTTCATCTTCTCCCAAAATATGACTTAGGGCACTGTAAATTACTCTAGCCTTTGAATTAAAATAATTTAATTTGAAAGGCTCTGGAGTATTAGGACCTACCACAACCAGGTCTCCTATTTTTTTGAGGAATTCCCTCAAAGGCCCACCTCTATGATAACTTCTTTGAGCCTTATACACTTATTTGAAATAATCAAAATCAATGTTTTCCATTTGAATAGAGGGATTGTTTAACTGGAACACCTCCCTTATTTCTTCACGTGTGATGTTTATTAATATATTACCATTTATGTCTCTCATAACCCTAGAAACATCATCATATGTCTCTACAATTTGGATTAATAAGTCTGTGTCCATGAAAACCCCAGGAACTATTTACTTTCCCACATCAAACTACCAAATGTTACTGTTGGGGGAAAATGCATTCCTCTAGCTAAAAGCCACCTTAAAAAAACCCAAACCAGTCATGCTAATCTTAGCATCTCATGCACATCTTCCCCTATCATACAAACCCTCACCAAATTTCAAACAAGGATGTATTGGCACTATGTCTTTAAGTTTGGTTGTGTCTTGGTTGACCTATTTAATTGTTGCAAGAAATCCTCACAAAAATTTCTCTCATGGTAATTTGTTTTCCCTGAAATTTCTCTTTTGGGTGCCATCCTTAATTTAGGGTTTATAGATAAGAAAATAACAGTATCTTATGCAAACAATATATTTAATTCACAACACCAAAACCATACTACCAATTCATTTCAAAATTTCTTAGAAATGTAGTCTCAGAAAAGTTTACCCATTCTGCAAATCTGAAAAATAGACAACAAATTCCCTAATTCAACTCTACTTCAAATCACTTCGTCAATTATGAATTTCAAAACTCGACAAGACAATCTTATGCATACTATCAGCATTTAATTCCCACTAGGAATAAAACACGCTTCACCATTACTTTCACTTTGTTTGAAACTTTATGGCCCAATGATTCAGAAAATTATACTTTACTAGTTTAAAACATGACCTTCGATCTTTGCACTTCCCATCAAATACTGCGTCTATCAATGGTTAATGAAAACCACTATTAGTTTGGACACATGTTCATCAAGTGCAATGCCTCAATGAGTAGATCTCGGTCACTTTTTTTTGAGGCTTTATGTTGTACATCTGATCAAAATCAACTTACAGTGCCTTTACATTCCTTTATAACCCATGGCTGATGACCTCATTTATGCTACGTGTAATGCTAACATGATGCCTCAATGGTTAATCTCCTTTCATCTTTGGCTTAAGGATTTATGGTCACCATTGGATCCTTTTAGAACTGTCAATGCTTTACCTTCCTTTAACTCCAAATGGGTCCCAACACTTATCCACGTGTTGTGGTAGTGCATTGCCTTGATGAGTAGATCTTGATCACCTTTTCTTTGAGGCATCATGTTGTTTGTCTGATCAAAAACCCACTTGATTTAATGTTAACCTTACCCTTTACTTTGTAACTGCAAGTCCCACAAGCTTATGAAAGACACGTGGCAGCAAGGCGCAATGCCTCAATAGTTACCTATTCTTCATCTTGTGATCAAGGAATCATGCCAGCCGTTAGATTTGATTTAACTTGATTACTAGTTACTTGATCACAATCTTTACTGACTATAGGTTTGAACTCATAGATAGGACACATGTCAGCTAGGCGCAATGCCTTAATGGTTACAATTTTTTCATCTCCAGGCTGAGGCTTTATGCCAGTCGCATGATCAAAGATACTTGATGCATGTTGTTTACTTTACTTTAACTGTGGGATCAGACCCACTTGAGACACATGGCAGATAGGAACAATGCCTTGATAGTTATTAGACCACATCTCATGATTAAGGAATCACGCCAACCGTCAAATGAATTTTAAGTCACACTACCTTTATTTCATTGTTTATCACTGAACAGGGCCCACCATATGCCAAGTGTCACTCATGCATAATGCCTTAATAGCTGGATCACGATCAATTTTTATTTGAGGTTTTATGCCATCCTCACAATTAGATCCAATGTGATTACCCTTTATCGTGACTTCTCTGACTTCATCCGGACCCACTGGACAGATGTCACACAGGAGAAATGCCTTGAAGGGAGTTTGACTACATCTTGAGATGAAGGAAATGCATTGTCAGTCAAATGATGTTGAGTCTACTCAAACTTTATCATAACCTTTTAACCAATGTCAAACCCACCAAAGACACGTGGCCTTCAGGCGCAATGCCTTGATAGATAGATCAACTGCATCTTGAGATGAAGGAATCACGCTGTCGATTGGATTAAAACAAAGTTGCATGACACATGATATATAAAAATTAAAAGGCATGCAGGGCATCTAGACTTAGGATAAAATATTAAAGTGATAGGTTTATAGGATCAACAAAATATGGCCTCACTCAATGTTAAGGTGAACACATGGGTTCATAAGACTTTAAGTGATAGGAAAAGTAACTCAAAATTAGAACCCGCCTTAGTAACTTAGGGTTTTAGATCAAGGAATCCAAATTTGAAAACAATTACAAGGGTTTTGAACCACATATAACCTGGTTTGAAACTTTGAAACATAGTGACATGAATCACCAATTGATTTGAATTTTTTTTTTGTATAGACCTAACATGAAGTTTAGGAGTTCAATCCAACTTCAGGATGTCAGCAAAAATTAAAAGGAAGAAAACACAAAAAATGTGTATTTTGATGCCACAGAGGTGTTCAGAAGGGCCAATGGATGAAGATCGACATTACTTGAGGTCAATTATGACAACTTCTACTTTTTAGGGAAATTTTCTTTTCTTCTTTTTTCTTTTTTCATAAGTTTCTATTTTTGACATTTTTGGGCCAATCTGAGAACCTTTTTTTTTTTTTTAAATTTTTTTTCCTAAATTTAGAAAGTTTATTTTTTTTCTTTTTCCTATTTTTAGAAAGGTCAAAGTTGCGCCCAAGTGTAAAATTCCCATTTTCAACTTCTAGTTTTTTTGGGATTTCATGTAAAATCATGAAAAGTGGTGAAAGGTTCCAAATTTAAAAACAATTCAAAATTATGAAAAATATTAAAAAATCCCTGTTCCAGTATCAAAATTATCTCAGAAAATTCAAGAGAAGCTACATAGAAGAACACTAATGGAAGCGTGTTGATTATTGAAATTTGGTTAAGTTTGATTTTTTTAGGATATTCCAAAATCTAGAATCTCCATTATAACTCCTAGAGATTTGAAACTACTCTCAAACATCTTGACAATATTTCTGTAAAATATAACTTAAACTATAAGAAAGGTAAATAATGTGACTTATACTTAAATGTTATGTTTTATACAAATTTTTGCTTTCCAAGCTTTAAAATCCTCATCAAGACCACAAATTCAACTTGACACTTGTCCAAAATCCACATGAATTCTGACTTGTGACTTATCTAAAATCCATATGAAGTCCAACTTGAGAGTTGTCCAAAATCTATATGATCTTCTACTTGAGAACTTGTCCAAAATCTACATCAAGTCCAACCTCTTAAGAAGGAAAAATATACAGATCTACATGAAGTTCACCCAACCTAGGGTGATTGAAATCTGACTAAGTGTGAGGAAATTCCTCAATTCAAGCCCAAGTCCACCCAAGGAAGTAAGATAAATTCACAAGGTAACATGAAAATTGGATAAGTCCATGAAAAATCCTTAAACCTAGTTGAAGTACGCCTCAATTTGGAAGAAAAATCAAGAGGAAATTCAACATGAAAACCAAGAGGATATTTGACAGGAAATCCAAGAGGAAATTGAATAGGTAATTCATGAGGAAATTCAAGAAGAAATTCAACAGGAAATTCAAGAGGAAATTCATTGAGAAATTCAAGAGGAAACTCAAAAGGAAATTCAAGAGGAAAATAAAGAGGAATGCAAGACAAGATGGACTTTGAAATTTTAGAGGAAAGCAATCAGAAATTTTTCTAAGTGTTTGAAAAGTCATATTTTAACATGAAGTTCACCTTGAAGTGATCAAATGTGTTTAAGGCATTGAAATTTCTATGGCTTGGATATTTCCATAAGTTGAAAAAAAAGTTTGATCCAACATGAATAATTCCCCTAAGGCATAAAAGAATTATCAATTCAATGTCAAATCCACTAAAGGAAAAATAAGGAAAATCATCAAAACCATGTGAACTCCACCCTAGGAGAAGGAAGAATTCCTAAATTCAACATAGAGTCCACTTTTGGAATTCTAGAAAGTTGTGGAAATTTCCTGAGTTTAAACAAGGAAAGATGAGAGAAAATCCACAAGCACAAGAAAAGTTTTTCCTCTCGTGATGAAAATTTCGTTAAGTGTTGACAACCTAGGTGAACAATGCAGACCAAGAGATGAAATTCATTCTCTGAAGCTAGAGAAAAGTTGTAAAATTGTGGAGTCCAAATTCATTTGAGGTTGAGATCACCAAGTTTCTAGAGAAAATTCCAAGTGGAAAAGAGGAAAAGACCAAGTTTCAAAAGGAAAATGTGAAATTCCTAGAGAGAGTAAGTGTGAATTTTGGAGAAAGGATTTTTAGAGGGTGAAATCACTAAGAAATTAATGATGAAAATTGCCTAATTAGGGGAGGTTTCATGAAAACCAAACCTAGAATTACATTTCCAAGGACGATACTTCATAATTTCCAAAATTCATAAGGCCATTTCCAGATTAAAGGTAAGATTGGTGAAGTCATTTTAATGAGTAATTGACAATTTTCTCAATATTTTTTTGCAATTATTATGCAAAGAGAACAATCAAGGGTACACAAAGAAACCTTATATTTCCAAAGATCAAGATCAAAGGAAGGAATTCAAATGGTATAAGGAAATATGACATTAAAAGATGAAAAATGTGACTAAGGCATGGAAAAATATACAAGGTAGCACCAAGTCCACTCATAAAATTTGTAGAAGAAATCCAAGAGGTTTCCATGATAAGTGATGGTGAAAGGAAAGGAAAAATTTATTCGAGTGTGGGAGATTCCTTAAAGCATATAAAATTCCACCCTCTAAGCATGAAAATACAAGAAACATGATTAAATCCTCATTTCGTGCCAAGAAATTCAAATAGAAAATAATATTTGGCTAAGTATTGGGAATTCCACAAGAAAAAGACAAATATTTTTCAATTCAAAATCTTGACTTCCAACTAATTTCCGAACCCGAAGTTTTTGCAATGGAAGGAAGTTCATTGTCACGATGTAAATTTTTCCAAGTGTTGAGATGTCAACTCAAGGAAGGATTTCCAGGAAGATTTCAAAGGAATCTTTAAAATTTTAAAGTTCACACCAAGAAGTCCAAAATATTGGATTGAAGAAGAACATTCAAAATAGAAAAAAAAGTCTAAGTTCAAAGATGATTCTATTAGAGTAACTGAGGGGGGGGGGGGGGGAATCAGTGGCCTAAAAAANGGGGGGGGGGGGGTGAATCAGTGGCCTAAAAAATATTCCAATAAATCAACCCAAAAGCTTAGTAAAAAAATTATAAGCCTCTAGTTATCTTCAGTCCTACAAGATGTATGCCTTGAAATAATCTTATCAAATAACTACTGCTCGGAGTTCATTGTTAAACCTTATTCTTAAGCTTTACTAAATAGAAGTCTAGCATTTACTGAAATATAGTAAATAACTTAGTGTTTATGATCAATCCTATTTTAGTAATGTGTAAAGAAAAACATCAAAGAAATGAATCATAAACACATTTGCCAAATGGAAACCCTAATAAGGGAAAAACCACTTGGGACCGGTAACCCAAAATTTTCACTCTTGTGAAGTGAGCTCATTGAAGAGCCAACCCTGTTAAAGGTTACAAACACACTATTAAGTGTGACCTTGTTCAAGGATTTATCACTAACACTTTATCACTTAATATCTGGCATTTCACTATGCTATCTTCATGATAAACCTTTTGATACTCCTTAAGATGTATCTCAATATCTAAAGGATGATTAGATCCTTCTCGGCTAAGAGACTTTATGATCCAATGGTTAAACTCAAACAATATATGATCTATTTATAAATACAACTTAGACTTGAAGATGTTTAGATCTATTGTAAGATCATAATACCTTTCTGATCAATGTTTCTTTTTAATACCTTTTCTCCACTTCTTTCTACTCGGTGATGTTGTGCTTCTCTGTTGATAGGTGTCTGAAGTCTTAGCTCTATTATTTATCTTGTTTGATTAGGACTATATGAAGTCTTTCTTCACCACTATTCTCTTCAGCATCCTCTTCTCTATTCACCCCTAATTCATAATTAATTAGCTTGTCTCTCATATAGACATAATTTCACCGTTTCTAAGTCCTTGACTTTCTTGTTCTTGGTGTGATCCACAATTCTCGCCATTCTTGCTTTAAAGCTTACTTCAGTTTTATCCTGTAGATTTCTCCTTGACAACTGGAATAAAAATAATTTTAAAAATCTAGCTTATCTCTAGCTTTTAAGTTTTCAATGAAAATAATGTGATCAACCAGTTAACTCCATATTTAGCTCCTACCAGCTAAGTCTTTTGTCATTTCTGAACTTCAGTTCTTTTCAGTGTTTAACTCCTTGTTAGATTGGTCTTGACTTTAGTTGCCCTTGGGAATCTCTGTCTATTAGGGTTGTCTTTCCATCGGGGTTATATTTCCATCGGGAAATACTATAACTTTTATTTCCGCTTGGGTATCACTATGGTTCTTCTTGTCAGTAGTTCTTGCTTGGGTTTCTTTCTCGGGTATCACTATGACTCTTCTCTCAGGTTTCTCTATCCGTCGGGGTGCACTGTCTATCGGTCTTTGATGTCACTTAGTGTATACTAAGCTTTTATGCATTACTGATAACATAACCTTTATCTCTTTGGTTCTTTGAAGTCTTTGATAGTATGTATATAACCAATCAGTTTATATCAAGTTGACATCAATGACAATACAATACATTAACTAATTTAATGTCTTGCATTAATTTTCTGCAGCTTGGTGATCATCAACTTAACATCTTCAAACATTCAAACAATTATAGTTCATCAATCTCTCCCTTCAGCATTGATGGAAACATACTACATTACTACTAATACAATATGAAATATATCGGTTGTAGTTCATCAATCTACCAATCTTATTGTTCTATAACCAATACAAATATATGGCTCTCAGTAAGCTCATATAGATTAGATTTGTTTCTTGCAGAGTAATTTCTTCATTCTTTATTCCCTTCACTGGATAAATTTAGTAATCTTTTGATTCTGTCTCTCCCTTTGATGTAGAATCTCTTCTCTGATGTTGTCTTTCCCTTTGTTTGTTCCTCTCCTTGATCATCTCTTTTTCCTTTGATAGTAATAGATATACTCTCTCCCTTAATTTGTCTCTCCCTTAAGATACTTTCTCTTCCTTTGGATGATAATGATGGATATTCATATGGATATAATCTCTCTCAAGTCATCTCTCCCTTTGACAAAAATTCCAAACTCTTTTTCTTTTTTTTTAATATACTCCTTGAATTTCCCTTTCCATCAACAGTACAATGTCTCTGGTGTTCGATGCAGATATGTACCTTTCTATGTATTGATGTATATTTGCAATCCATCTCTTTTCTTGCATCAACATGAATGATCTTCTGATTATGTATAGGCTGATGTAGCCTCCTAGTCATCTTAGTGACCAATAGACAAGGGTCGGACCCCTAGTATCTTTCTCAAGAACTCAAATATATCTCTAGGCAATTACTTTGTGAATACATTAGCTAATTGTTCCTTAGATTGAACATATTATAGTATCACCTCTTTCTCTTGCACTTGTTCCCTTAAGTAATGATACTTGATAAAAATATGCTTAGTCTTAGCATACATGATAGGATTCTTAGAAATGTTTATTGCATTGGTATTATCACAATAGATAATCACTGGTTCAAGAATTTTCAAATTCATACCTTCCAATAATTGTTTGATCCATGCAGTGTTAGAGAAATTTGTAGTATCAACCACATATTCTTATCTTGTAGTAGATTTTGAGATGCATCCTTGATTCTTACTTATCCATGTGACAAGTCTGTCACCCATGAAAAATGCTCCTCCTGTTGTGCTCTTCTTGTCATCTAAGTTTCCAGCCCAATCAACATCTGTATAGACTTGAAGCTGAAATTTGCCTTCTCTTTTATACCACATTCTTTAGATATCTCATAATTCTTTTGACAACAGTCATGTGTGATTCCTTGGGATTAGCAGAGAATCTTGCACCTATTTTGACTGCATGTGCTATATCTGGTCTAGTATTAACAACATACATGAGTTTTCCAATCACTGATCTATATAAGGTCTAATTTACCTTGGTTGACTTATCTTCCTTTTTCAGCTTGCATCTGGTTTTCATAGGTGTTCCAACTGGTTTGTAATCTTCCATCTTGAATATCTTTAGCACTTCCTTGATGTATCTGGATTGTGTGATATATATGCCTGCATCCTGTTGAAGAATCTGTAGACCAAGAAAGATTTTGATCTCCCAAACATTGACATCTCAAAATCTTTGCTGATTTCATTAGAAAATGATTTGCATAACATGTCATTAACACCAAATATGATATCATCAACAAATATTTCAGCAATCAAAATGTTATCATCAGTATCTTCCTTTAAATACAAATTGTTATTTTCACTTGTTCTTACAAATCCAATACTTATGAGATAAGAGTGAAGTCTTTCATACCAAGCTCTCAGTGCTTGTTTCAATCCATACAAGGCTTTGTGTAGTCTACAAACCATGTTTCTCTTGCTAGGATCAACAAACCCCTCTGGTTGTTCAATGTATACCTCTTCTTCTAGTATTCCATTTAGGAATACAGATTTGACATCCATTTGTTATACCTTGAATCCTTTGTATGCAACATAAGCAAGTAAAATTATTACTCCTTCTAGTCTAGAAATGGGTGCAAAGGTTTCTCCATAGTCAATACCTTCTTCTTATGCATACACCTTGCATATTAATCTTGCTTTGTTCCTTGTGACTTCCCTATTCTCATTCAACTTGTTTTTGAATATCCATTTGGTACCAATGACATTCTTTTCCTTTGGTCTAGGTACTAATGTCCATGTTATGTTCTTCTCAATCTATTCTATCTCTTCATTCATAGCACTGACCCATTCTTCATTTTCAAGTGCAGTATTAACAGATTTAGGCTAAAAATCACAAATTAAACATCTAGTGTTCAGTGACTTACTTCTTATTCTCATTCTAGCCTTCTTTTCTCCTATGATCTGGTTATGTGGATGGTGTCTTCTAACATACTTGGCAAGTATTGGTTCAGCTCTTTTTTCATCATTTTGATCATCATCTTGACCTTCAATCTGATCTCCTTGGAACAACATTTTGATCAATTTTCCAATTTTTGGTATCTACAACCTGATGCTCTGGTGCATTGTTTTGTTGCTTAGGAGAGATACACTATTGCTCAGGAAGAGTGTTAGGTTCTTCATTGTAGACAAACCTATTGTAGTCTTTGGTTCTTTTTTTATTTCCTCATCATTTCTCTCAGCAAATTCATCTATTCTGACATTTGCACTTTCAATTATCTTGTTTGAGGACTTGTTAAGACATTTATAATCCTTGCTTTGGTGGAATACCCTAGAAATATTCCTTCTTCACTTTTGGAATCAAGATTTATATTTCTATCATCTTTTAAAATATAAAATTGACTTCCAAAAATTCTAAAATAACTTACTTTGGGTGTGTATCCATACCATAACTCATAAGGTGTCTTTTTGGTGTCTTTCTTCAATTGAACTCTGTTTAATGTGTAGACAATAGTACTGACAGTTTTCCTCTAGAATGTTTGAGTGATTCCTTTCTCAATCATCACTGTTCTTTCACAATCAACAATGGATCTGTTCCTTCTTTCAGTAATCCCATTTTGTTGTGGTCTTCTTGGTGCAGAAACCTATCTTTTAATTCCATGCTCATTACAAAAGTTAGTGAATTCATCATAAATAAATTCTCCTCCTCTATCTGATCTTAAGAATTTCAGTTCCTTACCACTTTGTTTTTCTAAAATAGTTTTATACCATTTAAACATATTGAATGCTTCTGATTACTCTTTTAAGAACATAACTATCATCATTCTAGAACAATCATCTACAAATAGAGTGAATTATCTATAACCATAGTAGCTCTTAGTTATCATGGGTCCACATAGATCATTATGGAATAGTTCTAGAATAGCATTAGATGTAGGGGTTTTTCTCTTGAAACTAGACTTTGCCATTTTACCTTTTTGACAATTCTTACACATGATATGGTCGAGCTTTGACATGCTCGGTTAGCCTCTTACTTTAATTTTATTTATTATCTTAATCATGTTGTCAAAATTCACATGAAATAGCCTTTTATGCCACAACCATATGTCTCCATTTCTATATATTAAACAAGTGGTGTTAATATCATCAAGATAGAATAGATTACCTTTTGTTTGTTCACCAGTTCTGATCAACCTTCCTAATTCATTAAAGATCTTTGCCTTTTTGTTCTCAAATGCAACTTGGAGACCTATGTTATTTAGCTATGAAACACTCAATAGATTATATTTAAGTCCTTTTACCCAGTATGCATTTTCACATCTGATCAGATTATTTCACATTATGGTTCCTTTTCCTTCAACCAGACAAGGTGAGTCATTACCTATTCTTACTGATCCACTATTATAATATTCAAAAGTTTCAAATTTTTTTTATCTCTAGTCATATGGTGAGTGCAACCACTATCTATAATCTAGACATCATTCTTGCTAACCTCAGATATGAGTGCAGTCTCAACATACCTTTCCTCTTTGTCTAAATCATCCTTCATGGCAACAAATACCATCTCAATATCTTCATCAGATTCGGTGTTAGTATCTCCAGATCTATTCTCAGCTAGGTAAAAAGATTTCTTCCCTTTGTCCTTGTAGTCTCACATATCTCTTCTATCAGATTGTCAGTTGCTTCAGTAATCTCTGTTATCAACTCTGTCAAACTTCTTTTCACATGACTTGTCACTGTTTCTGTCTTCTTTTCTTTTGTTAGGACATCTTGCAGAAAAGTGTCCAATCTCTTTACAATTAAAACAAACCAATGGTAATTTAACTTTTTATCTACCTTTGCCTATCTGAAATATTCTAGCCATTAGTGCTTCAATCTCATCAAGTTCTTGGTCATCACTATCAATTTCACTATCATTTCTCATAGTGTGTTTATGACTTGACTTACTTATTTTCAAAGAAGATTTGAATGTAGACTCAATAGATGGTAAGACACTATTGTCAAAGTTATTCATCTCAAATGAAATAAGTCTACCAACTAGACTATCTAGAGTGACATTGTTGTTTTCTACTACTCTCATTTCTTGTATAGAAGATACTCTAATAGAAAAAAAAAAGTAAGGTTCTTAGGATTTTACTTACCATTGTTTCTTCTTCAAGTACACCTCCAACTCCTCAGATAGCATTGACTACCTCTTTGATTCTATAGCTATACTAAGAGATATTTTATCCTTATTTCATTCTTAGGTCATCAAATTTACCTCTTAGGCTTTTTGCCTTAGCTATTAGTACATTTGCATCTCCTCCATGTACTAGCTTGAATTTGTCCCACATTTTCTTTGGTGCATGTGTTGACATCTTCAAATTCAACATCGGAGAGTGAGGAAGCAATTTCTATCATCATAGAATTGTGCTCATGCTTTTATCTTAATTGATCAAGTGTGTGAGGTCCTATAGGAAATACGTATTCAGTATCCAAGTATTGAGTAACATCATTTCCAATACCTGATAGGTGGAGTCTTATCCTTCATTGCCATGATGCAAAGTTTTCCTTGTTCAACTTAGGCACATCCCATTTGGTCATCTTGTGATCTTTTTCTTAGGTCTTGAAACCTTCCTTTCTAAGCACACAAGCTCTGATACCAATTGTTAGAATAACTAAGAGGGGAGGGGGGGTGAATCAGTGGCCTAAAATATATTCCAATAAATCAACCCAAAAAATTAGTACCACAATTATAAGCCTCTAGTTATCTTCAGTCCTACAAGATGTATGTCTTGAAATTGTCTTATAAAATAACTACTGCTCAGAGCTCACTGTTAAATCTTATTCTTAAGCTTTACCAAATAGCAGTCTAGCATTTACCAAAATACAATAAATAACTTAGTGTTTACCAATCAATCGTGTTTTAGTAATGTGTAAAGAAAAACATCAAAGCAATGAATCATAAACACATTTGACACATGGATTTTTAATGTGGAAACTCTGTTAAGGGAAAAACCACTTGGGACCAGTAACCCAAAATTTTCACTCTTCTACAGTGAGCTCGGTTAAGAGCCAACCCTATTAAAGGTTACAAATACACTATTAAGTGTGAGCTTGTTAGAGGATTTATAACTAATAGTTTATCACTTGATATTTGGAATTTCACTATGCTATCTTCATGATAAACCTTTTGATACTCCTTAGGATGTATCTCAATAATATAAAGGATGGTTAGATCCTACTCGGTTAAGAGACTTTCTGATCCAATGGTTAAAATGAAACAATATATGATCTATTCATAAATACAACTTAGACTTG
The DNA here is from genome assembly GCA_018584345.1 of Thuja plicata. Lineage (NCBI taxonomy): Eukaryota > Viridiplantae > Streptophyta > Pinopsida > Cupressales > Cupressaceae > Thuja > Thuja plicata. Next base: position 276,317 of record MU224691.1, on the reverse strand, counting down.
CAGATGTTTAGATTTATTATAAGCTCATAATACCTTTATGATCAATGTTTATTTTCAATACCTTTCCTCAACTTCTTTATGCTTGGTGATGATGTGCTTCTTTGTTGATCAGTGTCCGCAGAAATCTTTAGCTCTATTCTTTAGCTTGTTTGATTAGGACTGTATGAAGTCTTTCTTCATCACTATTCTCTCCAGCATCCTCTTCTCTATTCACCCCTAATTCATAATGAATTAGCTTGTCTCTCTTATAGACATAATTTCACCATTTCTAAGTCCTTGAATTTCTTGTTCTTGGCGTGATCCGCAATTCTCATAATTCTTGCTTTAAAGCTTACTTTAGTTTTATCCTATTGATTTCTCCTTGACAACTGGAATAAAAACAACTTTAAAACTCTAGCTTATCTCTGGCTTTTAACTTGTATATGAAAATAATGTGATCAACCACTTAACTCCATATTTAGATCCTGCCAGCTAAGGCTTTTGTCATTTTTGAACTTCAGTTCTTTTTCGGTGTTTAACTCCTTGTTATCTCAGTCTCTACTTCAATTGTCCTTAGGCATCTCTATCCGTTGGGGTTGTCTATCCATCAGGGTTGTCTATCCATTGGGAAACACTGTGACTTTTATTTCCCCTTGGGTATCACTATGGTTCTTCTCATCAGTTATGCTTTCTTGGGTATCACTATGACTCTTCTCTCAAGTTTCTCTATACATTGAGGTGCACTATCCATCGGTGTTTGTTGTCACTTAGTGTATACTGAGCTTTTATGCATTACTGATAATATAAATTTTATCTCTCTCATTCTTTAAAGTATTTAACACTATGTATATAACCAATCAGATTATATCAAGTTGATGTCAATGAAAATACAATACATTAACTGATTTAATGTCTTGCATTAAATTTATGTAGCTCAGTGATCATCAACTTAACATCTTCAAACATTCAATCACTTATAGTTCATCAGATACAATCCCAAATTTCCAAACTTGAAGAATAATTGTTCAAGGGTAACTTCATTCAATGAGATAACCATGTTAAGGTGACAACCACCTATCTCCACCAATCAGATAATTTTAGGACAAGGCATCCAAGTTCAATGAACCTGATATCTTCTTCCATCAAAATAAGCTCCATGTAACACATGCTCATTTTTATTGGTCTATTTTGGATAATCATTGTACACCCTAATTAGGGTATAGTTGTCTAAATATTGGACATCAATCTTAAATTTATCTTGGTCCTTTATTTTTTTTTGAACTCCTATATAAACCCCTCTCATTTCATTTGTAAGGGAGATTCAGAGAAATTAATGAAGAAAATACTTCTTAGGTAAATTCAATGTTAAATTGTTGGTGAATTACATATCTTTTGCAAGTTGCATGGTTTCTTGTTTCTCACTTAGAGCACATTTTATTTTCAAGTTATTAAATTGAATGAAGGAATTGATGAGAATGTTCATTATTGAATCAATATTTTCCTACTTTTGATAGTTGGATGTTTTTCAACTATTGTACAAAGTTAGTCTAAACTTTGCATAAAAAATTAACTTCCATTACTGTATTCATTGTTTGACTTTTGGTGAATATCTGTGATGTGAAAATCCTTAGAATACCTTAGAAGATTGCATTATTATTGTGGATTTGTTGAATTTGGTGAAACAAGGATAGGTTTTCAAATTCCACTATTGTAGCCTTGTCTCAAGATCCCATAGGGTTAGTTTATAGAATTAGTTTATGGTTAGAATTATCTTCTCAAATTCTCCTTTTTTCACTTTGTTTTATAAACCTTTGTAAGTGTTTAACCCAAAAAATACAAAAAAGCTAAAAATAAAAGAGAAAATGCATCCGAAAGTTGACAAAGTCTTGAGTAACAACGTAAATAACCTTAGAGGTTTTCAAAACAATGTAATATCCTACCATGAGATTCTATCCTAAATATAAAAATCACACACATTTATAATATTTGAGTTGTCTTTGTGATCACACAGATCATCTATTTAGCACATTAGAAGATTTTGTTCAAGAGAGGATAGAGTACCCCTAGTATTTTATTCTATGTTTTTTGTGTCATAAAACACACACCAATAGAAATTGGCGCTAGAAGGAGGGCCAAATGGGGTTCATTCAAGAAGCTATCAACTAGTATGAGCATTCAAGTTTCAAATTACAGATATGTTAGATCTCTCATATATCAAAAAATCCAAAAAATTTAAAAGAAAAAAATAAAATAATCATAAAGATATTTATCATATAGATAGATATCAATTACACATTTCTCATGATCAAGAGGGTCATTGAGTTCATTTTCCTATGATTCACAAGGTTTTGAATGTACAATTGTTTCTGAGGATCCTATCCAACTTTGTAATAGTGGAAAAATGCATAATTCATGGTACCAGTGTGCATAATGAGTATAATTTCCTAACATTCTTTTCATGGGTACACTTAGCTTTATAACAAAAAGATTTAGGGATCTACTCAAACTAGTTGTAATGATAGATCCAAAATCATAAATCCCAAGTGCTGAAAATGAATTCTTCATGAGATTCAAAGAAATGACCAAGAAGTAGTGAACATTGAGAAGATACATGTAGAGGACATATTTATAGGTGGTTGGTGTACAATTCACAATGCTTCACATTCAAAATTCACTTGCACATCATGCAAAGAAATCATCAAGGAAGTTGAAAGTCAATTGGGATCGTTGGAGCAACATGATACATGTAATGAGGAATTATCAAGAGATTATAAAGAAGGGCACATTTGGCTAAGAAACCTTGTGTCAAAGGAAAAATAACTTGAAGATAAAATATGGAGACTACACCTTGCAATTGTGAAGAATGGAAGTCACCAAAAGGAACATATTGTTTCGTCACCCAAAAATGAAAGGAGTGAATTACAAGAAGATAGCATGATTGAGTCACAGGAAGTTGTAGCTAAAAATGAAGTTCCAAACATTACACCAAAAGAAGAATGTGTTGAATTCAAGGAAGAAATTGAACATGTCCATGAGTATGAAGAATTCCAAGCCATAACAAGAGGTGAAATTGAAAAAAATCTTGGAAAGAATGATCAAATGTCAATGTTGTTGGTGCTCAAATCAATAGATTAGATTTTCTATGGACTTTCCAATCCAATTCTTGGAAACCCAAGTGATTTGGCCAACTAACAAGTCACAACCAAAGCAAGGTTGGAACTTCTACAATTCTGGCTCTGCAAAATCAAGGCTGGTAGGCCTATACCTTGACTTATCCTTCAAGTTACAAGGATTTTTATAGAAGATAAGAAATACTTCAACCTTCTCTCTCAAGTATGGCAAGGAACTTGAAAGAAATCTAACTGAAAGCAATATATCATGAATTGTAAACTGAAATACTTTAATTAATTGAAATAATGTTTAGTAAATGTGTATGTAATTTGAAATGAATAGATAGATAAGATATCACAAAACTATAAACAATGAACTGAATAACTATAATCCAAATAATGATTAGACCAGTGCCTTATTC
>MU224691.1:231659-243951 GCA_018584345.1 Thuja plicata | reverse complement strand
CATTGAAGGATTCAAGCCAAAAAGTGCCCTTTTGGTGATCTCTCCATCCATCTTCTTCCAAAGCCCTTATCAAGTTCAAGAACCCATTCAAGACTTGGTGTTGGAGATCTACAAGCAAGAGATTGAATACATACTTCCATTCTACATTCCATGTTTTGAAGCATATTTGTGGATCCACAGATTTGAATCTGCCACAAGGACATTACAAGCAAGGTGAATTTGAGTTTTTCTTTGTTATTCTTTTTGCAATCTTCAATTACATATATTAAGGTTAATTCCAAAATTGGGGTTTGAACAAGGCAAACCCCTTTCCCCCAACAAACAAACATTTTTCTTGTAGGTACAGGTTTGGAACTGTAAATCTGAGGCCAGATCTGGATACCCTTTTTGGATTTCTTCCAGATTGTGCGAATAGGGACACTTTCGGAGTTTAGCAGATTGAGTTGGAAAAAGTGGTACAAGGTCAACATTTTTCATAAGATGACATTGGAATGGAAAAATATTTTTGGATTTTGTCCATCTATGTGTTCTGGTTCGGTATCAACTGTCAATATCTCCAGAAACAGTCTACAGATCTCAGAAAACAACAATCTTTGATCTGCCATTTTGGGAGGTTGGTACTTTCTCCTATTCTTTTCAATTACTTTCATTAATCATATTAATCAATCAAATTATATAATTTAAGATCCCCTTTCTTGGTCTCTTTCCAAATAGTGGATTCATTTGTGCATTTACCCTTTGAGGTTGATCAAAATTGGATCTCCTATTTGTGTATTTGAGGGTGAAAGAAAGGAGCATCTTATCTTCCCTTAATCACAATCACAATTGCAATATACAATAAATCAAATTCAAGTAAGTGTAAAGTGGGGTTAAGGAAATCAACACAAATAATAATTAACCAAACTATTTTCATCTTTACACCTCTTGAACAAAACCCCCATTTTTCTCCTTTACATTTTGGTGACATCTATTTTTTATGTTACAACTATTATAGGTTAACTAAGTTGTAATTGGTAAATCTATTTGAAGAATATTTGGGATTGTGTTTAAGGTTGTGTTGGTGATTATTGATTCACCCCCCTCTTAGTAACCTTTCCTATACCTACAATTGGTATCAGAGCATTGGTTCCCTAATTTGGAAGCTTAACCGCTTCAGGAAAAGATCTCAAGATGTATAGTAAGGATGCACCTAAGTTTAATAAGAATGAAAATGACTTTGGAATGTGGTAAATCAGGATGAAATTGCACCTATTAGGACTCTTAGCTAATGCAATGGATTTTCTCACCAATGAATATGTACAACTGATTCAGAGCTCTCTTATATTTAGGAAACTTTGATGTGGTGTGACCTTAGGTGTCTTCTCTACACCCAAACTGGATTAAGAGAGTGCTCTACACCTTCAAAAAGGTTCCTAAAGCAACTATAAAACACACTATCCTCCTTGTAGATATCACCAAAGTATGAATCATCCTTGTATAGGTGCTTGAGGGCATCAATTGCCATGCTTTGGACCTGTACTTCTTCAACCAAAATCACTCTTCTACTAAGAGCATCTGCAACTTTGTTTGAGGTTCCTTTCTTATGATTTATAGATAATGTGAATGCTTGTAGTTGTTCAACCCATTTAATGTGCCTGCAACTTAGCTTGTCTTGACTGTTAAGAAAACTTAATGCATGATTATCTGCAAAAATAATAAATTCCTTTGGTAGCAAGTTGTGCTTCCATTTCTTGAGGGCTTGAACCATAGCATAAAGTTCTAGGTCATATGTACTATACTTTTTCTTGGCTTCATTCAATTTTTTAGAGAAGAAAGCCACAGTCTTCCATCTTGGATAAGGAATGCATCTATGGCTAGATTACTAGCATCTATTTCCACTATGAAAAATTTGTCGAAGGTAGGTAGTTCCAAAATGGGATAATGTGCTACTCTCCCCTTCAAATACTCAAAAGCTTCATCTTCTTGGGTTGTCCACTGGAATTTTTTATTCCTACCACCCTTGATGGTATCAATTAAAGGTGCACAAATATGACTAAATTTTTTGAAATATTTCCTATAAAAGATAGCCAATCCATGAAATCTCTTGACTTCTCCTGGTGTCTTTGGTGTTGGCCAACTGATGATAGCCTCCACCTTTTCAGGATCCATTTTCAAGGTGCCCTTTGAGATCACAAAACCCAAGAATGTCAACTCTCGTTAAATGAATGCACATTTTCCTATGTTGATAGAAAATTTCTTCTCATGTGGTCTTTGGAGGACTAGTTCCAAGTGTCTCATATGTTCTTCTTTGGTGCTACTAAATATCAAAATGTCATCCAAGTAGAATAATACAAACTTTTCTATGAAATCATGAAGCACTTCATTCATTAGCATCATGAAAGTGCTAGGAGCATTACTAAGACCAAATGGCATCACAAGATATTCATATAATTCCTCAATGGTTTTAAATACAGTTTTCCACTCATCTCCAAGCCTTATCCTTATTTGATGATAGCCTGATTTGAGGTCTATATTGGAAAAATAACATGCTCCTCCAAGTTGGTCTAGTAGATCCTCTATTCTTGGTATAGTTAATCTATATCTGATTGTTATTTTTTTATTGCTTAGGAGTCAGTGCATAGTCTCCATTTTCCATCCTTCTTAGGGGCCAAACCACTTGGGACTACACAAGGTTTAAGACTCTTTTGTATGAGTCGTTTGGTCAACAATTCACTAATTTGTTTAGTGACCTCTGCATTTTGATTAGGGGTGAGTTTATATGTAGCTTTGTTTGGTAGGGAAGCACCTGGAATGAAATCTATCTAATGACATATGTCCCTCAATGGTGGGAGTTCATCTGGTGTGTCTCCTGCAACTATTCACTTATAATTTTGTAGTAGACTATCTACTTCCTAAGGTACTTCTTTGTGCATTGGTTTCTCCTTTGCTTTAAGGACTAGGGCATATCCTACCTTTGAATCTTGAATATTACTGATAATTTCTTGTTCTCCTACAAGAAGGACTGATTTTTCTTTTGGTTTTTCTTGTTGAGGATCAGGAAGATGGAGCAGGTTGTATTTATGACCACCCTAATTGATTTGATACTTGTTTGTGACTCCATAATGTTTGGCTTGAAGACCATACTACCATATACATCCTAAAAAAAGGTGACAAACATCTATATCTACAACATCACAAAGGACTCTATCCTTATAGTCTTTGATGGAAAAATCTACCCCAAGCCTATTCATTTATAAGGGTTTTTTGTCCTTTTGTCAACAAAGTACATGGGAGGGATTTGGGTGGGGTACTTTCTCCTATTTAAATTTATCTAAAATCTCCCTAGATACAAGATTTTCAGTAGAACCAAAATCAATAACTAACTTGCATACCTTTCCATGGCTCTTGCAATTGGTTCTAAAGAGATTCTTTCTTTGAGGAGGCTCTACTAGCATAGATTCTTGGATCAGAGTTCTCTTCATCATGAGGCATGCCCCTTCTTCTCCAATACAGTCTCTTACACTGTCAGCATCATCCTCTTGCACAAGGTTGGTTATTCTTTCTCCTTGGTTGTTATGCTTGTCTATGTCTGGACACCTATTGGTGCAGTGGCCCATCTGATTGCAGTTATAACATTTGATCAGCCTATTGTTTCTTCCTCCATTTCTACTCCTGCCATTACCTCTTCTACCTCTGTATCTACCTCTAGAACTACTTTCTCCTTGGGTGTTTTCTTTATTGGATTCTCCTTGTGGTCTATTATTATGTATTCCTCTTCCTCTATCATTCTTTCCTTTGCCTCTACCACTTTGTTCACTTCTTCTAAAATTTTCTTGAACTTTGAGTGCCAATTGATAGCAATGATTAACTGTGGTAGGGTTTGTTAGGCTAAGTTCATCTTGAATTGAAATTATTATTCCTTGCATATACCTAGCAAGATTTACACATTCTGGTTCAGCAAGCTTGGATTTCATAACCAATTTTCTGAAATTCTTCAGTGTAGGTTGAGATATCCACCTCTTTTTATCTTAGACTCATCCTTTTCTTATAAAGTTGGACTTCATAATTTTTAGGGACATAAGTTTCCCTGAGTAGTACCACCATTTTCTTCCATGTGGTGACTGGATTCTTTTTGTACTTCACCCTGTCATCTTGGGTGAAGTTCCCCCATCTGAGTGTAGAGCCTTTGAGATTTGACTTAGCAATCTTCACCCTCTAGTTTTCAGGGATGTCTTCACAATCAAAGAAACTATTTAGGGCATCCACCCAATCCATTGCAGAATATGGGTCCATCTTCCCATTGTATGTTGGAAACTCAAGCTTGGTATCCATGGTTATCCTCTCCATATATTTTAGAGTATTCATAAGTAGTCTCTAGTCTGCGGGGCATTCATTTTCCTCCTGCTCAAGGGGTTCTTCTTCACTCCCTTCCTCAACAACTTTAGAGTTACCAGTTTTATTGCGAAGCTATTCCATTTGTTTTCTCATCAACTGCATCTCACTGTCTCTTTGTTCATCATGCTTTTTCCTTTTCTCTCTGAGGTATCTTACTATCTCTACATTGGTCATCCTTGTTGACAACCCTCCATCATCTTCTCCTTCCATGATGTTGATTTGATTTTTCCCTTAAGGATCTTTGATGCTCTGATACCACTTGATGTAGAGCTCTCCTCTATTTAGGAAAATTTGATGTTGTGTGACCTTAGGTGTCTTCTCTACACCCAAATTAGACCAAGAGAGTGCTCTACACCTTCAAAAGATCCTACAAACAATCGTCAAATACACTATCCTCCTAGAGGATACCAAGTCTACTTCAACAGGAAGTGACTATTACTTGATTTTGACACAAATAGGAACCTATATGTTGTAGGGTATGGAAAGGTTCCAAGCAATTCAAAATTCTCTAGAAGAGATAATTTTTAACCCTTAAAAGTGTCTAAGAAATCAGACAACAATTCTTACTTTTAGGCCTTCCTGGCTTGTAGCCCTATTGAGCGAGTTTTTAGGACTAAGATCAAAAACTTCCCAAAGGATTTATCAAAAAATATTAGATCTAAACACCCTTTATAGATTTATATCAAACCCCAAAAGCATAGACTTCCAAACAGAAAGGAAAGTACCTAGTGCTCATTGCTATAGGAGACATAATTAGGCCTAGAAGGATTGATTTCTTCTAGAATTCTTCACCATTCAAAATCATCAAGAAATCCATAATTTGGAATGTTTAAAGGGACCTCTTAGAGACCAAAATCCACCATAAGATTGAGTTTTTACACCCACAAAGTGCTTCTGCTACTTCATTCTTCTCTGGACTGAACCAAGCACATAGAGATGCTTGACCTAGGGCTTGCTATTAAAAATAGGAAAATCATTCCCTTTCTCCTAGGATTTTGGAATTTTAAAATACATTTAACCTACTTTCATTTCCCTGAAGTACAAGGAATTCCCATGGAGGGAAAGAAAGTTAGGGCATGATCTCTGAAAACTGCTCGTTGAGGAAGGGTTTATGAGCATTCGAGAGAGATTTTCTTGTATCTTTTGATTCTGGCCTTTAAAACACTTAAAAACAATTGAATTGTTTCATTAATCCATTATAGACTTCAATTCATCCACTCATTGGCTTCTTCCAATCCATACCAGTCCGTACACTTTCAGTTTGCAGACAGAAGTTAGGGAAAATAAGGAATTTTATTGATTCTCAAATTCAAACTTACAACCTCCTTTCTTCCATCTACCTAAAAGGGCTTATGAAGACCTTCCCCAATGGATCCAACCAATTTTTGAAGGTTGTGACTATTGGGAGGCAATTACATTATGTTTAACAAATTTTTGTAGAAGTTTCTTAACAACTTTTCTTGCTTTGTGCAACTTTTTGCATTTCTTGCAAAAGTGCACTTTTTCCCTAATAGGACCTAAGTATAAGATCCTATAGATCATTATTGACATGAAACATAAACAAAAGTCCTAAGAACACACCTAGACTATAATAAACACAAAACATGCCAATTCACCATAGTCAAAGCCCAAGGTTTATAAAGACATCGAGGGTGACTAGGCCTTACAAGTTGGCTTATTGAAAACTCTTGAAATGATATTGATGACCCTTAGGAATGGAGGCCCTTGGGTGAATACTTTGTAGACCCTAGGAAGATGATTACTTTGAAGAGTGGAGGGAAGGTTCTCCTACACCAAAAACCTTCCAGTATACTTACCGAAGCAAAGAAGAAAGTGAAGTTGATTCATAACTCTATGATAATAGAGCTCACAAGCACCTTGCATAACTATGAGTATGTTGATATACAAGATATGCCTTCTGTGTGTGTGAATATTGTACCTACAAGCTACAACACAACACTTCAATATGTCATTATATTAATGGTTAAAAACTATGAACATTGAAAGAAAAGTATAAGGAAACCATCAAAATTGACATATTGCTTCCTATCTAAGAAGAGTGTAATTTAAGCTATAATTTCCCTTATATTATGCCTAAATAAAAGACATATTAAAGCCTAGAATGGAATATTCAATGAGAAATGAATCTAATTGTCACACAAAACTCATTTTAGAGCACAAATGAAGATTATTTCATTATCTATGTGAGATTATGAACTAAAATTGACAGCATAAGAGTGCATTTAGAATTCTAGAAATTAGAGCAACATAGAGTATAATTGAAATTCAAAGAATTGGGGGCCAATTGAGCTCAAAATTCAACCCATTTATAGAAGAATTTGAGAGATGAGTGATTGAGATTGATTTGTGCAGAGAGATGGAGATTGAACCTTTGGTGATCCATGTGAGTGAACTCTCATTGGTCCATAGATTGACTTTCCATGTACAAGTGATGAGTGGTAATTAGAAACTTTATTTAATTCCTTTTAATTAATTACTTTAGAAATGTATTTAATTGTGTTGATTTGATTTAAATAGGTCGAGGTAATTAACGTGAGTTAGTGATGAAATCACTTTGATTTTTAGGAAATTAAATTGATTTTAATGAATTATGCGAATATTTGAATAATTAACTTGACATAATTAGGGGTATGATCATACTTGGGGAAAATATGGTCTCTAGTTAGAGTAGACCAAATTAGGGTGGTTATATTTTCCCCTCTTTGGATTGATGTGTGAGCAACACATTGATTCAAAGAATGTTTGATGTTGACTTTAGAAAGTTTTGAGAATTTTGCCCTTGATTGAATGAAATGGCTGATGAGATCAGTCTCAAACTTGATTGAACTAAGACAGATAGTATCAAATTTGAACTTGATCGAACAAAGATCAATTATGGAAATATCTAAGGATACCAATTCCAAACTTGATCGAAAAAGAATTGATAATACTCACTCTGAACTTGATCGATCAAAGATCAATATGAAGCTACTGCGAGCTATGGGGTATCAAATCTAAACTTGATCAAATGAGAATTGATAATAATGAATCCAAACTTGATCAAATGAAGGTCAGTATAAAGCTACTAAGAGCTTGATAAATACCTAAGAGATTTTAGGCATAGATATCCAGCTTGTTTAGCGCTGAAACCTTATATCCAACAGTCCCAACTTGATTGAAGGAAACTGCCATGCCCCTAGTCTTTTGATGATGAAGTCAGTTTTACTTTTAAGCAAGAATTTGATTGATTTTAAGTGTGATCATGCCCCCTCAGGAGATAAATAAAAATAAAATGGAATAAAATACCTCTATAAAATGGTAGATCAATGAAACAGATTGATTGGATCGAGAAAGAATCAATGAGAAGAGGCGATGAAGCAAAAGTGTGTTAAGAGAAAACATAATTTTACCAATTTGACTACTTGAAAATGTATATTGTGAATCTGATAAAATGATGTATGACCAAGATTTTGATATGTGATGTGCAATTTCTTGATAAAGAACCCATAAAAATGATTGTGTAAAGCCCGCAAATCCTTTTCTGAACATATAGAGCAATTCTACATTTAAAGGAGACTGTCGCAAAATTTTTACTATGTTGTTGAAAAAAATAATTAGTGCATTCGATTTCATTCCCGATAGATATGAGAAGAACAAAATTGAATTTTGATAGTCTGGGAAGAGTTTCAGAGCTTCTAGACAGCTCAAAAAGGTCAATATAAGTCTCAAAAATCACTTTTTGCCCATTCATTTTCACTTTCATCCATAGTAAATCCTTGAGCTCTATAGAGAAGATGGTGGTCCTTATGGAGAGACATCAATTCAAGCTAGCACATCATCACCAGTGCCCAACCCATTACACCTAGCTAGTGAGTACATCAATACCTACCTTTTTACGCTTTCTATTTTTTAGTATGTTGCTTTTTGCACTAGTTAGGAGCCTTTTAAGTTTGAGTTGCATCCAGTATCGTAGAACACCTCTGGTCAATCCCGCGTTGCATCTAGTTTTCTTGAATAATTACGGATTGCATCCTGTAATAATAGGATCACTTCTTGTTAGGCATCAAAGTGTCATTTCTAGTATTTTATGGAAACCTTTTGAATTGTGTCGCATCCTGTGAAAACAGGGTCGCATCCTATCAAAACAAGATCATTTCCCATATTTCTTGTTGCATCCAATAAATTTTGAATTGCATCGGGTATGGAAGATCTCACCCAAGAAAAGCAATTTCATTTTCCATAGGAGTTAGTTTTGTTAGGATTAGGATCACTGAGAGGGGGGGGTGAATCAGTGATCTATCAATTAATACTTTTTCTCCTTATCTGAATCTTTACTTAAATGCTTAAGTAATAAAATGAATATCAATGAAAGTAAGATAAACATACACAACTCATAACACCAAATATGATTACAGGGAAACCCAATGCAGGTGAAAATCCTGGTGGGAATTAGTACCCACAAATATTTTGTACTAGTTTCTTATGATCCTTGTTAGAAGATCCTTAACCCTATTAGGAGTTTTCTTTACAATACATGAAGTATAGTGACCTTGTTAAGGGTCAGACCCTATTAGGATTCTTTTAAAATAACCCTATTAGGGGTGGTGGACTCACTGTCCAAATGGTGAACGCTACAACCTTCTGGATATTTGATACACACTGTATCTGCAAGATGAACTGCTGCTGTGACACTGCTTGTCTGATCAGTTCCTTTTGTGCAATGATGCTTTAACCTCTTGTAAAGAACTATAAAAATCTTATCTTCACTCTGAAAGCTTCTACTTCAATATCTATATCATCAACATATGATAGATATATCTCTGCTGCTTTTACACTCTACTCTGCTTTTCTTATCTCTGGCTTTCGCAATTTTTCCCATCAAAAATGACCTTCTATAAGTACTTCCTCAAATGGAATGAACATTTCAGCTTTAGGAAACCTTTTAAAATCTATATTTATCACTTACATAACCACACAACCCTTCATTAAGTCAGCTTAACATAAATTATAACTGCTTTACTCAAACCAAACAGACACGTCTTTTCACACAGTCCGCTTCACCAAAATAGCTCTAACTAATTATCCTGGATGAATAAAGTCATGTGATTTTAACCATAGATTTTTAGGTCACTAAAAATAGCTAATCCAAAGGCACAAGTCCTGATGATGAGTGAAACATCCATGCCAAAACAATCTTTGTCAGCTCTTTCCACGATCTTTGTCCTGTTCTGTCATTCACTGGCTGTACCTCTTCAACTGGCTATATCTTCTTCATACTTGCAGATATGATCATGCTCTCTTATAATTAGCATCTAAAAATACTCATAATATTATATTCAAAGGCACATATCATTTGGATAACATATCAAAACACGCTAATCAAAACTATAACAGTCTATTCCTTGCTCTATTCTATTTTCTGTACTTAGCCAATTTCTGATCTTCTGATAATGTGTGCTGACTCCAAAACTTCATATGACTTTGTTTCCATAATGAAAACACTAAATAAATTCATATACTTCAGTATAGTCAACTTTCCAACAATCCCCCCCTTTGTCATTAATGGCAACAAAGGAATATGGTGAAGTTACTATCAGAACTTTTATACAAAAACTCTCTATCTTATATCTCCCTTTTATCATATACCAGACTCCATATTCTTCATACACTACTCCCCCTTTGAAATTAATGAAAAAGGTGCTCAAAAAACACTTCTATGTACTTACTCAGCATACATATCAGGATATGCAATCTGCAACTTTTGGATCTCTTTCTCCCAAAATGCAATCAATGAATTAACAATCTGTAGATGGGCGCATAATGCATATTGTAGCTTCTCCATTTTCTCCAAGTCTATGCTAGGACCTTGATCATATGACATACTCCATATTCTATAAATTACTTTATTACAAACTTATAACCATAGGCACTTAGCCATTACATTACAAAATCATTCATGCTGACCAAAACTGTAGTCGGCTTCCATGTTCTATTTCCTGTATTGCTGGTTCACTTATTAGTCTATAACTTTTCCATACTATGTGCATCTAGATATAGCATGTATATACACCATAGAGTATATACCTAAGCACACATGCTCTGGTGTGATCTCTAACATGTGCGCTCAAGTGTTGATCTTTGTATGTGTATGTCTGCCTTTTCTATCTATCTTTCCTTGTTACACATTGTTGCATATGTTAATATATGTGGTGGGATCTTCTACTGATTTCTTTATCATCTCTATCATAGCTTCTGCTTCCTAGATCTTTCCTGATTCATATAGTCAGCAATAATCTTTTTTCTACAAGCTCTTTCAAGGATGTTTGATCAATCATGAGCGAACTAAGATCAAGTGTAGAGTTGCTAACCAATTCACTGAGCCTCTTCTTCATATACTTCTCTTCTATAATATGTGATCTATTTTGATGACTTCCTCTGATTATATACTCCCACTTACTTATTTACTCCTCATGAGTCTAAGTCTATTATGGGTGTCAAACTTTACAACAATGATGATGAATTGTCCATTACTTTAGTCTTCTCTTTTTCTGCTTCCTTTTCTGTGATATCTTAAAGCAATATATCTTCTTACTGATATAAAGACTCTTAGCTTCTTGAGTACTCACAAATGTTTCTTCAAGATTGTCTAGATTAATATCCATTACTGCCATTGATACTTCAACATTATTAATCACGAATGTATCCTCCATGTCCTTGGCCATGGGTGCATAATCCTGTGGACCTGTCATAATAGTTTTATCTGCTTCTTCACGTGATATTTCAAATTTTATCTTCAATCAATTCTACTCTTGTATGAATTCTCTTTGTATGATCAACAATAAGTATGTACTTCCAAGGATAACATCAGGTCGGCTCCAAAACAAAATCTCCAACGGCTATGTGCTTCCAAGGATAACATCATGTCGGCTCCAAAACAAAATCTCCAATGGCTATGTGCTTCCAAGGATAACATCATGTCGGCTCCAAAAAAAAATCTCTAATGGCTATATTGATACTCTCACATAGAATGTTGCTCAATAAGATTCTGCTTCATGAATTTCACACGCTAAAGCATACTGATAAATCACTTCTGAGATGTTTCAAAGATTTTCTTGATATCAATCTCTACTAAAGAATGTAATTGTGACACTTTTCTACTTGACTATAAGTTCTCCTTTGATTATCCAGCCGCTTACTCGATTGTTAAGTAATTTTTCAACTAATTTCTGAAATGACGTATCCACGCTTGGGCTTCGTTTCAAACTCGAATTACTTTGCTTAACAAATGATGATTATCAATCTCCATTCTTTGCTAATGAGAACAACTATAATGCATTAATAATACAACTGCTAGGGCTTCTATGATCTCCAATAATTTATTCTGACCACAAGTGAGGACTTGGTGATTGCACAGTAAATTTCTTCCATTAATACTTGCCGCGTAGACATAGAAAGCAATTGTAACTTCCATTCTTGTTCCTGACAACAATTTAGACCATTTTCTCTTGCATACTACATCACAATGTCACCAAACAATTGTAATCCAAGGCGCATACTCGGAGGTGAGTATACCAGCCACATAGGGGTTCAGAGCTAGAATAGCTCCCCCTGATACCATGAGGGTCAACTATTCAGAAGTAGAAGGTGCACCCATTGAGGATGCATCTGCTACCTTGTTCTCTTCCTTGTCCTTCTTTACTTTGACCCATATTTTATCTGATTTAGCTTCCATAAACTTAACTTCTCCTGTTTCTTCAAACAAAGACTTCTTAGGATTCTCTTGTCCTTTTGTTCTTGATCTACAAGACCTTGAGATGTGTCCAACCTTTCCACATGAATGAAAAATGATAGGAGGTCTGATATTCTTTGGTGTATTGGTGTGAGTTACCAATCTGCACTGTCTAGCTGAATGACCATT
>MU224691.1:158814-204565 GCA_018584345.1 Thuja plicata | reverse complement strand
ATTACTGAGTCGGTAGAAGCTAGGTTCCTCAAGCTGGCTCGGTGATCTTCTGATACTCGGCATCCACTACTGTACTTGGCATCGTCATGCTCTCGGTAAGAGTAGAAGCTCGGTCCATACTAGTCCCAAAGTGTAGCTTGGAACTCGGTAGCTGTAGTCACTCGGTAAATACATTGTCACTCGGTAACCACTAGTGACTCGGTAGAAACTGTCATCTTGGTTATCTTCAACTGATGACTCGGTGACTACCGTCTACTTGGTAACTGTTGTTCTTCTCATATGCTCAGTGACTGCCTTACTGCTCGGTTTGAACTGTTTGATCGGTGAGCTTTGCTGAATGCTCGGTATAGGCTGTGGGCTGAGTGATGAGCTCGGTAAGCATTCAAAACCGAATAAGTGT
This sequence comes from Thuja plicata, assembly GCA_018584345.1. NCBI lineage: Eukaryota > Viridiplantae > Streptophyta > Pinopsida > Cupressales > Cupressaceae > Thuja > Thuja plicata. Next base: position 204,165 of record MU224691.1, on the reverse strand, counting down.
TTTCACTAAGTGCATTCACTGATGCCAAATGTATCATTATTCCAACACGTACACCTTACTTAGAAGTTGATTAGAAATAGACAAGGAAATTGGTTCAACCTCACCGTAGTTTACACATAAAAAGGATCAAGATATATGCGGCTAATCACTAACATTAAAATCTCTTACCATAAACATCCAAATTAGATGAAATTTATAGGATCATTAAAAAAATCACCATACACAAAAAAAAAAAAAATGTTATACCCCCTATCCTTGTGAATCTTTGTCTTTTAATAGACATCATGGAGTAACTCAGAAGACATAACAAGCAACAATTGAAAATCAGTCAAAGAAAATTCATAACTTCTTACATGCCCCTAGTTTGAAACATCATTGGAACATAAAAGATTCATAATCAATTGAGATCAGTCTATACGTGCTTATGTAGTGTTGAGGAACACTGTTGATTCATTTTTCAATCACAGTAGAGAAATCATCAATTATAACTTGGAATTAAGCAATGTGCTTTTATGTCTGAGTAAGTGAGATAAACATTATCAACAATTGCAATCCAATGTAGTGTTAAAGAAGATTGTTTGATTAAAGTTTTGAAAAACACTAGTATGATGTCTGTTACAGGTAGGCGGTATTTAAGAAAAACCTTTGTTTGTAATAGTGGCATTTTGATTCAAGTATTAAGAAATAATTCTTGTAGTGGAAAACCTTCCTAGACAAGGACCTATGACAACCTAGCAAACGTTGATCGAACATGCTAGCAGAGATACCTCTAGTGTAGAATGACTATCCCTAAGATGTAAATGTATACAAACCCCAGGTAAGGATAAGACATTTGTGAGGAATTCAAAGTCAACCAATAGAAAAGGTGATCATGAAGGATTAGTGTCAGTAGTGCATTGATAGATGGAGCATAGAGTACAAGTGACACATGTTTGCTAGGTGTTAACCACTCAGAAAATCTTTTTTATTTTTTCTAACAAGACGCTTATTTAATAGGTTTTTGCCAAGGCACTTTTTCTATTTTCCAAATTTTTTGTACTTTTTTCTTTTTTTTTAAAATCTTTTTTTGTTGTTAGTATCAAGGTGCATGTTTTCTAGGTTTTCACCAAGAATACCTTTTTTTTAGGACTTTTTCCACTATTTTTGACTTTCTTCAGGATCAATTTTCTAATTTTTTTTGTATTTTCTGAGAATCATTTCCACTATACAGGCCCTTCAGCCAGATGTCAAGAATAGAACTGCTTCAAGTGTATGGTATTTATGGGATCAAGTAGGAGATCTCCCTCAGATGTAGCTAATTGATAAGCTCCTATCCCAAAATTTGCAGTTATCACAAAAGGCCCTAGCTAGTTGGGTTCAAACTTGCCTTTTTGTTCTCTATTTGTCTGATTTTTAGGATTCTCCCTTAGAACAAGATCCGCCACTTGAAATTGTCATGGCTTTACTTTCTTGTTTTATCCTTTAGACATTATTTTTTGGTACACCTTGAGATGATCGAACACTTGTTGTCTGTGCTCATCTAAGAGTTCTAGTGCATGAACCCTATCAATGTGGTATTTTTCATCTATAATAATACCTTGGAGAGATACTCACAAAGAAGGAATTTTCACTTCAATTGGTAACACCGCTTCTGCACCATAGACTAGAGAAAATGGCATGGCTCCTATTTGTGTTCGGATACTTTTTCTATAGGCCCATAGTGCTAGCTTTAATTACAAATTCTAGTCTCTGCCAGACTTACTCACAATTCTCTGTAAGATTTTCAAGATGTTCTTGTTCGAAGCCTCAACTTGTCCATTACCTTGAGGATAATAGATTGAAGAAAAATGCTAAGTGATATGAAACTATGTACAAAGGTCCTCGATATCTTTGTTTTTGAACTGATTCCCATTTTTTGTTACAATAGAAGAGGGTATACCATACCTACAAATGATATAGTTCAAGATGAAAATAACAACCTATTTGCCTGTGGATTTGATCAGCGGCACTGCCTCAACCCACTTAGTGAAATAATCAATGGTCGTGATGATGTATTTGTGTCCACTTTAATAATTAGGATAAATATGTCCAACAAGATCAAAGGCCCATTGTTGAAATGTCGAATGTGTTATAAAAGGTATGAGTTCTCTGGCTAGAGCATGGATAAGGTTTCCATGTGTTTGACATTTGTGACATGTTTTAGCAAATTGCATGGCATCTTTTTCCATTGTAGGCCAATAGTATCCAACTCTTAAAAGTTTCTTAGTCAATGAAAATCTATTCAAGTGAGACCCACATACACCTTCATGGACCTCTATTAATGCATGGTCAGACTCTTCTTGTTCTAAAACCTAAAAAGAATTTCATCAAGACCTCGTCTATATAAGTTACTAGTGATGAGGACATAACCTGATATTTTCCTAATTAAAGCTCATTTTGCATTCCTACATAGGACATTAGGTAAGGTTTTATTTGTAAGATAGATAGTTATGTTGGCATATCAGGATTGGTCTTGGGTATTTAAGGCACGAATAATTTTGGATTCTGGTGTATCAAAGGCTGGAAAGGAAAACTCTTCCACCAAGAAGTCATAGAGGAATTGGTTTTCCTCTAGTTGTAACATGGATGCTAGCATAGCCATAGCATCTGCAACTTTGTTTTCTATTCTTGGAATTTGTTGGAATGTGATGAAAACTAAGTAATTTTTCAAATCATCTACCATTTGTTTGTAAGGCATCAACTTCTCATCTTTTGTCTAATAGTCACCATTTACTTGGTTGATAATGAGCTAAGAGTCAACATACACATGTAACTCAATTATTTTCCATTCCATAGCTATCTCAAGCCCATTTATCAATGCTTCATATTCTTAGATGTTATTAGTGCATGGAAATATTAGTTTATATGCCTTAGGTATCTTGTAGCCTTGAGGAGTGATAAATAATAGCCTTGTGCCAGATCCTTGCTGTGTGAAAGAACCATAAAAATACATCTTCCACATATATTATATTAAGTGCATGATTGTCTCATCTGGAAACTCTATAATCAAAGGTGCATCATCTTACAATGGTGAATCAGCTAACTGATCTGCTAGCACTTGTCCTTTGATAGACCTTCTATCTACATACTCGATATCAAATTCACTTAGTATCAAGATCCATTCCGCTAGTCTTCCTTTCAATGTTGTTTTACTCAAGCGGTATTTGAGAGGGTCAATTTTTGCGATAAGTTTCACTCTATGCGAGAGCAGTTAGTGCCTCAACTTCTGGGATGCAAAAACAACTACCAAGAAAGATTTTTCAATGATACTGTAGTTGAGATCATAAGACATTGTGGTTCTACTGATATAATAAATCACCCTTTCCTTTTTTTTTTCATCCTCTTGGGCTAGCAATACTCCAAGTGATGTAGCCATAGATGAGATATAGAGTAGCAATAGTTTTCCATGAATAGGCACCATGAGAATAGGAGGATTAGACAAATACTCCTTTAATTATTTGAAATTATTTTCACAATTCTCATCCCATTTGAAAGTAACACCCTTATGTAGCAATTTTGTGAAAGGTTGTACTCTATCTGCTAGTTGAGACATGAATCTTCTGATGGACTGAAGTCTTCCTTGAAGCATCCTCATTTGAATGATATTGCGAGGAGGTGACATTTCCATTATTGCTTTTAAATTTTTTGGGTCCACCTCAATTCCTTTAGCTGACATAATAAACCCTAAGAGTTTTCATGATTGAGCTCCAAATGCACATTTCTTTGGATTGAGTTTTAGTTGAAATTGTTCCATCCGATCTAGTATCTTCCTCAAGTCTTCAATGCAAGTCATTCTTATTTTTGACTTGGCTAATGTATCTTGTACATATTCCTCCATGTTTTTGTGTATCATGTCATGGAATGTCATCATAGCTCATTGATACATAGCTCTAGAATTCTTTAGCCCAAATGGAATGACATTCCAGCAAAATGTTCCCCTTGCACATGTAAATGTTGTCTTTTCCTGGTCCTTCGGAGCAATCTTTATTTGGTTATAACCTGAGAATCCATCCATGAGAGAATATATCTAATATCCCATTGTGAGATCTATGATCATATCAATATTGGGTAGTAGAAAATCATCTTTAGGACAAGATTTTTTTAAGTCCCTAAAGTCTATCCAAATCCTGATAGACTTATCTATTTTAGAAACTGGTACCACATTAGAAATCCATCCTGCATAACCGATGACCCTTATGAATCCATCCTTTAAGAGTTTTTCCAGCTCTACTTTCACTAATAATGACACATGTGGGTGCATCTTTCTTAGTTTTTGTTTGATGGGTTTAATTCCAGGAGCTATAGATAAGTCATACATTATTAACTTAGGATCTAATCCAAGCATATCAGTATAAGACCATGCAAAGTTAATCTTCTTCTCTTTGAGGAATTCAGTAAACTATATCTTTTCTTCTTTTGATAATGATTGCACTAGGTGAACTAATTGAGGAGCTTTTGACATTCCCAAATTAATTGGTTGTGTTGTCTCTATCAGTATTGAAGATCTTCTTGAAAGTGCTTAGGGAGGATACCAAGAATCTCATCTTTTGGCACCTCTGAGAAGTTTTCAACATTAGATACGTCTTTTGTTTTTACTATTTTAGAATCTGATACTGATACAATGTTGTTTTCACCATCGGTTCTTTATTTCTTTTTATTTGTCAATTTTTTACTAAGAAACTTGATATCCTCCTCTATCAGGTTCATGCTACTTTCATTGGTGCAAGAGGGATAGGGTTCACAAGCATTTAGATAAAAGGCCAAAGTATAGTCATTGGGAAAGTTCATAATAGGGGTAGGGTCTGAATCCATCCAATCAATAAGGTTGGGGTTTACCAAGGATAGTGATTTAGAGGTTTGTAAGGACAACATCACGTTAGTGTCAAGACTATTAATTGACAAGACATATTATGTTAAGTCAGCTTCTAAAGTGTTTAGATCATGAAGAGTCAAATCGTCATTATTAGGGTTGTTGTTAGTAATATGTGGAACTAACTCTAGAAACTCATCAGTTGAGATTTCTTGTTATTCTCTTATCATATTGGAACTCGTATCTTGTATCCTTTGGAGTTCTTCTAGTCCTAGTAAGACACCAGTGTCTTCATCAATAATCCTAGGCATTACAATCTCATCCAATTCTGTGACAACCTTAGTGTTATGGGAAGTATTAGAACTTTCTCCTCTCTCCAATAAAGGTGAAAATTTATGAATTACATCTACCTCAATGTCCATGGTATCATCAGACATGTGATCCCATTCATAATCATGTGAGGCTATGATATCATCATCAGATGTGTTTAAAAACTCAACAATAGTTACCTGATGTACCCTTTAGCTATTTGTGGATCAAAGTGTGGTAAATCTAGGACATGTGAAATTGTCACCAATTTCCCCTAGTTAGGATGTATATCTTTTGGTTGAGGGGTTTCTTCAGGAGATTCTCCTAAAGTAGGTACATATTGTTCTCCTTGGTAGTCTGGGTCCTCTATACCAATGGGTAGTAATCTTTCATATGTCCAAGGTACAATTTCTATCTCTTCCTCTTCTTCATCACTTCCTTCATCAAATATTGGACCATCTCTTAAGGTAGGGTGTTCTGAATTTTTATTGAAACCTAACCCTATTTTATCTTTGGTGTCTCTAAATTCCATTTGTATAAGCTCAATGAGTTCTTTTCCTTTATCTCCTAAAGGTCCCTTCCCTTTGTATCCCATTTTTTTGAGAAGGTCATAACCTTTTCCATACTTTTTGGGAGATATATCAACATGTTTTATTTCATTTTCTCGCTCTTCTTTGTTATAGAGCCAACCCAAGACTGTTTTATTTTCTTTTTCATCCCCTTGAGAAGTAGAGGCCCTAACCATATCAGTTGGTTTATGAATGTCTTTTCCTTTTGATGCAGTAGGTGTGAAAGATGACGATGGTTTCCCATAAGATCTTGGAGACATAGGAATGTTAGTCAATGATGGTGTCATGTCTAGTTTGTATTCCCCTATGCTAGTTTCTTCAAGTTTTAGGGTCTTTCCAAAGCTTCTCATCACCATGTCTTTAGAGGTTTCAGCTGGGAAGTCTTTTGAAACTTCCTTATTGTGAGGAACCATATTTTCTGCTTTAACATTGTTGCAAGTGTAGCTTGAATCTATAGGAATTGTTACTTCCACCCCATTGTGTGGGAATTTGATGCATTGGTGGTAAGTAGATGACACTGCTTGCATTTCATGTATCCAAGGTCTTCCTAGTAATATGTTATAGACCAATGGTAGATCAAGAACTTGACAAATTACATTGTATTCAATTGGTCCTATTCTTATTGGTAAAACAATTAGCCCTTTGGATGATCTTTCTTCTTCATCATAAGCCTTGATGGTTATCTTACTTCTTGAATCAATTGTTTGTTCTAAAAGACCCAATTTCTTGATCAGATTGAGAGTACATATATTCAACCTTGCACCTTCATCTATCAATACACATTTTAAACGGTTTTTATGGATCAAAACTTCAATGTGAAGGGGTTGATTATGGGGATGAGTCAAAGATTTTTCATCTTCCTCTGAAAAGGAGAGGTAATGTGGAGATGATATGTGATTGAACATTGCCTGGAACTTGTCCACATGTCTTTTGGAACATTTGTGAAATGTAGGGCTTGTTCAAGAACTTGCCTATGCACTAAAGAGATCTTTATTAACTCAAATATAGAAATTTGAGCTGAGGTCCTGTTGACACCTAAATTTGCATGCTCAAATTTGATAGGGAAGTATTCTTTATCGCTAAAATACTTAATTATTTAGTAGTGTTTTTAAAGAAACTATACTCATATTTTTTAAAATAAAATATGTTTACCCTTGTCAAACAAATAAAATCTATCATTAGGGTAAAATTTATTTTTTGAAAAAGGTAAATGTATATTCTTTTGAAATATTAATAATTGTTTACCGTAAAATTTAATATTGGAAGATTTCAAAATACATACTCGAATAATTAAATATTCCCTTTTTGAAAACAAAAAAAATATTTTTATAAAAGGGTGGGGGGAGGGAGTTGAACACTCAACCTCTTGACCCTACCCTCTTTACTATCCTAACTACCCATCCTACCCTAACCAATTGCTCTATTATATTCCTTGAAAATAATTGTTAGGGTGAAAGGATATAATTATAACACTTTTACCTCATAGTAAATAAAATGGAGAATATTGTGATTGATCTTTCATGTTGATGCTTTGAAGATATTGAAATATATTCTTTTTACCTTATGATTATTCTTGAAAATATTTATTAAGGTAAATTGTATAATTTTAGGGTTACTTTTAGAAATATATTCCGTTTAATTATAATGCTTTTACCCTATAGTGAATGTTTTGAAAAGATTAATTATGAGGGTACTTTATTTAGAGCATATGATAAACATATATTTTAATTTATAAATTATTCCTTAAAGAATTTAATTTAATTTTAAAAATGCCCTAAAGAGGATGATTGCCTTTGCTCTATTGTTAGTAAATTTTTAGGGCTATAGTCTCTTTTACATTTTGTTATAATTTTTTTGGCTTATATTAGAACATTAATTTCTAAGGAGAATTATGACTAATATTGAATTTTTTTTTGCAAAGTATATAGCCAAATGATTAAATTGTTTTTTAAATGGAATCAAAGTTAGACATATATTATACACTTTATAATATAATGCTTTTTCCCTATTGTTGATATTTGAAAATCAATATTAGGCTAGATTTTATGTCATATGAATAATGAATTTTAAATGATTCTTGCAGGAATATATTTGTACTTTACAGGATAAAGGAGAAACATTATTTTAACAAAAGAATAAATGGAAGATTTGATTATTACATATATTAACCTTTTGGACAGTTAATATTTTATATTGTAATTATATATTTTATTATTGTAGTTAGTGATTAGGTTTTGTCATGAAATGAAATCTAGGTATGTAGCTTGTATTGCATCCATTCAATTTTATATTTATATGGATACCAAGACCAAGATAGAGGAGGATTTTTGGATGATTGATGAAAAAATCTTGATAGAAATTGGATTCGCTACTGCAACAATGAACTCATACGTATCTATTTTCCAATATTAATAAACATAAGTGCATTTTTATTTATTGATTGAGGTTATAAGATTTTATCTGTTTTTAATTAGTCTTCAAATTTATCTAGAAATAGATAATTTAATTGTGTTCTATTCTCTTGATTTTATAATTCAAATTTATTTTTCACTCCGAGTTATCAATACAAAGTTGTGTTTATCAATCTTTCTTCTGTTCAGTTGGTCTCTGGTAATAGAGTAAAATTCGATTGAACTAACTGTAAAATTTGAATTCAATTATATTTCATGTAGAAGCCTTTGGAATGATGGTTTTGTTTTATGTTTAAACAAGTTTCCCTAAAATCGTCTCTGAATCATACATAAGATTGAAAGCATTCATGACTCTATAGCCCAAATATTGATTAGGCACTAATCTCATTAGCTACTGGAAAATGTTATTTAGAGTTATATCTTAGAGTTTTCTAATGTTAGATTATTTCTTCTATCACTATATTTTTATTTCAAAAATGTTTTGATGATTACATTTTGATGTAGGTTTACACAGTATAAATTATTGATCTTTTAAGCAAATTTTATAATTTAGAATAGTTTGAAGTATTTTTGAAATTTTAGATGTGGGCCTACCAGCCTTGGTTTACTAACCTAAATTATAGGGATTCAAATCACAATCATTGTTGAATTCGTTAGTTGGTAAAAACAACTGGATATCGAATCCATCATTTTTTAGCACCAACAGGTCCTTTGCAATTGGTCTACCAAGTTATAGTTGGAAGATGGTATAGAAATTGTTTGTGTTGACATTGATGGTTTAGGGATTGTGACATAAGGTGTTTTAGATGATTTTGCCTATTTAGATGAGGAATTAACGCATTTAATCATGATTTTTGCTTGGCTTCGAGTTACCATGTTCGAATTTGTCAACTTGTCTTTGACACCTTTGATAGTGATCACATTGATTGATTCACTTTTTATGTCCAACATATTGATCACATTATCATTGTGAGAAGAGGTGTAATTGACTTCATTTACCTTTCCTTTAGATGATTCTCCTTTTTCATTGTTGGGAAATGGTTTATTATATGTTGTGTGATCTTCATTAGATGCATGTCCTCCCACTTTGATCTTGCCTCTCTAAATGGGAGCTTGTATAATGTGTTTGAGTATAACACAGTCAATAGTCTTGTGTCCTTTATTCTTATGGAAGTCATAATAGGCATTATCATTCCACCACCTTGGTTTTACTTCTGGTTCCCATGGTTTTGATTCCAGTATCATAATGATTTTTTTTCCAAGAGAGTCTTCAAAATCATCTCAAGAGGTTCTCCCAAGGGATTAAATTTTCTTTTTGGTCTATGTTGGTTGTATTTCTAGTTTTGAATTCTTGCTATAAAAAATTTGAGTTCCCAGTCAGATTCTTGCATGAAGGTGAAATTATTTTCAATGCTATCAAAATTTATCTACAAATGATGATCTCCGAGTGTCAAATTAAGTGAAGTGTGTAAAACCCTAGGTCCTAGGTCATTTTTCATTCATATTCAGGAGAAAACCCTAGTTCTTCAAAATGGTTTCTATTTTTCAGTTACCTTTTTCAAAATCTGAGTCACTTAAGTCATGTGTCTTTTTCATATTTTAAAGTTAGTCATGATGTCTCTTTAAGCTTAAAGAATATTCCATTTTCCTTTGAGACTTAGTGAAATGCTTTGGTTTCATAATCTTACAAGAGAAATAATATGATTTCAATGGTAAGGAGACTTAACACTGATCGTTGATTCAGATTGAGATCCTATGGTTCATGAAAAGTCTCATTTGAAACCCCAGAGTTTAAGAATCCTTTGGCAACTTTGAGTTTCTTTTGTCGCACATTCTCATAAACATATCACAGTTAGAAGCTGGGTTGAAATTTTCATGTAATCATGTGATCGCGTAAAGAAACAAGAGTTAAGTGAAATATTATGAGATTCAGTGATAGCCGTTGATTTTAAGATAATCCTATGGTGGGCATGAAGTCTCAAGATAAACTCTTCAGTTAAGAAAGTATAAAGAAACTTTGAGTTTCTTCAGTCGCAGTGTCTCACAAGTATACCAAGGTTAAGACATCATTTAAATTCATTCAGTCGAAAGATCTCAAAGAAAAACAAGGGTTAAGTTAAATGTTGTGAGATCTAGTGACTACCGTCTGATGAAAAGTTGATCCTATGGCCATCGTTTAGTCGCAAGATAAAAGTTCAGATGAATAAAATTTTAAGAGATCTAGAAACTACTATAACATTAGAGGAAGATCTAAAGGCTAACATTCAATCTCAAAGTAAACCTTGAGCTAGATAATTCATTCAGCAATAATGAGATTTAGTTAGTCGTGGAGTCTCAATGAGAATTATGGTTAATAAAAGGTTAATTCAAAGCTCATTTGAGGTTGCAGCGAGAAAATATGAACCATAAATAAGAAAAGATCTAATGGATGGCATGAAGTCACTTATAGAAGTCAAAAAGTCAAAGAAATTGTACTGATTCAGATATGGACACATGTTTAAGTCATCATAGAGATCTACGGTTTGCGTAAAGTATCAATGCAAACCCGAGGTTGAGAAATTGATCCCGTGACTTAGAGATAGATTTAGTCATGAAGTCTCAGGATAGTTGTAGTTAAAGATAAAGCTAAGGAGATTTCACGCGAGATATTGGATTAAAAGATGATCTAGTGGTAGTCACAAAGTCTCAGATCAAATGTCAAAAGTACAAGATGGATGTGATATTTCATGTGAACCGTTCTATTAAAATAAGATCTAATGATGGTCACGTAATCTCTAATGAAAGATAAGGTTATTAAAATCATTCAGCGAATTTGAATTTGCACAGTCGCGAAGTCTCCAAAGAAACTAAAGGTTAAACAAGATTTATTTTAAGCCTTAGTCGCGGAGTCTCAAAAAGAAACATGAGTTAAGTGAATTCATTCAGTGACTAAGAGATAACTGTTGATTAAAGTTTTGATTGTGTGGTGATCGTTAAATATCATAACCAAACTAGAGTTAAAGCTAACTCTCAGTTACAAGGAGATCAAGTAGTCATGTAGTCGCTAAGAAGAACCAGAGTATAAGCAAGGTAAAGTATAAGTTTTTCTCCCCTGTCATGATGTACAATCATCAACCAATGAGAATGAGAGGATTGTGATAACATGTTTTAATATTTGGTAAGTTTTGATAAATTAGCCAATCATATCAGATCCTTAGCCTATTTCAAATATAATAAGGTTTGAAAAGAAAAAGCACTCATTCAAAATTGATCACTTGTTAGTTTCAAATGCCACAACTAGGAGGAGAAATTGATATCAAAGCACGTAGAAGTAATGATAAAAGTGAATGAATAGAAAATTCATGATTTTTGAAGAGATTGGTGCATTGATTTCTCTTAATAAATAGGCATTAAATAGGCATTACAAGAATTTCAATTTTTAGAGCTAAGAATTGCATAAAGTGATCAGTACTTTCAAGAGAACAGAATTATCCAAATTTGCAGAGTGAGGAAAGAGATTTGACCAGTTGTATTCTAGTTTAGTGTAGACAAGATGAGCCTAGCAATGAGCATTGCTTCAACCAGAGGGAAGAGCAAAGATGTTGATGATGATCAGAAAGGAAAGAGAAATTACTCTGATGAATTTTTTGACTCTGCTCCCAGGATCAAATCAAGGAAAGAAGGTAAATGATGAATACCTTGGAGATAAGATGGCTTACATTAGAGATGCTAAGACTCCTAACTATTCATGATATCATTTATTTAATTATTTCCATAAAAATAGTGATGGTCCTATTCCTGTGTTTGTCCTATTCCTGTGTCAAACCCTTGGACGTCAGGGTTAGCTAAATTGATAGTTCCAAATGTGTTTGTGGATGTAGATTTATTATTGGAACTGGCTAGTAGGTATGATACAATTTCAAAGATTAAAAATAAATATTATGGTACAGCCATAGTAACTTTAGATAGGGCATTAGTTATAAAAGAATTCAATATATACAACCCCTGCACTACAAAGATAAACCTGAAAGCCTTAGATGCTAGGTATACCAAGGAGGCATGTGTTGTAGCCAAATTGATTCAAGCCCATGTGCCAAAAGGAACAAGAAATTACATAGCACCCATTCCTAGTGACAATGCACCTTATTTCTACAAGGACCTGGCCATTTACATGAAGTATATCTCCTATGGCCTGTGTAGAGTTCTAGGAGTTGATAGTGAAAAAGAAAGGATATCCTATGATATTATAATGATATTTTTGGATATGAAAAGTCCCCATGTCAGAACATATTATGATTACATCCAATATGTAATTGATAATATGCATCAAGGGTTTGTGGACATTCAAAAGAAGGAAGACAACCCTAAATTTCTACATTATTCCTACTGATGCATTTGATTGTGTTCTATAACTTCAATATCATGGACCAGCCCAATGTGAGACCTAAAAGATTTTATCATGGTCAATCCAATCCTATACAAATTTGGTTGAGGGTATGGAATTACACATCCAGGGAGAATGAGTTTTGTGCTTTCAAAAATTGGATGGTATATCCATTATTGAGTAGTTTAGGAGTCAATATGACTAGGCTACCAATTAAAGTATTGCAACTTCTAAGGCCCTGTAAGTTCATTGATAAATGGAATGGAGATCATAACTGGGGAGACTTCTATTACCATAATAATTTCACTCTGATTAGATTTTATGGTTTCTCCCAACCTCCACACATTCTACCATACCGGGTACCACCAAGGATTTTTGTCATGGAATTCATATGGCAGCTTATGCTGACTGATAAGGAGCATTTGGCTCCACATGAAAAGGAACATTCACACCTCGATAATTTATTTTTTCTGATTTTACAATTAGTAAGAGAGCCTATGATGTAGTTAATAGATGGTTAATCCACTTTAGGATTAATGTAGAATTGTATAGGTATGTGGATACAGAAGGGTTCATTTTTAATGAAAAAAAGATCTTGACACCCACTATCCCAAATACTAAAGTGCATGAGCAATGTGAAGAGGAAGACCTTATCAGGAACATCCTGGAAGAGGGTGAAATTACAAGTAGGAAAATAAAGTTCCAAGAGTTGATGGATTTAGAGAAACAACTTAAGAAGAAAGGGATCCCATTTGGGGCTTACTTCCCTAGTATTCCCTATCTTCAAAGACTGGATAATATGATTGATTCTTATGGAACACTATGCAACCAGCTAGAGGATAAAATAGAGGATAAGGACAGAGGTCCTAAAAAACATTCATTGTCAAAATATAGTGATAGAAGTTACTTAGTACACAACCCTCCACCAATAGATTAGCCACCTCATACTGAGGAAAAAATAATTGACCTAACTCAAGGACAAGAGGCTGAGGTAGTTGTTGAACCTCCCAAGAAAAATAAAAATGTGGAAACAAGGAAGCCTTCTATTGTCAAGGAAAATAAGAGGAAAAAAGATAAAGTGAGTGCATTATTCACTAGAACAAGAGCCTATGATCATCAATTAAGGAAATTCATCAGGGAAGGAAAGAAGAAAAGAGAGGACACTGATGAAAATGTTGAGATGCCTCTATTGTTATGCCAAGATGAAAGGGAGCTACAAAAACAAGAATTCTTGAGAGATGATGAGTTCATAAAAACCAAAGAATTCAAGGACTTCCTCATTTGGGCCAAACAACAAGTCGGGTCACAACTGCAATTGGTAGAAGGAGAAGCAATAAAAAGTGAACCCTTGCAGGCTCTTGAAGAGTATGATCTAGAATCAAAGAATATGAACCCTGATGAAGCTAGACAGCTAGTTAATTCTAGTGGAATGATACTAGTAGAGGGATGGGACCTAGCTTCAGCCTTCATCATAGATCAAATAAGGAGGGAACCAGATTTCAAATTTTCCTTAGAGACACATGTAGGGGATATGATTAAAGGACTGGATGTGGTTATAATACACAGTCCCAAACCTTATCCATGTGGTCTCTAGCTCCCAAGACCCAAAATCCCTCCCTGATAAATGTATAAGAGAATATGGATGGGGACAAAATCATATGGTCCATTCAAAATAAAGGTGATCTAGAAATTTCACAAGCTCTCACTCACTTTGCTCATCTCAATGAAGAAAAAGTTGTGCAAATGTCAAACAGATATTAAAAATCTATTTGATGAGTCAAGTATTTTTGTGAAAGATATATAGTTGGACTTAATAAAGATAAATGCACTAGAGAATCTAGTAGCAGAGCTCAATGTAAAGTTATAAGAGATACTTGAGACTACCCCTGCTGAGCCAAAACAAGTTGGAGACACATTGATCCAAATAGATGTAGGGGAGATTGAGAAGAAAACATAGCATAAGGATACAGAGAAAAATAAAGTGTCTTTGGAAGCAATTTTGAATATTTTGCAACATAGGATCAACATTTTAAAAGATAAAGTTGATCTTGTGCATGGAGCCTACAACAAGTTGCCTAGTTTGCAAATAGAGGTGACTAATTTTGTTTCAATTTTTAACCCCTATTTTGGGACTTGGTCAGTTAGGAAAAATCTATTTGAAAGATTAGCATCCCTGCAGGTACTTAGGGAAGACCTCCCAGAAATAGTAACACAAGTTGGTGAAGAGATAGAGAAAATTGGGGTAACCTTGTCCTTCTTTAAGGGCAAGGAAAATTAGATAGAAGCCAGAATCAACATGTTTGGCCCAGAGTATAATAAGTTTATTACTTCAATAAGGGCAGAGGATGATCAGATCAAGGTAGCAAAGGTATGTAGAAATGAATTTGATTCATTACTACCTAGTAAAGAGGCATTTATTTCTGACAACAATGAATTGGATATGGAAAGGTTCAATAGAACCTTAGATGAAGCATTTAAAGCTGAGACAAACTTAAATAATTTTGTGATAGATGTCAAAAGAATAAAATATGCAAGATGGGAGAGGCAAGAGGCAAAATTGGAAATAATTTAAAGCTTTAATTGGCCTACAGAGGAAGAGGTTGCAGCTTGGGATATTCTCACCAAGCCCAAGAAAAAGAAGCCTACAATAGCTGACCTAGACATAATGGATGAAGAGTAGAAGGACACCTGGCACCTGATCTTTGAGCACATGGAGGTTAGTCATCAGAAAGATTAGTGTATGTTAGCCTATAATGGAAGTCACTAAATCTCACAATAACTATTGGAGGCTATCCAGAATATCTTCAGACATAGGTGCCAACTATCAACAGATTTCAAGATCAAATTTGATTGTATTCTTATTTTGTCCTTCCACCGCTTGGAGTCTTATTTTGTTTTGTCTTCTTCTATCTTTTAGGGTTAGTTCTAAAACCATCTAAATCTTGTTGCATCCTTAGTCTTTAAGGATTCAAAGATGGTTTAGAATCTATATATAGAAAGTTGTATCATTTTTGTAAAGATGATGAGATGTGAAATATAATTGCAAGGTAGACTACTCAATTTTATTTGAGTTTTGTGCTTATTTTTTATTAAATGTATTTGAAGAACTAAAAATATTAATAAAATACATTTTAGTTTTTGTTCTATATCTTGTGTTATCTCTTTATACTTTTTCTCTAGATCTTGTGTGTTTAATTTGCAAGGCATTTTAGATATACCAATTACAAGGTGATTGTGCAGTTACTTGTCATTTCTTTCAAGGAAGGAGTAATTCTTATAGGTGATCACAAAGAGCTAAGCATTAGTGTTAGGATCTGATAACAAGGGTGTGGGAGTGAAAGGATAGTATGTACGACATTCTATCTAAATTGCATGTATTTTCATTAATTAGTTTATTGTGGATTTACATTTGATATTGACTCTTTCCCCAAGGATTAGGCATTGGTTTAGGGTTTGGAAAGTAGTTAATTATCATCTAATATTAAACAAAATCAATCATTTACACTTCAGTTACAAAAAATATATATGTTTAATCAATTGTATTAGAGAATACAATTTAGTTTATTGATTCTTTAAAGAGAGAAACACTAGGTTAGCCCTCCTAGGTTTAGAGAACTCCAAAAGGAAGAAGGATGATAATCCTCATCTCAGTAATTTTTTCTATGGTCATGGTCATGGTCTCGATTATTAAGCTCTATGTCAAATTGGTCATAATTATTTTATTCTATTAATTGATATAGTAAGAGGCAATAGATAAATCAATGAAATCCCTAATCCACTATCATAGATACTGATAATCAGTATTCATTTGAAGGTACACCTACCCGAGCCTATGGATCTCAAAGTAGAAGGAGGAACTAGTCCTCATAAATTAGGATTTATCTTTCATGTACTAGAAATTGGAAATATAAGGTTTACGCATTCATACTATTTTCATTCCTTCAAGAAAAATCCCTAACAAATTGGCAACTCTACTGGGCAATAAAAAGTTTTTATTGAACAAATTCAAAATATCTCTGGTGCTTTAAGAGTTAAATCAAGTTTACAGTTGAGTTTTCCTATCTAAGTCTCTCTTATTGTATTCATATTTGGTTGTGTTTATATTTTCCTAACTTTTTTTGGGTGGTGACTCTCAAAATAAAATCTCTTCAATCAATGCTAAGTAAATTTCAATATCCATACACATCTTTTCAATAGGAATACAAGGTCAAGAGTGAGAGATAATCTGGAAGTTGAGTTGGACAATGGAATTCCAACCACTTCAAGGAATAAAATGTCTTGGAGAGAAAATAAGAACCAAGCTAACATAGATGACTCATCATAAAAGAAGAAAACAACACTAGAAGAAAAGATGCAAACCAATCCAGTCATGAGGGGAACACCTCAAAGTATGAAGAATCCCCTAACCTAGGATTAGAAAAATATGCAATTACCAATACCTCTAGTGAGAGAGAAGGAAATGATACTATCAGTTCAGATTATGAAGTTCCTTATGATGATGTTGTTGAAGAAGAAAAAATCTTAATGAGGCAATTGGCCATTATTCAGCAAAAGAAGAGAGAAAGATCTTAAAAAGAAAAAAACAAGATCAAAGAAATGTTGATAAATTTAGAAGAAGATCATTACGAAATCAAGCAGCAAAGAATGTTGAAAGGTCTCATAGAGATCAAGAGACATCAGTCACTCACAAAATTTTTGGTTCACAAGCTTCTAGAGACAAAGGAAAAAATAAAATGACTGGAAATGAAATTGATGAACCAAAAACTCACATAGTCCTGACAGAACAAATGTCTAAGATAGACATTTATCTTGAAAGATAAGGAAGGGAGAAAGAGACCATGGCTAAAATTCTAGAAAAGGAAGAAGTTGAGGTTGCCACCTTGGAGATGAAGAATAAGATTGATTTCTTGCAAACTTCCAGATACTCCTATGTCGGTGCTGAAAATGTTACAAATTCAAAAGCCAAAGCTACCAATTTCCAAGATGATGATAAATTTCAAAGGAAACCAATGCATCTAGAAAGGTACAAACAATTTACTTTTATTGGTATTCCTAGTTACCGTAATACAATACCTAATTATATTGGGGAAAAACTCCCACATTTTTCAAGAAATAATGTTATTTCTTGTTAAGTACATTTGAGAAAGTTTATTGATATTATAGATGATTTGAATATTAATCATGAAGATGTCCTAATGAAGCTCTTTGTTCAATCCTTAGTAGAAGATGCTAGGGAATGGTTTAGAGGATTATCTAATGGTTTTGTAGCATCTATGGAGGAATTAATAGACTTATTCAAAGATCAGTATGGTGATAAAACAAATCAAGGATTTTTATTAAATGAATTCAATAACATAAAGAAAAATTTCAATGAAGAAGTCACTAAATTCAACACAAGATTCCAAAGAGCCATACACAAGTTATTTCAGAATATCAAACTGGATGAAAAGGTATGTCTCACTACATATTTGGATGCTTTTGATTCTAAGATGGGGTATGCTCTCAGAGAAACAAATCCTAGAAGTCTTATGGATGCATATAAGATAGCAGTGAATATAGAAATGAATAGAAGAGAGTCAGGGAAAATGGGTAGAAGAGATGATGCACGTTTTAGTAAGAGCAACCAAAAAGAACCTGAGTATAAAGAATATAAATCTCCACAAAATAATAGACCATCCTAAAATAGTTACAATCCATAGAATAGGATGCAGAATCACCCTTAGGGTACCCATTTTAAGGATGGAAAGCCTATAGTCCCACGAAGAAAAGATAAACTTGATAATAGGACCCCTGATCCTTTACACAAAAATGTTGTAAACATGTGCAGTGATACTTATTGGTGTGAATCTTTTCAAGCCCCACACAATCCTTATTTTTGTGTTGTAGCCCTATACATAAGTTCTAGTGAAGAACAAGAAGGTGAAGAAGGTGAGCTATGTGATCATAATCGATGTGATATGACTAAATCTTATGCATGCCCTGATGTAGACTCTGAAGATGAAGTTGAGAACAATGATATGTATGGTTTACAAGGAAGAATGGAAGTATATCATCAACAAATACTATTTGAGAGTGAAGAAGAAGAGGTTGATTATATAGGATTCTATTCTTGGAATAGTCAAGACTCTACTACAATAAGAAAACCTTCTGATGAAGAAAAATCTAGAATCACTACTGATTTAGTAAACAAAGCAAGAAGTAACTACCACTTGAGAAATAGAGTAGTGGGTGATGTAGGTAGTTGACTAGCTGGAATATTTATCAAAGAAAACAAAATAGATTCCAAGTATACACCAAAAAAAGGACCTAGAGAAAATGTAAATAACCCTAAGGTTAAAATTGTAAGCAAAGCTAATGATCCAAACATTGTACATGAGGGAAAAGCCAAAGTGCCAGAAACAATTTCTTCTTCTTCTAAAGTTGAAAATAATAAATCAAAGAAGGAAGAGTCTACTCTGAATATTCAAATAGAGGATAATAATATCATTGTTGAAAAACCAAAATCCTCTGATGTAAAATATACTCCTATTGATATGGGTCAATGTCTGTCACAAATGACTGTCAAGGTCCCATTTCTAGAAATGATGAGAATAAAGGAACATAAGGAAAAGGTCCTTTCAATATTAAATAGTGTTTCTCCAATGAAACCTTAAAAACTAGAATATTTTGAAAATAAGTTTAACAAGGGAAAAGAGTCTGAGGGAATGATTTCTGAGATCCCTCAGAATTATGTAAACACAAATACTTCTGTAGGAATTGTTGATCCTTTTTTCCTAACATTGGTAATTAATGGTAAGATGCTCAAAAATTGTATGATATATTCTAGAGCATCTAATACTATCATGCATGCAGAAATAATGAGATCCATGGGATTACAAGTTGATACTCCTCATGGCAGATGTCAGGCAATGGATTCCAGAGAGATCCCTGTTGTTGGTACCATTGAGGCTTTACCTTATAAGTTAGCAATATGCCCTGACATAGTATTGACAATGATTGTATTTGTGGTTGATATCCCACCTCATATGGCATGTTTATGTTAAGAAAATGGAGTGCTTTAATGGGGGCAGTATTCAATGTGATTTATCTTATGCTACTTTCAACATTGTTGGAAATAATGTCAAGGTGTCCAGAGAAGGTAGGACACCCCATATGATTGAGTTACATGAAAATACTAACATTAATTACTGTGTAGATATTGACGTGGAGAACTTCGGAGTAAAGAGGAGTGCTCATCAATGTAACAATGTTGATCCCTTAGTTGAGGAGTTGAACACACAACATAATGGTTTATAGCAGATGTATTTTGATGGAGCCTATTCCAAAGAAGGATCAAGAGCTGGTGTCTTATTCATTTCTCCATCAGGTACAACTTTTAAGTATTCTTTCCTATTATCATTCCAATATACAAACAATACTGTGGAATATGAAGCTTTGTTTTTGGGGCTAGATATTGTTGCTAACCATAGAATAAAATGTTTAAAAGTTTATGGTGATTTTGAGCTAGTAGTTGCCCAAGTTAGATCCATATGCTGTGAAAAATGATAGACTGAAAATGTACAAACATGTTATTTGGGACCAAATTGAATCTTTTGATGCCTTTAATATTAACTGGATAGAAAGGTCCAAAAACATCATGGCAGACTTTTTAGCTAATGTTGCTTTGAAGACTAGTGATTTGACCTTAAGTGGGGTATCAATAGTTGAAATTAATATAATAACATTTACAACTAGCAAGTATTTGAATATGACCAAGATAATCTTATATTTATTCAATGCCTAGACCATTATGAAGACCAGCATATTGATTGTAACTCTTTACTTGAGGTCATTGATGGTAGGGATAGTGTTTTGGGGAATGAGGTTGTCCAATTGAGTTCTAATCAGATTCCTAAGGGACTGGTGGAATTAGAAGCATTGTTTAGTAATCAAGATGACCACTTATAAAAAATGAGCAATGCTAAAATAGAGGATTTGGAAGAAATAAATTTAGGATCAGAAACCGCTCCTCAAATAGTCTATATTGGAAAAGGGTTAGATTCCCATGTCAAAACAAATCTGATAAAATTATTAAGAAGACATAGTCATGTGTTTGCATGGTCTTATGAATATTTGAAAGCTTATAGGGAAGACCTTTTCAAACATGAAATCGCACTAAAATTAGATGTAAAGCCATTTAGATAGAAACAGAGACCCATCAACCCATTCTTAGCCCCCAAGATGCAATAGGAGTTGATGAAATTAAAAGATGCAGGGATTATTTAGCCCATCAGACATTCAACTTGGGTTTCGAATTTGGTCCCAGTGAGAAAGAAGAATGGTGACATAAGGTTGTGTGTTGATTTCAAAAATTTGAACATTGCATCTCTGAAGGTCAATTATTCTTTACCTAATATAGAGGCAATGTTACAAAAGGTTACTGGTTGTGATCTATTATCAATAATGGATGGTTTTTCAGGCTACAACCAAGTGTTAGTAAAAGAATCAGAAAATTTCAAAACTGCAATTACTACTCCATGGGGGACTTATGTATATGTTAGAATGACATTTGGACTAATAAATACAAGAGAAACTTTTCAGAGAGCCATGGATGTTGCATTCAAGGAATTTATTATTTTTTTCATGGTAATCTATCAAGAAGATTTGACAAGATTTTCCAAGAAAGTAGAGGATCATTTTGGACACCTAGATTTTTTTTAATAAAGCTTTGGAATATGGTGTTTCCCTGAATCCTAGAAAATGTCAATTTGAAGTGACAAAAGGAAATTTTCTAGGACATATAGTGTCAAAGGATAGAGTGAGGATTGACCCAGAAAGGATATAAGCCATTCAAAAGGTCACTACTCCAAAGAATATCAAAGGTGTACATTATTTCTTAAGAAAGATTAATTTTGTGAGAAGATTTATTTCAAATTTTGCTAAGATTGTCAAACCAATAATTAAATTGTTGAAGAAAGATGTAAAGTTTCAATGGAGTGAGGAAGCCCAATCAGCTTTTGAAAAAATCAAAGAAAGCAGTACAGGAGGCGCTTATTTTGAAGTCCCTTGATTACAGTAAGCCTTTCTCATTATTCTAATTTACATCTTTTAATACAATTGCTGATGTTTTACTTCAAAAAGATGAGGAGGGTTTTGAGCATCCTATTGCATTTTTTAACAAATCTCTCCAAGAGGCAGAGTTGAATTATGAAATGATGGAGAAATAGGCATATGCTTTGGTAAAAGCTATAAAATCATTCAGACCTTATCTGGTTTGTGCCAAAGTATTAGCATATGTACCTCATTCACCAGTAAAGGACATCCTTACTCAATCAGAAGTGACTGGTAAGAAGTGCAAATGGATTAATAGGATCCAAGGGTTTAATTTAGAAATCTATATTACCAAATTTTTAAGAGGACAAAGCTTAGAAAAATTAATGATAGAAGAAAATTTAGACTTGGTGCAAGTGAATAACACAAAGGTACAGGATTCAACAGTAACTAGTATTGAAAGACAACCTTTTTATGTTGATATCATGTACTACTTAAAGAATACCAAGTGTCCTGAGTTTACGATAGATAATAAAAAAAGGAATCTCATGTTGCAACCTTAAAGGTACACCTTAGTACAAGGATATTTGTAATGGAAAGATAGAAATGGTGTACTGTTATTATGTTTAGATCAGAGTCAAGCTGAGAAGCTATTAGTTGAAATGCATGTTGGAGTTTGTGGAGGACACTTCTCTGCCAAAACCACTGCCCATAAAATCTTGAGGGATGGATATTATTTTCTGAGCTTATTCAAAGATACTCATGCATTTGTCAGAAAGTGTGAACCTTGTCAGAGGTTTTCAAACAAGTTGAAGTTCTCAAGTGTCCTGTTATTAAATCATGTAAGTGATGAAGCACCTTTTTCCATGTGAGGGATTGACTTCATTAGAGAGTTTTCAGAGAAATCCAGTAGTGGACATAGTTGGATACTAGTTGCTACTGATTATTTCACAAAGTGGATAGAAGCAGTTCCCACAAAGAAGGAAACTATTAAAGTGGTCACTGATTTTCTAATGGAAAACATTTTGACAAGATTTGGTGTTCCTACAAAATTAGTAATGGACAATGCTATGTGCTTTAGATCATATGAAATTAAGGATTTTTGTGATGAGTATGGGATTGTGATGTCATATTCTTCCCCATATCATCCTCAAGAAAATGGCCAAGTAGAATCCATAAATAAGAGCATATTGAAAATCTTGAAGAAGACCCTTGAGAAGAATAAAAGAGCTTGGCATACAAAACTGAAACTTTCTCTATGGGCTGACAGGATAACAGTAAAAAAAGCAATAGGTAAGTCACCTTTTGAAATTGTATATGGTATGCAATCTATAATTCCCATGAATAATTTGCTTCCAGAATATAAGTTTATTCAAGAAGAAGAGTTAGATGTTTTTGAAGCTATGCAAGATAGGATGATGCAGTTAGCAGAACTAGATGAGGTCAAAAAAGATATTCAAAAAGAGAACAATAAGTTACAACAAAAAATGAAATATATGTTTGATAAAAGAGCAAGTAACAGAAAATTTCAGCTTGATGATTTAGTACTCCAGTGAAATGTAAGGGTTGAAGACAAAGGGAAGCATAAGAAATTTGAATCATTACGGTTAGGTCCCTTTTTATTTATAAAATTTTTGGAAAAGATTCATATATTTTGAAAAATATGGATGGAAAAGTATTTGAATTTCCAGTGCATGGACAATTCTTGAAACCTTTCTTCAGTTGAAATTTGATTTCCATGCACAGTGGTCTTGTATCATATGTATAGGTGTGTTTCTTTCTGTTGTGTGTTTTCTTTCTATAGTAGGTTAGTAAGCGTGGTCTACCTCCCAGAGATATGTGGTTCTTGCTATAAAACTGCATTTAAGCATCCTTAGATACAACCCTTATTGGTTGTATTTCCATTTTTCAAGTCTTTCTATAAAAATTTTGAGTTCCCAGTCAAATTCTTGCATGAAGGTCAAATTCTTATCAATGTTATAAAAAATTCTCTACAAATGATGATCTCTGAGTGTAAAATTTAGTGAAGTATGTAAAACCCTAGGTCCTAGGTCATTTTTGATTCATATTCAGGAGAAAACCCTAGTTCTTCAAAATGGTTTCTATTTTTTAGTTACCTTTTTCAAAATCTGAGTCACTTAAGTCATGTGTCTTTTTAATATTTTAAAGTTAGTTGCGATGTCTCTTTAAGCTTAAAGAATATTCCATTTTCCTTTGAGACTTAGAGAAATGCTTTGGTCATGTTATCTCACAAGAGAAAGAATATTCTTTCAATGGTAAGGAGACTTAATGCTGATTTTTTATTTAGATTGAGATCCTATAGTTTGCGCAAAGTCTCATTTGAAACCCCAGAGTTAAAGAATCCTTTGGCGACTTCAATTTTATTCAATCGTGCAGCCTCATAAACTGATCAGAGTTAGAAGTTGGGTTGAAATTTTCATGCATTTGCGTGATCGTGTAAAGAAACAAGAGTTAAGTCAAATCTTAGGAGAGTCTGCGATAGCTATTGATTTTAAAGATAATCTTGCGGTGGGTGTGAAGTCTCGAGATAAACTCTTCAGTTAAGAAAGTATAAAGCAACTTTGAGTTTCTTCAGTTGCAGTGTCTCACAAGTATACCAAGGTTAAGACATGAGTTAAATTCATTCAGTCACAAGATCTCAACAAAAAAATGGATTAAGTTAAATGTTGTGAGATCTAGCAACTACCGTCTGATGCAAAGTTGATCTTGTGGCCAGTGTTTAGTCACAAGATAAAATTTTAGATGAATAAAAGTTTAAGAGATCTAGCGAATACTGTCAGATTAGAGGAAGATCTAAAGGCTGACGTTCAATCTTGAAGTAAACCTTGAGTTAGATAATTCATTCATTGAAAATGAGATTCAGTTAGTCACAGAGTCTTAAAGAGAACTTTGGTTAATAAATGTTTAAGTCAAAGCTCGGTTGAGGTTGCAGCGCAAAAATATGAACTGTAAATTAGAAAAGATCTGATGGATAGCGTGAAGTTGCTTATAGAAATCAACAAGTCAAAGAAATTTTAGTGATTCAGAGGTAATGATTCAGATATGGACACGTGTTTAAGTCACCATAGAGATCTACGGTCTGTGTAAAGTCTTAATGCAAACCCAAGGTTGAGAAATTGATCCTACGACTTAGAGATATCTTTAGTCACAAAGTCTCAAGATGAACCACAATTAAAGATAAATCTAAGGAGATTTCATGCAAGACGGTGGATTAAAAATTGATCTAGTGGTAGTTGTGAAGTCTCATATCAGATGAAGAAAGTACAAGATGGATGTGAGATTTCATGTGAACCGTCTGATTAAAACAAGATTTGATGATGGTCACGTAATCTCTAATGAAACTCGAGGTTATTAAAATCTTTCAGCAACTTTGAATTTGCACAATCGCAAAGTCTCCAAAGAAACTAAATGTTAAAAAAGAGTTATTTTAAGCCTTAGTCGTGGAGTCTCAAAAATAAACATGAGTTAGGTGAATTTATTCAGCGACTAAGAGATAACTGTTGATTAAAGTTTTGATCATGTGGTGATTGTTAAACCTCATAATAGAACCATAGTTAAAGCTAACTCTCAGCAACAAGGAGATCAAGTAGTTGCGTAGTCACTAAGAAGAACCAGAGTATAAGCAAGGTAAAGTATAAGGTTTTCTCCTATGCCATGATGTACATTCATCAACCAATCAGAACAAGAGGATTATGACAGCATGTTTTAAGATTTTTGGAGTTGTGATAAATTAGCCAATCATATCAAATCTTGAGCCTGTTTGGAATATAATAAGGTTTTAAAAGAAAAAGAACTCATTCAAAATTGATCACTTGTCAGTTTCAAATGCCATGGCTAGGAGGAGAAATTGATATCAAAGCACATAGAAGTAATGAAAAAAGTGACTGAATAGAAAATTCATGATTTTTGAAGAGATTGGTGCATTGATTTCTCTTAATAAATAGGCATTACCATTGTTCATTTCATTTTACTAGAGTTTCAGTTTTCAGAGCTATAATTGCATAAAGTGATCAATACTTTCAAGAGAATAGAGTTATCCAGATTTGCAGAGTGAGGAAAGATATTTGATCAGTAGTGTTCCATTTTAGTGTAGACAAGATGAGCCAAGCAATGAGCATTGCTTCAACTAGCAGGAAGAGCGAATATGTTGATGATGATCAGAAAGAAAAGAGAAATTACTCTGATAAATTTATGACTATGCTCCCAGAATCAAATCAAGGAAATAAGGTAAATGATGATTACCTTGGAGATAATAGGGCTTACATTAGAGATTCTAAGACTCATAACTATTCAGGATATCATTTATTTAATTATTTCCATAAGAATAGTGATGGTCTTGTTCCTGTGTCAACCCCTTGGACGTCAGGGTTAGCTAAATTGATAGTTCCAGATGTGTTTGTAGATGTATATTTATTATTAGAAATGGAAAGTAGGTATGATACAATTTCAAAGACCATAAATAAAGATGATGGTACAACCCTAGTAACTATAGATATGGCATCATTTATGAAAGAATTCAATATAGACAACCCTGCACTATAGAGAAAAACCTGAAAGCCTTAGCTGCTAGGTATACCAGGGAGGCCTATATTGTAGCCAAATTGATTCAAGCCCATGTACCAAAAGGAAAAATAAATTACATAGCACCCATTCATAGTGACAATGCACCTTATTTCTACAAGGACCTAGCCTTTTACATGAAGTATATCTCCTATGCCCTATGTGGAGTTCTAGGAGTTGATAGTGGAAAAGAAAGGATATCCTCTGATAGTTTAATGATAATTTTGGATATGCAAAGTCCCCATGTCAACACAGATTATGATTAAATCCATTATGTAATTAACAAGATGCATCAAGGGTTTATGGAAATTCTAAAGAAGGAAGAGAACCCTAAATTTTTATAGTATTCCTTACTGAAGCATTTGATTTTTTTCTATAACTTCAATATCACGGACTAGCCCAATCTAAGACCTAAAAGATTTTATCATGGTCAATCCAACCCTGTACAACTTTGGTTGAGGGTATGGAATTACACATCCAAGGAGAATGAGTTCTATGCTTTCCAGAACTCGATGGTATATCCATTATTGAACAGTTTAGGAGTCAATATGAATAGGCTACCAATTAAAGTATTGCAGCTTCTAAGGCCCTGCAAGTTCGCTGATACATGGAATGGAGATCATAACTGGGGAGACTTCTATTACCATATAATTTCACTTTGATTAGATTTTATGGTTTTCTCTAGACTCCACACATCCTACCATACCAGGTACCACCAAGGATTGTTGTCATTTTATTCATATGGCAACTTATGTTGACTAATAAGGAACATTTGGCTCCACATAGAAAAGGAACATTCACACCTCCATAATTAATTGTTTCTAATTTTAGAATTGGTAAGAGGGCCTATGATGTATTGAAAATATGGTTAAGCCACTTTAGGATGAATGTAGCATTGTACAGCTATGTGGATATAGAAGGGTTCATTTTCAATGCAAAAAATCTCGACACCCATTATCCTAAATACTTACGTGCATGAGCAATGTGAAGAGGAAGACCTTATTAGGAACATCCTAGAAGAGGATGATATTACAAGTAGGACAACAAAGTTCCAAGAGTTGATGGATTTAGAGAAACAAGTTAAGAACAAAGGGATCCTATTTGGAGGTTACTTCCCTGGTATGCCTTATCTTCAAAGACTAGATAAGATGATTGAGTCTTATGGAACACAATGCAACCAGCTAGAGGAGAAAATTGAGAATAAGGACAGAGGTCCTAAAAAACATTCATCCTCAAAATACAATTATAGTAGTTACTTAGTACACAACCCTCCACCAATGGATCAGCCACCTCATACTGACAAAAACATAATTGACCTAACTCAAGGAAAAGAGGTTGTGGTAGTTTTTGAACCTCCCAAGAAAAAAACAAAAGGTGGAAACAGGGGAGCCTTCTGTTGTCAAGGAACATAAGAGGAAAAAAGATAAAGTGAGTGCATTATTCACTGGAACAAGAGCCTGTGGTCATTAATTAAGGAAATTCATCAGGGAAGGAAAGAAGAAAAGAGAGGATACTGATGAAAATATATAAATGCCTCTGTTATTATGCCAAGATGAAAGGGAGCTACAACAAGAAGAATTATTGAGAGATGATGAGTTCATAAAAACCAAAGAATTCAAGGACTTCCTCATTTGGGCCAAACAACAAGTGGGGTCACATCTGCAATTGGCAAGAGGAGAAGCAATAACAAGTGAAGCCTTGCAGGATCTTCAAGAGTATGATCTAGAATCAGATAATATGACCCTGATGAAGCTAGACAGCTAGTTAAGTCTAGTGGCATGCTACTAGTAGAGCGATGGGACCTGGCTTTAGCCTTCATCATAGATCAAATAAGGAGGCAGCCAGATATCAAATTTTCCTCAGAGACATAGGTAGGGGATATGATTAAAGGATGTGGTTATAATGCACAGTCCCAAACCTTAGCCATGTGGTTTGTATCTCCAAAGACCCAAAATCCATCACTGATAAATGTACAAGAGAATATGGATGGGGACAAAATCATATGGTTCATTCACAATATAGGTGATCTGGAAATTTCACAAGCTCTCACTCACTTTTCTCATCTCAATGAAGAAAAAGTTGTGCAAATGTCAAACAGATATCAAAATCTATTTGATGATGCGAGTCTTGTTGTGAAAGATAAAGAGTTGAGCTTAATAAAGATAAATTCACTAGAGAAGCTAGTAGTAGAGATAAATGTAAAATTACATGAGATCCCTGATACTACCCCTACTGAGCCAAAACAAGTTGCAGGTGGATTGATCCAAATAGAAGATGCAAGGGAGATTGAGAAAGAAACAAAACAGAAAGATGCAGAGCAAAATAAAGTGGCTTTGGAAGAATTTTTGAATATTTTGCAACATAGGATAAACATTTTAAAAGATAAATTCGATCTTGTGCATGGATCCTACAACAAGTTTCCTAGTTTGCAGATAGAGGTGATTAATTTTGTTTCAATTTTGAACCCCTATTTTGGGACTTGGTCAAATAGGACAAATCTATTTGAAATATTAGTAGTCCTGCAACCACTTAGGGAAGACCTCCCAGAAATAGTAACACAAGTTGGTGAAGAAATAGAGCTAATTGGGACAACCTTGTCTTTCTTTAAGGGCAAGGAAAATAAGATAGAATCCAAAATCAACATGTTTGGCCTATAGTATGATAAGTTTATCCTTCAATAAGGGAAGAGAATGATCAGATCAAGGTAGTAGAGGTATGGAGAAATGAATTTGATTCATTACTACCTAGTAAAGAGCCATTTATTTTTTACAACAATGAATTGGATATGGAAAGATTCAATAGAACCTTAGATAAAGCATTTAAGGCCGAGAAAAACTTTAATAAGTTTTTGATAGATGTCAAAATAATAATAGATGCAAGATGGGAGAGGAAAAAGGCACAATTGGAAAGCATTTAGAGCTTTAATTGGCCTACAGAGGAAGAGGTTATAGCATGGGATGTTCTCACCAAGCCCAAGAAAAAGAAGCCTGTGATAGTTGACCTAGACATAATGGATGAAGAGTAGGACACCTGGCACCTAATATTTGAGCATAGGGAGGTTAGTCATCAGAAATATTAGTGTATGTTATCATGTAATGGTGATCACTAAATCTTGCAATAAATACTGGAGGCTATCCATAATATCTTCAAACAGAGGTGTCAGTTATCAAGAGATTTCAAGATCAAATTTGATTGTATTCCTATTTTGTCCTTCCACCACTTGGAGTCTTATTATATTTTGTCTTCTTCTATCTTTTAGGGTTAGGTCTAAAACCATCCAAAGCTTGTTGCATCCTTAGTCTTTAAGGATTCCAAGATGGTTTAGACTCTATATATAGCAAGTTGTATCATTTTTGTAAATATGATGAGAGGTGAAATATAATTGCAAGGCTGACTACTCAATTTTGTTTGAGTTTTGTGCTTATTGTCTATTGAATGTATTTGAAGTAGTAAAAATATTAATAAAATACATTGTAGTTTATATTCTATATCTTTTTTTGTCTCTGTATACTTTTGTTCTAGCTCTTTTATGTAAGGCATTTTAGATATACCAATTACAAGGTGATTGTGTAGTTACTTGTGAGTTCTTTCAAGGAAGGATTAGTTCTTACAAGTGATCCCAGAGAGCTAAGAATTAGTGTTAGGATTTTATAACAGGGGTGTGGGAGTGAAAGGATAGTCTGTAAGGCATTATATCTAAATTTCATGTATTTTCATTAATTATTTTATCATGGCTTTACATTTGATATTGACTTTTTGCCCAAGGATTAGGTACTGGTTTAGGGTTTGGCAAGAAATTAATCATCATCCAATATTAAAGAAAATCAATCATTTACACTTTAGTTACAAAAAAATGTATATGTTTAAGCAATTGTATTAGAGAATATAATTCAGTTTATTGATTCCTTAAAGAGAGAATCACTAAGTTAGCCCTCCAAGGTTCAGAGAACTCCAAAAGGAAGAAGGATGAGAATTCTTATCTCACTGATTTTTGATATGGTCATGTTCATGGTTTGGCTTATTAAGCTCTATGTCAAACTGGCAATAATTATGTTATTCTATAAATTGATGTAGTAAGAGGCAATAGATAAATCAGTGAAAGACCATATCCACTATCACAGATACTAATAATCAGTAATCATTTGAAGGTATACCTGCCTGAGCCTGTGGATCTCAAAGTAGGAGTAACTAGTCCTCATCAATTAGGTTTATCTTGCATGTACTAGAAATTGAAAATATAAGGTTTAAACATTCATATTGTTTTCATTCCTGCAAGAAAATCCCTAACATTCTAGACATCCATGGTTTACTTTTCTTAGTATCAGTGTTTGCTCCTTGTATTGTAGTTGTTACCTTAGCTTCTTTGCTTTATTGTAGGTTGTTTGTAAAGTTTAACATAGTTGGTTTATAATTTTCATATGAGGCTTCCACCACTCCATCACTAACAACATTTTTGTTCTTATCCCAGCACTTAGGTTTGTTGTTATAGTTGTTAGATTTATTGTCAGTTTGGAGTGTGATCTCTCCTTTCTTGACCATAAAATCGTCAGCACGAATAGTGTTCTTGATCATTCTATCAAAACTAGGATAATCTTTCATTTGTAGAGAATATTTTATTTTAGGTACTAAGTTATTGACAAAGATTTCCATTTTTTAGATTTGGGTATTGCTCTTGAGTACTTTGCAAAGATTCTCCTCCATCATTGCAAAAAGTGTGTGAAGGATTCACTCATTCATTGTTTTGTGTTGCAAAGATCCATCATGGTAATGTTGTGTTATATGTTGTAGGAGAAATTTTGGACAAATATTTGAATCAACTCGTCAAATTTTTGCACACTTGGTGTGAGTTTGGAGAACCATTCTATATAATTTTGGCCTAGACTTCCCAGAAATAGCCTCATTAAGTAAGTTGGTCTGTGCATGTATTCTATGCTTAGGGCACAAAATTCTCGTACATGGTCATTTGGATTAGTTTCTCCCATCTATTTTTTATATTTGGGTTGTGCCATGTTAGGTGGGAATGGAACCATATTTATACTCTTGTCAAAAGGAAACATACATATGTGATCCAAAGAGTATTTCTTGGTTGGTTTAGTCTTCTCTTGCTTGAGTGTTACAAGTTCCATTTGCATTTGGTATAATTTATTTGAGAGTATGGAAATAGGTATTTTTACTTCTTGTTACTTCAATCTCTCAAAATTAGGAAGTTTGAATCCAAGAGAATCTAAGTGTATGAAGTATTTTTCTTTTTCTTCTCCAATGATTTTTTCTAAGGTTCTTTGAAACCTCCTACTTTGTTTGAGTTTTTTATATTCCTCTTCTAATACATATTCATCGTTGTTGGAACCAAACAAAGGATGGCCATGATTTCATTATTCTTGACTTTATCTTTTGTCATGGTCTTGGCTATATTCATCAAAGGCAATACTTCATTCATAATGAGGTGTATCCATTTCGGGTGAGTATTGATCAAACAGAGGATTTTGAGATGTCTCTCCTTGTTGAAACTTGAGTAATCTTGGAGGTCTCTCTGAATCGTTAGCAAGTTATTGTTTATGTCTTGTTTTAACCATGAAATCTGGGTCTCAAATTTGTCAAAAGTGTTCCAATTGTGTCAAGAGGATTTCCGAATTGTCCAAATAAGTGTGTCCAAGTTGTGAAAAGGTATGTGTGATTGTTTAGAGTGAAGTACATGAAAATTTGTCTGACTCCAGAGTCTGTCTGAGGATTTCTAGAGTGTTTTTTAACAACATGAATGTCATTGATTGTCAAAATATTATTTATTTAGGGGGATTTATCTTTTCATTGCAGTTTTGGCACATTAAGAAATCTTGTTAAGGGAACAAACACACACCTATTCCCTAAATTCTAGGCATAGAATGAAAATATTTGCTCATAGACTCAGGTACACACTCACATGCTAATCAGAATACAACCATCACCAAGCACACAATGGCTCTATTCATGATGCAAGTGAGGGCACAAAATGATGAGTATCTTGGGAAAATTACTATTTCCCTTGCACAGAGATTATCACCTTTTAGAGATAAACCAGGTAATTTCAGCTACAAAATTTTGTTTATGTTTGGGCATACATTTGCAACCATCCCCCATAGAATTGAACAAGGAAAAATTAAGTTTTATAGCCCCATGAGTACTCAAATATGTGTAGTCTCACAAGAAAGATTCAAGCGGCTCCGCTCCACACACATCTAAGCATGTCCAAGGAATGATAGTAAAAAAACCAAGGACAAAATTGATTACGTCTTCTAAGGATTTGGCCTTCAAGGAAGCATTTTGATTATAGTGAGATGGAAGGGCTGGCGTTCACGTGTCCTCACTTGGGTCAATCCTAGGAGATTTTTTCCTCAACCGGTAGGCCCTCTAATGTTTTAAAGCAATAAAGAGTATTGGCGGCTTAAGATTCTAGATTTATGGTTCTTCATAAAGAAGAAGAGCATACTCTCTTATCCGTGCCATTTTCTCCTATAAAGCACAGCATGCATCTTCATTCCCTCGAATTATAGAACTCAAAACCTAGTATCCCATATTGAGTTTCTAATTTTCTAACTTGGGAAAAGAGCATAATCCTCTAGTTGGAATAAGAATCAAATTTAAATCAAATAATTAAGTGCCTATTTAAAGAATTTGACAAAAAGGACTTTTGAGAAAATTAAAGGTTCATTTACTCCAAATTCTATTCAAA
Source organism: Thuja plicata (assembly GCA_018584345.1). NCBI lineage: Eukaryota > Viridiplantae > Streptophyta > Pinopsida > Cupressales > Cupressaceae > Thuja > Thuja plicata. The sequence continues at coordinate 171,368 of MU224691.1, read as the reverse complement.
TTCTAACTTGATGTTTGAGCATCTGATTTTCCCTAGACGAAAAGAGCATACTTCTCTAATCAAGTTAAGAAATGGTAGAAAATGTGTTAAATTCCTAGAAATTGCAATAACACTCAGGTTGATCGCATGAGGCAACCTACAAAACCACTTGTTAGTAGTTTTTCTCCATCTTCTTGATCAAAATAATAGGACATTAAGATATTCCCCTCTGCATAAGAAAGATGCTAAACATATTTTAAATAATGCTCATGATAATCCATTATTTGATGCTAGAGGAGATCACGATGTGAAATAGTAGAAAGATGACAATAAAAGTCATTTTGGTGAGAGTTATAATAATTCTAGGCAAAATCTTTATGCACAACTTCATGTAATTATACAAAGCAAAGATGATGTTCAAAACAAATAAAATTATAATGCGCATCAATGGAGAGACCATGCGCAGGGCAGAGGTAACATTAATTATCAAAGGATTTATGGTGCACAATAGAAGAATAATCTATGGCATTATCAGGACACTATTGATGCATGAAACTAGAATTATTTTGGCAACATACCCACACAATACAATATACACCAGCAAGACCATTATTTTGGTAAGCTTGCACATCACAATTATGTGCGTCACCATGATAATCAACGAGACAATGTTGAATATAATAAGCTACATAGAGATGACAATAGAAGCCATTTTGATCAGTGTTCTAATAATCCTGAGTAGAATTTTAATGCGCAACAATGGAGAAACTACACGCAAGGCAAAGAAAATAGTAAGCTGACTTGTTTTGATATGCAACACCATGGGAGTATTGCGCAGCATCTACATGAAGATTTCTATACACAACAATAGAAGAATAATGGGAATCATTTAAACAAAAAAGATAGTCAATATTACAATGCCCTTGAGAAGCATAAACATGCACAGTATTATAGGAACTATATGCAAGGCAAAGATTGTAATGAGCAGAGTTAATTTAATGTGCAACACTGTGGGGATATTGCACAACACCAACACATAGATCACATGAAGGTCCACGATAATGTGAGGAACCATTATGACCACAACCAGCAATGTAAGAAGAATGGGTATGATATCCAAAAAAGATATAATATGTATTATTAGACACAATATAACCGCCATGATAATGGAAATGGGGATCAACACAAGTGCGCGTTGCCACGTGATAGCTAAAATCATCAGCAATATGCACAAGAATGTCATATTTCACAAGACAATATGAAAGAGAAAAATGGTTTGCATCACACACAACATAAAAAATAGATTCACGCACATACTAATCTGAAATTTAATGATATTCATAATAATGGATTCAAAAACATGAAGCATCAAAACAATCACAATTTACATCAAGTGAACAATCAAGATGATTGGTGCAGGAGCACCCATAGGTTGGTTTGTCAATCTAGTTAGTCAAGTTGTGTGTGCTTGCCTCATGGAATTTTTTTTTGTAATAATCTTGATTCAAGATTAAGGTCGTGTTGACCATAGCCTAGGTGAGTTAGGAAGTGTTTCATTTGAGTACTCATAGGATCTTTTGGGAAGTGCAATTAGGGTTAATAGTTTGTAAATCCTTCTAACTGGAACATGTGTCATGATGATGTCATCATGAGGTCAGTAGAGTCTAAGGTGGGTCAAAATCATGTTTCAACCCTTATTTGGGTCTTTGGTGAAGATTTAGTGAAGTTTTGAATCATTTTGATATGATTTGCAAGAAATGAGGAAAAGTTGTCAAAGTTAAATTTTGCAACTTTGCAATGTTGCTCCGACAACATTTGCAAGAATTAGACAACTTGTTCAATATATGCCCTAAAGGGTTGATAATGAATCCACCACCCTATATAAGGTAAGTTTGGACATTGTAGCAAGGTTGGTCTCCATTGTACGGACCTAATTTTTTTATTGAAAGAAGCATAATTGACTGTGTAATTTTGTTGTTTTTGCATTACAAAGGGTCTTTAATGGATTGGTTTTAGAATTTTAACTCATGCATGATGTAGGGTAGTTTCTACTTGAGTTCTTTTGGGAATTAGATAGACTTCTTGTTTATTTTATTTCACTTTTTGTAAATATTTTGTGTTCTTCATTGTTGTTGGTATGAACCAGACAATTTTTGTTAATGGAGTCATAACTCCTCTTCCCACCATGGCTTTCATCTGGTTCCTTTGGATTTGGAATATTACTCCTTTTACATTTTTTGTGCAATAGGTTGGGCCCTGGAAAGCAAGAGATCTTTTTTTACAGTGATGCCCTAGGTGAGCTAGAGATGCGTGGCTCGAGATCACAATGAGTTGCAGAGGCATTATGAATGATTGAAAGCATTGTTTGCTTCAATAAAAGAATTTGGATATGATGATATGTGTATGGAGAAGCCCCATGTGCAAGGAGAAGCTTTGAGGAGGAGTTCTTCATGGTAAAATAGCTAAACCTTTTGATTGGTCTCAGAATTCAGTGAAACCCTTTTTTTTAGGCATGATTGTAGCAACCTACTGGACAGGCAGTTTGGGGAAGTAAAACATAATAAATCCTAAAGGTTTTCCAAAAGGGTGTTAGTATGTGGACCTTTATTTTCATCTTTTTAAAAATATTTTTAAGTTATATGAAAAAGGTGCCTAATTAGGCCTAATTCCGTGTAGCCCTATTTTGATGAGTTTGAAGCAAGTTCTTGGAATCGATTAGGGTTTCATTGAAATATATGTTATTAGGAATTGAAATGGATCAAATTTCTTTGTTAGAAACCTTCCTCTCCATTGGTGGTGATTCTTGATCATATTGGATCACTTAGTATAGGAGATGTAAGAAGACATCCATGGGATATGTGCAGTTGAGTTGATTTATTTGATGGTGTAGACAAGTTGTATTGGGGGGGGATTTGAGAAGGGAATCCTTGTGCATTAGGGTTGTTGAACAACCTTAATAGGCTAGAGAAGTGGCCTATAGAAGAACCTAGGATAAAGTAGGTTTAGAGAGCAAGACTTGTCATTACATCAGATTGGTATCAGAGCAAGTTAAAGATTTGGGAGTTGGTGTATTTCTTTATATACTGGTGAATCAGTAGGGGAGATCAGTATGGTGACTAATGCAGAGTTAGATAGGGAGATCAGTGAGAAAAATGAGAAAAATAAACTCCTTGAAGAATCCCTAGATGAAATGAGGATAAAACTACAATAAGTAGTTTATTCTAAGGATAAAGGAAAAGAAGGTGAAAGTAGTGACAGAGGTAAAAAGTAGATTGATGAAAAAGATATAATCCCTAAACCAGACCCTCCAATGAATGTGGAACCATTCTTGAAATCCATCAAGGAACTAGGGGGAAAGGCACTATAAGGTGTGCCACTATTTAGTGGGAAAATGAATATTGAGATAGTGATGGAATGGATAATCATTTTGAGTGTGAAGGTGTCACAAAGGCACAAAAAATCAAAGTTTCAAAGTCAAGGCTCAGAGGAACAGCATTGACATGGTGGAAGTACTTGCAAGATGAAAGAGTTAGGATGGGTAAACAACCTATAGCTAATTGGAAAGCCATGGTGACAAAATTAAAAGAAAAATATCTACCAGAAGACTATGAAATACAACTTCATAGAAAGAGACAAGGTATGAAAAAAAAGACTTGGATGCGGCCTCTTATACAGAGGAGTTTCAGAAATTATTCCTTAGGTCCAAGATTCAAGAAGAGGAACCTATCAAGGTAGAAAGTTACTTGGGTGGTCTAAAATGGAACATCTAAGAAGAGATAAGTTTGTGGAATCCAATTACTATTCAGAAGTGCCACCAATTAGCTCTTAAGGTGGAAGAGAGGAAAATGAAGAAGGGAGACTCTAATCTCAGAGGTAGAGGCAGAGGTAGAGACCAAGGGGGTCATAGAGGTGGTTATCAAGGCAGGGGTAGTGAAAAAAGAAACCAAGGAGCTTCCAAGTTGACAGAGCATGGTAGTGAAAATACTCCAAGAGGGGGTTATGCCAGAAGTAGAGGTACTCAAGGAGGTTATAGTAGAGGAATGGGATCAAGAAGAAGAAACTCATACTTTGCAAGTATGAAATGTTACAACTATGGCTAATTGGGTCATCTGGCCTATAGATGTCCTGATAATCTTATTTCATCAAATAGTGGTAAGAGGATAGCATATTCCCATGAAGACACAAAAAGTGTCAAAACACTAGAAGTTGATCACATTGAGTCAGAGATGGGAGAAAAATTGATGTTCAGAAGATTTCTAGTTAGATAAGTAGTTAAGGATGAGCCCAAGAATAGGAGAGCATTGTTTAGGGTTAGATGTAAAATACTTGGTAAAGTTTGCAAAGTGATTGTGGATTCAGGCTCCATAGATAACATCATATCAGAGGAAGTAGTAAACAAACTAAAACTGGTGAAGATATGTCATGTCAATCCATACAAGGTGACATGGTTGAACAAAGGGCAAGTGTGTTAGTGAATGAGAAAACTTGGGTGAAGTTATCTATTGCAAGGTATAAAGATAAGTTACTTTGTGATGTGTTTCCTATGGATGCATGTCATCTGTTATTGGGTAGACCTTGGAAATATGATAGGGTTGCAGTGTATGATGGAAAGGAGAATTCCATATCTTTAAAGAAAGATAGCAGAACTTTCAAGATACAGTCTTTGTTGGAGGAGGATGAGCCATGGCCCAAGACCCCTAGTATCTTATTGAGTAGTAGAAATGAGCTCATTAATGCCCTTAATGATGAAGGAAGTGAATGGTATGCCATTTTTATCAATCCTACAAAGGAAGATAATCCTAAACAAGAGTATTTTCCATCAGAAATCAGAGAGTTGCTTGGAAAGTACAAAGATATAGTCAGTGATGGTACTCCTACAACTTTACCTCCTAAAAGAGTGATAAGTCATTAGATCAAATTTGTACCTAGTTCATCATTTCCAAATAAGGTAGCTTATGATCTTACCTGAGACCACAATCTAGAGCTGGCTAGACAAGTGCAAGAGCTATTAGACCAAGGGCTAATCAAGAAGAGCATCAACCCATGTTCCATACTAGTGGTCTTAGCATCCAAGAAAGGTGGTAAGTGGAGACTCTATACTGATTCTAGTGCTATTAATAGAATCACAATAAGATACAGATTTCCCATTCCTAGAATAGAGGATTTGATGGACTGTCTTGGAGGGGCAAATTTGTTCACTAAATTGGACTTAAAAAGTGGGTACCACCAGATTAGAATTAAAGATGTGGATGAATGGAAAACAACTTTTAAGACAATTAATGGGTTGTATGAGTGGATATTTATTCCATTTGGCCTCTCAAATTCCCCTAGCACATTCATGAGGCTCATGAATGAAGTGCTTAAGGACTTCACAGGGGTATTTGTGGTAGTATATCTAGATGATATACTTGTCTTTAGTAAGACAATAGAGGAACATGAGCATGTGGAGATGGTACTCAAAAGGTTGCAAGAAGAGAATTTATCTATTAACCTAGAGAAGTGTGAGTTATTCAAACAAGAACTTGTGTATTTGGGGTTTGTTGTATCCCAAGGGTTATTCAAGATGGACCCAAGCAAGGTGGAATCTATTCTGAATTGGCCTACACCAACCACATGGATAGAGGTAAGGAGATTTCATGGGTTAGCTCAGTTTTACAGAAAGTTTATAATGGATTTCAATGGTATTTGTGCACCAATGCTAGACACCATTAAGGGTGGTCTAAAGACTAAGTTTAGATGGACCTCTAAAGTAGAGAGAGCATTTGAAAATTTGAATAAGCAAGTAGCAACACAACCTATCCTAAGATTGCCTAGTTCTGATCACTTATTTACTTTGGAGTGTGATGCAAGTGGGATGACAGTAGGGGATGTGTTAAGTCAAGAAGGTAGGCCAGTAGCCTTCTTTAGTGAGAAGTTAAATGAAGCCAAGAAGTAATATTCTTCTTATGATTTGGAACTGTATGCCTTAGTTCAGTCTCTTAGGAAGTGGAGATATTATTTTCTACTAAAATATTTTTTGGTGTTTACTGACAATCATGCCCTTAGCTATATAAATACACAAGAAAATCTCAGTAACAGACACCTAAAGTGGATGGAATACCTTAAGGTAGTCACATTCATAATAAAGCACAAGAAAGGATAGTTGAACAAGGTTGTAGATGCCCTAAGTAGGAGTTTTCTCACCATTAAAGAAGTTCAATTGAAGAGAATTGGGATAGATATTTTCAAGGACCTCTATAGAGAAGATGAAGTCTTTGGTGAAGCCTATAAGGTATGCTCTGACTTTTAGGATCACTTTCATAGTCAGTTTTCTGATTTTACCTTGCAGAGTGGGTTGTTGTTTAAGGGGAACCAATTGTGTGTTCCTAAGGGTTCAATGAGAGAAAATCTCATTCAAGAGAAATGTAATGGAAGCTTGAGTGGCCATTTTGGGGTGAACAAAACAATAGAGCTGGTACAAAGGTTTTACCATTGGCCAAAATTGGTAAGAGATGTAACAAAGTATGTTGAACAGTGTGTAGTGTGTATGAAATAAAAAGGAAGAGCTAGCAATCCAGGTTTGTATCAACCTTTTCCAATCCCTAATAGACCATGGGAGTGTGTTAGCATGGATTTCATTGTAGGGCTACCTAATAAAAAGCATGGAAATGATAGTATCTATGTTGTGGTAGACCGATTTAGCAAAATGGGTCATTTTATCCCTTGTAGGACTACTCATGATGCTAGTAACATTGCACATTTGTTTTTTAAAGATATTATAAGAATCCATGGACTACCCCTAAGAATTGTATCTGATAGGGATGTGAAGTTCATGAGCCATTTCTGGAAAACACTATGGAGCAGATTGGGTACTAACTTATCATTTGGATCAACTTACTATCCTCAGACTGATGGTCAAATTGAGGTGGTTAATGGAGTGCTTGGAAAATTGTTAAGGTTCCTAACTAAGGAGTATGGGCAGACATGGGATGTGGTCATTCCCCAAGTAGAACATGCATACAATGACAGTGTTAATAGAATAACATGTAGAAGCCCATTTGAAGTTGTTTATGGGATGCACGCAAGGGGTGTATGTGAGCTTAGAGACCTTGGAGCCATGGAGTATAGGAGTGGTCATGCTGAAGACTTCACTCAAACCATGAAGGAAATTCAAGAGTGGGTGAAGAAGACAATAATGGAGTCTACTCAAAAGTTGAAGGCTAAAGTGGATGAGAAGAGAAAGGATGTTCAATTTTAGATAGGTGTTTATGTCATGGTACATTTGAATAATTCTAGGTTGCAAAAGGGGACACCTACCAAACTATAGATGAAGAGAGTGGGGCCCTGCAAGATCTTAGCCAAGTATGGGGCTAATCCCTATAAGGTGGATATGCCTACTAAATTGAGCATCTCACCTATTTTCAATGTATCAGACTTGATAAAGTTTAAAGGACCCTTGACTGAGATAGATGTGAATAGAGAAGAGGTTAGAAAGGATGTAGAACATGATGCTTTACCTCCCAAGATGCAGACAGAAGTAGATAAGGTATTGGATTCAAGGGTCAGGAAGACCACAAGACACAAGGTTTACATGGAAAACATCATCAAGTGGAAGAATAATCTAGAGTCAAAGGCAACATGGTTGGAAGCTACAGACTTCAAGAAGTTGGGCATTGTAGATGAGATCTTAGCCATAGGAGTGACTTAACTTTCTCTTGTGAGGGGGAGTATGGTGCAGGAGCACCCATAGGTTGGTTTGTCAATCTAGTTAGTCAAGTTGTGTGTGTTTTCCACATGTAATTTATGTTTGCAATAAGCTTGAGTCAAGATTAAGGTCATCTTGACCATAGCCTAGGTGAGTTAGGAAGTGTTTCATTTGAGTCATAGAATCTTTTGGGAAGTGCAATTAGAGCTAATAGTTTGTAAAGCATTCTAATTGGAAAATGTGTCATGATGATGTCATAATGAGGTTAGTAGAGTCTAAGGTAGGTCAAAATCATGTTTCAACCCTTATTTTGGTCTTTGGTGAAGATTTAGTGAAGTTTTGAATCATTTTGATATGATTTGCAAGAAATGAGGAAAAGTTGTCAAAGTTGCATTTTGCAACTTTGCAATGTTGCTTCGACAACATTTACAAGAATTGGACAACTAGCTCAATAGATTCTCTAAGGGGTTGATAATGACTCCACCACCCTATATAAGGGAAGTTTGGACATTGTAGCAAGGTTGGTTTCCATTGTACGGACCTACATTTTTTAATTGAAAGAAGCATAATTGACTGTGTATGTAATTTTGTTGTTTTTGCATTAAAAAGGGTCTTTAATGGATTTTTTTTAGCACTGTAACTCATGCATGATGTAGGGTAGTTTCTATTTGAGTTTAGTGTGGCGTTGGATAGACTTCTTGTTTAGTTTTATTCACTTTTTGTAAATATTTTGTGTTCTTCACTATTTATGGTCTGAACCAGACATTTTTTGTTAATGGAGTCATAACTCCTCTTCCCACCGTGGGTTTTGTCTGGTTCCTTGGGATTTGGAAGATGACTCCTTTTACATTTTTTGTGCAAGATTTTTTGCCCTGGAAAGCAAGAGAGCTATTTTTACAATGATGCCCTAGGTGAGCCAAAGATACATGGCTAGGGATCACAATGAGTTGCAGAGGCATTATGAACAATTGAAAGCATTGGTTGCTTCAATAAAATAATGTGGAGATAAGGATATATGTATGGAGAAGCCCCATATGCAAGGATAAGATCTTAGGAGGATTTCTTCATGGTAAAAGAACTAAACCTTTTGAATGGTCTCAGAATTCAGTGAAACCCTTGTTTTTAGACATGATTGTAGCAACCCACTGTACAGATAGTTTGGAGAAGTAAAACCTAATAAATCCTAAAGGTTTTCCAAAATGGTGTTACGATATGGACCTTTATTTTCATCTTGTTAATAATATTTTGAATTTATATGCAAAAAGGTACCTAATTAGGCCTAATTCCTTGTAGCCCTATTTTGATGAGTTTGAAGCAAGTTCTTGGATTTGATTAGGGTTTCATTGAAATATATGTTATTAAGAATTTTAATGGATCCAATTGCTTTGTTAGAAACCTTCCTCTCCATTTTTGGTGATTCTTGATCATATTGGATCACTTAGTGTAGGAGATGCTAGAAGACATCCATGGGATATGTGCAGTTGAGTTGATTTCTTTGATGGCGTAGACAAGTTAAATTGGTGAAGGAATTGAGAAGGGAATCCTTATGGATTATGGTTGTTGAAGAACCTTAATAGGCTAGAGAAGTGGCCTATAGAATACCCTAGGAGAAATTAGAGTTAGAGAGAAAGACTTGTCATTACATCAATGACAGTGTGTGTGATCACTATGATATGTGAGGTAAAAACAAGGTAAAGTATTTTAACATGCGTAATAATGCACATATGTAGGAAGAAATAAATGGAAAAGTGTGTGATGCACAACTTTTGACACAAAGACACATTATAAGATAAGATCTCATAACCCGAAAACATTGTAGCAGGCCTTCAAAATTGTATTAACCATTGAAAGTAATAAGATAGCTGCTGGGAGAATGGATAAAAGAAATGATACTAAAATTTTTGACCCTAAAGTCCGAAAGAAGTGGACAAAATGGATGGGTTCATAAGTTTGGTAAAAAATATGTAACCAAACAAAGGCTATTTATAATCAAGTAAAAATGAAAGACCTTTTGGGAAAATGATAGATATAGGCTATAGGATATGCCCTATCATACTAAATGGAAGGATGGGAGACCAATAAAGAAACAAATGGATACCCCTGACCCATTGAAAAGAAATAACCACTTTGTTGATAATGATCCTTTGTGTGATATTTGTAGATTGCCTCACTCACAAGAATAATTTCTATAGCACAAAAAATTCTAGAAGAAGAAGATCAGAGGAGTGAGGAAAGGCCTGTAATAAATGCTTTGTCATCTAGCCCATTTTGGGTAGAGGATAGTGACAATTCTAAAGAAGATTATGTGCCAAATGAAGATTATATGAAATTGGAGTGTCAACAAGCTCAACAAGTTTTTTCAGATGATGATGAGAGTCCCGAAGTCAAAGGGATGACTGAAGAAGAAAGAGAAGCATATACAATAGCAGCATTAGAACAAGCTTGTAGCACATACTACTTAAGAAACTGAATAGTGAATTTGGATCAAGGGCAAGCATCAGGGATGTTCAAAGTTGAAAACAAGACTAAAAAAAAAAAAGAGGAAAGTCCACAGAAACAGGATGAGCCAGTGCAACCCCCAAAGATTAAAAGGTTCGTAGACAAGAAGAATTATGGTAAGAAAGTTTCTAATTGCAATGCGTTCATATCTCAACCTTTGGCTCAGGTAAAGATTTATGTCCCCTTACTTGAACTTATAAAATTTAATAATTACCTAAATGAAACTATTAAAATTTTAGCAAATGTTAAGGACACTTAGGAAGAAAGTAAGAGGAAGAAAGAGAATAAAGAGCCACTAGTCATATATCTAGGAATTGTTGTTAATAGAACTTCTTCTAAAGTTGATCCATTTTTTGTAACTTTAATGATAAATAATAATATGGTAAAAAACTATATGATTTATTCAAGGGAAATAACAAATATTATGGCAAATGAAGTTATGAAAGTGTTGGGAATGAATTTTGACACTACATATGGGAAATGTTATATAATGGACAATAGATCTGTTCCTATCGTAGGAATAATGAAAGACATCAAAATTAAATTTCCTGAATATCCTAAAAAATCTTATAAAATTGATATTACTATGGTAGAAGTTCCACCTAGTTATGAAATTTTGTTATCTAGACAGTGGTCTAATTTAATAGGTGGTAATATTCAATTAGATTTTTCTTACGCTTCTATCCCAGTGAATGGAAGGAATGTGAGAATTGACAAGGAACCAAGATCTTCTCATATTATTGAAGAGATTAATCCAAGCTTGGCCACATGTTTTTGCCACACTAACATGTACAAATTTAAGGTAAGTATTCATAAACATAATATCCAAAATGTCAATCCTATTGAGATATGTGCAAGAGAAAAGAAAGATCTTATTTGGAAGATGTTTTTTGATGGTTCATGTTGTAAAGAGGGTAATGGGGCAGGTGTGGTTTTTGTTTCTCCAAATAGGAAATAGTTTAAATATTCTTTTCTATTAGCATTTGACTGTACTAATAATGTTGTGGAGTATGAGGCCCTCTTATTAGGTCTAATAATAGAATATGAGCATGGTATTAAAATCTTATCTGTTTATGGTGATTCCAAATTGATTATATCTCAAATTAGGAATAAGTTTGTTGCTAAGAATTATATACTAAAGAAATATAGAAATCATATTTGGGATTCCTTAGAATATTTTGATGCTTTTTCTATAAATTGGGTGGATAGGTCTGATAACATTCTTGTAGATTTCATGGCTAATCTAACAGTCACGCATAATGACATCCCCTATGAAGACATCACACAAGTAGAAATTAAGACAAGACCTGCAGTTCCTGATAACATTCACAATTGGCAAGTTTTTGAGGATGATAGATATCATAAAATTCCTATCATGTGAAGAAAGGTATAAAGATCATTTTATTGATTTGAATGCCCATGTCAAAATAGTAGATGGGAAAGAAACATTGTTTAGTAAAAAAGTAATCTGACTCAAGACCAAAAAAATCCCAAGAGGTCTTGTGACACTAGAGAGAATATTTGATGTCAAGGATTCCAAGAAAGAAATTAAAGTTGATAATAACACTATTGAGGAAGTAGAAAAAATATTTGGGAAATCAGAAGACTCCTAGGGAATTGTTTATTGGTTAAAAATTGACTCCAAAAATTAGAGAAGATATTATTGGTATACTGAGAAAATATAGACATGTATTCGCTTGGTCTTACGATGATCTTAAGGCATACATGGAAGACTTGTTCCAACATGAAATACCTATAAGACCTAATGCAAAACCTTTTAGGCCTAAGACAAGTGTAATGCCCTGTCAGGGAACCTAAGAGAGATTAACCTAGAACATGATACTAAGTTTGATGAACAAATTTTTTTTCTAAAGTTTACACAATAAGACATACATTAATGTGGAAGCAATTACCATTTACTCACATAAACATATACAAACATAGATTACAAAACTCAAGGGTTCCATGTCATAGAATTATGTAAAAGTAAAACCGAACTAAATAACCATAACAAAAGATTCCATATAATTAGATTTAACAAATATAACTTACAAAAAAAAATTACAATCCTCACAGATAGCCATGAGACCTACATAAACTCACATCCACTGCACATGTCATAGGTTATGTAGTAATCACTCTAACAATATAATACAATATCCAGATTAGGTATCACATGCAGTACGCTAATACAAGATTACAATATAATGAATGATAAGTACATAACCACCAATGAAGAATCATAAAGAGATCAATTGCAGAAGTTGTATGCACCCTAAAATGGTCGCCTAGACTATGGGCCCCCATTCTTCAATTTATCAAATGACAGAATCAATTTATCAATTTCCTGAACCAATGCTTTGCAATATTTTCAATTCAAATCAATTTCCTT
>MU224691.1:141495-155526 GCA_018584345.1 Thuja plicata | reverse complement strand
GAACTAGTAATCTTTGGTTTCACAAGTGACCTTGCTTGGAGTTGGTGAGCTAGAAACTGTCCTTGTTGAGAAGATAAACCTTTAGATCCTTTGATAACACACTTGGAGATTTTTAGTAGTCTCTTGTACATTCAATTCCATACAAATTCAAATTCAATCAATATAACTTAGGTAAATCATCCTCTTGATCCATATGTGTTAGGGTATTCACCCATTCAGTGGGCACCTCTGTGGCAGTGTTGGTTTATGCCTCTTGAAAAATTCTACCTTATCACCTCTCTTTTGGACAAGTGAGTGCTTTTACTATCCTAGTTTGGTACCAACATTTCTTAGGGTCATCCTATCACCTAGTACCTTTTCTTTCATGCCAGTTATAACAAGATATCAAGTAACTCAAGGAAAATTACCTCAAGTGGTCTTTAACCAATTACCCTTAGTTCAAACTCACCAAAAATGTAAGAGAAAAGATCCCATATTTGATCAATCACCTAGGAACAACTCGAAAGTGTGGTTTGATTCCAAGAGTCACCTTAGTGAGTTGGGTATTCCCTTAGCACCTTCTCCCTCAGATATGGATATGAGTTACACAATGACTCGACAAGAGAGGGAAGACATGGATAAACGTCTTGATGACATATTTGTGAAGCATAGAGATGTTATTTAATTTGGTGGTTCCTCTTGTGACAGTCGGCCCGTCTCACCCCTTATCTCAACTAGATATCTAGATGCACACCAAAGGGCTAAGAGAGGTAAGAGGCAAGCTTATCAAGATGATTTATCACAATATGAGAACCAAGGAGATGAACTTTATGACACTCATGTTAATGCAACCTATACCAACAACTTGTTTAGAAATTCAAGACCAAGTTCACCGCTCAAAACATCTTCAAGATACATGAGTGAAAGACTTAAGAGGATTGAGTGTGAAAATAAAGCCTTCCTAGATGAACAAGATGAAAAGGAAGATAAATTTAGACTCCTAGAATTGGAAAGACAAAATTTGGTGTAAATGGAAAAGAAAGTCTTCCAAGAAGAGAAAGATAGGCTCTTGGCTCAGCAACTCAATGATCAATTCAACAACATGCATGTTAGTGGTGGAAAAAACTCTCCTCCATCCACTCCTCCTAAGATTCCATGAAGTGGGAGACTTTAAAGAACACCATCATGATCTCCTAGCCCTAGAGGAAGAAGGGCCTCAAGACATGATCATTATAGGAGACAAACACCTCCTAGGAACTCAAGACAACCTTCACAACATGTTCATCATGGTTCACAATATGGGGGTAGTAGCTTGAGTTTTGATGTCACCTCCCAGGACTTCATGAAAATGCAACAAGAACCACTTTTCTAACATTATGTGGAGAAATATTTAGAGAAAAACAAGGATAAGTTCCTATATATTTTAAGAAACAAGGGTGCTAGAGTCCCTTACAACTTTGATGTGGACAAAAAGATTAAGAAGCAAGGTCCATCTCAAGAAGAGGAAATTAAACAAATTAAGAACATTATGGAGAAGATGTTAACACCCAAGAATTCATTCTAGCTAGATTCAATTTGTCCTAATCCTTTTGACAAAATTATTAACATGAAAGAGTTCCCTAGAAAGTTTGAAATTCCTCAATACGACAAATATGATGGGAATGGAGATCCACATGATCTTGTGCACTAGTTTTATACCACAAGTTTTCAATTCCATCAAGATGACTCATACCTCATGAGATTGTTCCCAAGGAGTCTTAAGGGTCAAGCAATGGAATGGTTCACCAACATAACTCCCCCCCCCCCGTTAAGACTTTCAAAGAGCTTGTTCACAGATTTGTTCAACACTTTGTATACAATATTTCAAGATCAATCACCATGTTGGAATTATGCAATTTAAAGCAAAATCAAGGGGAATCCTTTGTTACTTTCTTGCAAAGGTGAAGATGACAATTCTCTTGCTACTCTAGAACCATTCCTGAAAATGAAAAGATTGATATCCTTGTTAGCAACTTGGTTTCTGAGATGTGGTATGAAGTTAGGAAGATGGTTTTTGATTCCTTTGACACCATGGTTGAAACCACGTGTAGGATTGAGGATGTTTTAAAATAAAAAGGAATTCTGACCAAACATGGAAACAACAACAATAACAATGGTCAAAATAACAACAACCCTAACAAGCATAAAGGGAAAAACTCACACTGGAATAGGAACAAACAAGTGGTCAATGATGGAGTTGTGGACTCCTCCCAACCTAAAGATCAAAATGTGCTCCACTTGTCTAGTGTTGTTCAAGCCATGAAGCTCAATACATCTAATCAACAAGAGAACAAACTGAGATACCAAGATAGGCCTAAGAAAGAGAGGCATCAATTTTCAAAACTTGGTGACTCATATGAGGATGTCTTGAAAATACTTATCGCCAACAACCTTGCACATCCTCAAGATCTTGAGAAGCATTATATACCAGATGTTAAGCCACATTGGTGGGATGAGAATGCCTTTTGCAAGTTTCACAATGGTATTGGACATGACATTGAAAATTGCTACAAAATCAAGCATCTTATTCAAGATCTCATTGAGAATGGCCAACTTAAGATAGATGGATTGAACACCAACGTCGATCATAAGGCATTCAAGGAAGCGTTGCCCAAGTATGAAAAGGGGGGAACCTCTAAAGTTAAGAATGGAAAGGGTGAGATCAATTATACTTACACGGATGTGGAGAATACTATAAACATGCTTGAATTTGTGGAAAAAAATGTCAACATAATGAGGGGTAAATATCCCTATGGTTATGATCTAGACAAGGACTCTCCTCCTATCTTTGATGAAGAACCTTTTGTGGTGCTAAGGGGTCCTAACTCTAGAGGGTCATCTCAAGCCCTTAATGTTGTCACATGAAGTCAAGGTCTCATTGTCATTAGAGGACCCAATTCAAGACAATCAAGTAAACCTAAACAAGTGGAATCCAAGAATGTTACCTTAAATCTAGCAGTCAATCCTAAGTCAAGTTATAGTCTTGTCGATCAGTTGCAGAGAACCCCAGCTCATATTTCGATCTTAGAGTTGTCCCCAAGTCCTTGAGGATGCTTTGCACATGGTGAGCATCCCCAACAACGTAGATGTTGATCAATTCCAAAACATGGTTAATCATATTTCTAGCCCTCATTACCTTACATTTTCATAGGATGATGATAAACCCTTGAGCCACTCACACAATCTTGCCCTTCATATTGAGGTCATGATCCATAGAACCTGTGTCAGGCGTGTGTTGATAGATGGGGGTGTTGGGCTTAATATTTGTTCCTTTATATTTTGAAAGAATTGGGTTATTCTAAGAAATTCATAGATACCAGAAAAAGTATTACTATCAAAGCCTATGATGAGGCAAAAATAAGTTCCAAGGGCTTGGCCATCCTTCCTGTTAGGATTGGCCCTGTTGAAAAATATATTTTATTTCAAATAGTTGACACTGGACCCCTTGCGTATAATATCTTACTTGGTAGACCGTGGATTCATGATATGCAAGCAGTATCTTCTACTTACCATCAGTATGTTAAGTTCCCCTACAATGGAATAGATATTTGTATACCTGAGGATAACACTTTATCTGTCAATTCCATTTCAGCAGGAACTCATGTTCCCCTCAATAGAGAAGTAGAAGATTTTAATGCAACCTTAGCTGAATGTAAAGATGAGCTTAAGTTGATAGACCTTGGCATGGGGGGTATCAACTCAAATCCCTCACAACATTACCAGTTTTGCCTTGATCTTATGGCAAGCCTTCACAAGAAAAGAAACCTTCCTCTTCAGCTATGACTTTATTTGGCACATTCGTAGAGTCCTCAGTGCCTATCCAAGATGAGAAAGAAGAGACATTTGTTAGAGACTTGATCTATAGAGAAGATAAATATATGCACAATGAGAAATTCTCTCCCTCTCCTAAGGCTTATGGAAGAGGGTATACTTATGTCAAATAGATGGTCAATCCCAGACATGACCCTCTTAATCATAGATTGGATGCTAGAGTTGAACCTCTTGATCATGCTCTTTTTAGACACAAGTCTAAGAAGCCGGTTGGCCTAGGATTTGCAAATAGCAACAAGAACACTATTCCTATCCTAGATAAGTCAGATAGTGAAGATGAGCCAGAATATGTACCTAATTTGACAAATCAGCAAGACATGTGTGAAGATTGGGTCCCTTCCACTAATCTCCTTTGGGGAGATTCATATGTTCCAGTCACTCATGCGTCAGTTGCAACTTTGGAACAAGATGAATCAGATATAGAAGATCCTTTCAAAGAACGTCAATGAAAGAATCTTGGTCTACCTCAAGATGTCTCAAACCTTCATGGCGTAAACATCCTAGTCATAGTTCAAACACAAGTTCATCTGAGTATGAATGGGACTCATTCTTCAAGTCTTCTACAGTTGATAGAGATGTTGATGTTATCCGCAGTTATAGTTCTCAACCCAAGGTAGCCAATGAGTCACATGTAAGATTAGAGGATTTGAACCTACGTGTTGCTTTAGTGGATGATTCTTTGCTTGTTAGGACGAATCCTAATTTGGGTAGCTTAGAAGGATACTTGACAGACTCTGACTCTTCAATCACCAGTGATAATATCATTCACATTTATAACCTTGAACCATTTTTTGAATTGCCTCTTATTCATTCCAACCTCATTGATTGGTCCTAACGCTATCAAGAACCTGGGCTCTTAACATTTCAAAATTATTATGAGATAGCATGTTACCTAAATGCCATTGAACCCATAGTCTCTTCCACCAGTGAATCGACTACCAGCATGATAGAGCCAGACATCAAGTACCTTAGTCACAAAATAAAAAGAAAAGAAAATCAAAAGAATAGGAGTTTTGATGGTGAAAACCACTATGTGGCGGTGTAAGAACTGAAAAAAGTAAAAATAAATGACATATCCAAGGGTGAAAACCTCTCTGAGGTGCCTAAGGATGAGGTACTTGATTGTCTCCCTAGATATTTTCAATAGAGATCTTCAATGCTTATTGAACCAACACAAGCAGTCAATTTGGGTACAAATGAGGCTCCATAAATAGTACACTTGGCTGAGTCCTTGTCACCTAGGGAAAAAGAAGCTTACACTAAGTTCTTACAAACAAAGAAAATCAACTTTGCATGGACTTATCCAGATATGCCAGGGTTGGACATTAATCTTATCATGCATCACTTGTCCATAGCTCCAGGTGTCAAACTAGTTAAACAAAAATTGAGAAAGATGCATCCTCGCATAGATCTCCTAGTCAAAGCAAAATTGGAGAAAATCCTTAGTGCAAGATTCATAAGAGCTATCGCCTATGTTGAATGGATATCAAACATTGTACCAATTTCCAAACATGACAAATCCATTCGAGTTTGCACAGATTTTATAGATGTCAATAGAGCATGCCCAAAGGATGACTTTCCACTTCCCAATATAGACATGATAGTGGATATGACTGCGGGTTATGAGATTTATTCCTTGATGGATGGTTTTTTGGGATTTAATCAGATTAAGATAGCTCCTGAAGATCAATAAAAGACTACATTCACTTGTGCATGGGGTACCTATTGTTGGAATGTTATGCCTTTTGGATTAAAAAATGTAGGAGCCACATATAAATGAGCTATGACAACCATTTTTCATAACATGATGCATAAAAACATGGAATATTATGTGGATGACACCTTGGCCAATTATAAACAAAGAGATATACACTTAGATGATTTAGAAGTCATTCTAGATCGCATGGAACAATTTCAACTTTGGTTAAATCCTAAAAAGTGTGCATTTGGAGTCACCTCTGGAAAACTACTTGGCTTCATCATTTCAGAAAAAGGAATAGAGTTAGACCTTGAAAAATTCTAAGCAATCATAGATATGCCACCTCCTAGAAACATTAGCCAAATGAGGAGTCTTCAAGGACATCTTCAATCTATAAGGAGATTTATTTCACAATTGACAGATAGAGCTCAAACCTTCAACAAGAACTTACACAAAGGATTCAAATGTGTTTGGAATGAGGATTGTCAAGTATAGATCAAATCAAGAAGTACTTGGCAAATCCTCCCATTTTAATGCCTCCTATCCCAGGGAAACCACTTATTCTATACATTTCAGCGATAGAATCTTCCTTGGGGGCATTACTAGCCCAACTTGATAAAAATGGGAAAGAAAGTGAGATATACTATATTAGCCGCACTATTGTTTCATATGAGGTTAACTACACCAGCATTGAGAAACCTTGCCTTGCAGTTGTGTTTGCTTCCCAAAAGTTGTGACATTACATGCTTGCGCACACTATACACCTCATAGAAAAAATGGATCCACTCAAACATTTTCTAGGTAAGGCCTCCCTCATAGGTAGACTTGCTAAATGGATGATGGTCCTTTTAGAGTTTGACATAGAGTACATATAGCATAAAGAAATCAAAGGAAGAGCCATAGCATATCAATTGGCTGATTTCCCAATACAAGATAATGCACCTATTCAAGTTGACTTCCCAGATGAGCACCTCATGTATATGACTAAAAGAACATGGAAGATTTTCTTTGATGGATCCTTTATGCAAAATGGTTCAAGAGCTGGTGTGTTTTTTGTTTCTCCTCATGGGTACACGATCCCTAAGTCTTATAAATTATTGTTCCCATGTACAAACAACATTGCTGAGTATGAAGCTTTAATAAATGGACTTAAGATGGTCATAGAATGGAGAATCACTGAGTTACACATCTATGGGGATTCACAGCTGATAATCAACCAAGTTAATGATGAATATAAAAAAATTATGAGAAAATGGTACCTTACAAGAAAATGGTTGATTCCTTGAAATGCTACTTCACATTTGTCACGTTTCAGCAAATCCCTAGAGTAGAAAACAAAGTATCTGACACTATGGCTACACTTACTTCACTCCTTCAGTTAGATCAACATGAATCCAAATTTGAATTCCTGGTGGAAGAGCTACATCGCCCTATCTATGACTCCCAACAAAGCCATGTCATTTGTACCCTTGTTGTTCATGAGTGATCCCGCTATGGTACCATTTACTCATACCTTCATGATGGCATTATACCTGAAACCTTTAACTAATCTGAAAGTAGAAATCTTACCCAAAATGCCTCTCTCCATTCCCTTATTGTTGGTGATTTGTATAGGAGGGGTCTCGATGGAACACTTCTTAGATGTTTAGAAAAGGAATAATCTGACCAATTGTTAGTTGAAATCTATGAGGGCATCTGTGGGGAACATTCCAATGGTCTTTCTAATCCGGTGGATATTTTCAGTGAAAATTGAAGTGTCTCTGAATCTCCAGATTTCTTCACCATCAGAAATATCTCGGCGTCCTGATTCCAACTCAACTTGAACGGAGTGAAAAGGAGTCCGTTTGTGCAAGTTAAGGCCGGTCAAAGTTGGGTCAAACTGGGATCAGGGGGCATCCAAAAGGTGAAAAATTCATCACCACCAAATTGGTCAAAGTCAGCATCATTATGAAGGTCTTGTTGAGACGATTCCAACGATATGTTGTTTGTCAAAATCGGAGTTCGGACGCGGAAGTTATGACTGGTCAAAGTTTGGTTGACCAAGTGGACCTTGTTGACCGATGACATCAGCATGTTAATGTGGCAAAAAAATGACGTGGCATCCTCCTCCAATCAGTATGGGACACGTGGCATCCGTACGTGAGGTAGCAGAACATGTCATCGTCTGAGTTAGCCTCCACGTCATCATCCAATGGCATCTTAGTCAGCAGTATGCACGATTTATTTTTTGCCACATGGCACCCTCCTGGTGTGACACGTGGCCTCCTCCTTCACCCCTCAGGTGGACGATTCGGTTGTTAGTTTAAAATAAAATGTTGTTTAGGGGATTCGAACCCCCAACCTTCTAACCCCGAAATCTCCGCCGAGCCATTGCACCAAACAGCCGGTTCGTTACTAATAAAAGCGGGCCAATGTTTTTGATATTTGAAATTTGGCAAACGGCAGTTAAAGAGAAAGCGGAAGGGGGTTGAACTCCCAACCACAGACGTCCCAAAATTGGCGTTAGCCGTTGCGCTAATAATAGCGGCCCATAATGTAGCTAATCTTTAGCAACCCATCAGGCTTTGTTATAAAAAGGGTTAATTTGTCATTTTGTTAAGATTTCGACCCCCTAATTTGGTGTAAGCCAGATTTATTATTTGGCAAAGGGGATATTTCGAATATCTAATTTGTTAAAGGTCCTAAAATTGTCATATGTTGTTTTAGCCTTATTTTGGCTAACTTCATGTATAAAAAGAGGGGGTAGGAGGCTTTTAAAATTATCCAGGTGATGAAATTTTGAATCAAAGGAATAGGAAGATTTTTCTAGGAGATTTTTGGAGCCATTTTCGTACTTCAGAGAATTGTTATGCTGTTGAAGTGCTTGAAGGAATGGTCTTGGTGCATTGTATTTGATTTTTTTTTGGAGATTAATCGGATCGGTCGTACTCTATTGGAGCCGACCCGGAGATGTAGTCACATTTGTGGCGAACTCCGTAATCAAATTCTGTTTGCACCTTCTTATCTTCTTCTCTCTCAATTATGTTTCTCACCTTAAGTTTTGATGCATAATTTCATTTATGATAAATGAATTAAGTCTTCCGCTAAGTTGTTTTTTTTATTTAAGCATTCAATTCTGCAATTAGTCTAGATCCGTTTACAGATCACTTTCCATGGCCCAAAGGTTGTTTAGGGTGGGGTACTATTGGCCTATGATGGAGATTGATGCAATAGCTTTTGCAAAGTCATGTGAAAAGTGTCAAAAACATGGTAACCTGATACATGCTCCAGGCAGGGAGCTCATTCCTTCTATATCTCATTGGCCATTTTAGCGCTAGGCCTTTGACCTTGTTGGGAAAATTCATCCCAACTCATCAAGTGGACACAAGTTTATTATCACTGCTACTGATTACTTCACTAAATGGGTAGAAGTTGCCCCACTTTATATTGCCTCAGAAAAGACAGTCTCTCTATTCATTCTAAACCATATCATCTGTCAATATGGAATTCCTTCCGATATTATCACTAACAATGGAGGCCAGTTCAAAAATAAGGACCTTAAACAACTCTGCAATAAATTTAAGATTAAACAACATTGGTCCTCATTTTAGTTCCCGCAAGGAAATGGTCAAGCAGAGGCATTAAACAAAACCATTCTTAAAATCTTACATAGAACAGTCTATAATAATGGAAGAGATTGGCACTTACAGATAAATTTGGCTTTGGGGGCCTATAGAATGAGTATTTGTACTCCTACTGGGGCTACTCCTTGATCCCTTGCATATGGTGTTGAAGCAGTGTTACCTTTGGAGGTTGATATTCCTTCACTTAGAGTTTCCCTCAAAGGTCTAGTTACAGATGAAGACTACCACACCATGAGACTTCAAGAGTTAGAACTTCTAGATGAGAAATGTCAAGCATCATTTGACCATATGAGGGTTTATCAAAAGTGCATGTCCAAAGCTTTCAACAAAAAGGTTCACCCTAAAGAATTCCAAGTAAGAGATCTTGTCCTACGTGAAAATCCCAAGAACCAATAGCATAGAGATCAAAAGGGAAAATTTGAACCTAATTGGCTTGGACCTTACATCATTACAGAGCTTTTGGGACAGGTGCTTATTTACTGTCTACAGTAGAGGGAGAGCAGCTCCCTGATCCTATCAATGTCTTGCACCTGAAGAAGTTTTATCCATGATGCCCATTCTATCTGGGGGCATCCTTTGTACATAATTATTGATCCTGAAAAAATCCAAAAAAATGATATATTGTCAAAAATTCTAAAAATTAGAAAATGTCCTAAAAAAATGATCATCTTAGTGAAGACCTAGCAATAGGCACTTTGATGTATCTCCAAAAAAAGATTATATATTCCAAAAATACAAAAAAAAAATTTTAAAAAAAATCAAAAATTCAAAAAAAATAGAAAAAGTGCCTTGGTGAAAACCTGGAAATAGGCGCCTTGGTAGAAAAAATTCAAAAAAAAATATTAAAAAGTCTTGAAAAAAAAAGAAGAAAAAAAAGAAAAAACTGTAATAAAATCCAAGTGGTGAAAACCTGGAAATGGGCGCTACTTGAGGCCTGGAAATGGGCGCTACTTGAGGCCTTTGCACCCCTGTTTCTTAGCGCGTGGCCTCAACACTTATGCCTTTCTCCATCCTACCTTTTCCTTGTCGCCTTGGTTTGGAATTTATCTTTGTCTTTGTTTAGGGGCATAACTATGTTAGCTTTGGTCTCTTGGATGTGTTAGTCTTTAGGACATCCCACAAATGGTGTTTTTCAATACCACCCCAACTGTATTTTTCAATACAACCCTTGACATCGAATGTTTTTCAACACTTATTGGTTTGGTCTTACCTAGTTTTGTCATGTGGTCTTGCCTTCTTACAAGAATTTGATCCTTATCCTCGGAACTTAGTATCAGTTAACACACTTAAATTTGTAAACATGACACTTAATTCTTGAGCTATGTCATGATCTTTTCTTTGTGTGCTGACTGTTATTGACTTTTTTTGAGTGTCCTTGTTTAATAAGTCTCTCCGAGATGCCTAGCTAGAGGACTTGGGGCATGGGGCATGTTTCTATTTACTTTCTTCTTGTGGGTGTTGTCTTGAAACTGTAGAGTGTCTCTTGTTGTTCTCTTGAAACACTTAGGAGATTTGAGGCATCATCCTTGACTATTTTTGCAAAACCGTTCTTATGGTCATCCCGACATCTATGCCTTGATGCGAGCGTGGTTTTGCTACATTAAATTGGGTAAGCTAACAGTGAAGTCACCTTGACCTTTATGTCTTTGATGCTTTTTTTAGAATCTTTCCACATTCCAATTTGATATACATCACATTCATATCTTCATAGTTGCACTTGTGACTAGTGATGATTGTGTAATTTTTTGATGTTCGTTAATAATGGCCCAATGATGAAAATAAGTTCCTTAACATTCTCTCATGAATGATGAACACAAGATCCTATGTTACATTTGCTCCATTGCAAGTACACCTTTGCATTTTCATGTAGCTTGCATTGTTAGACTTCATGTTAATTTGCATTTTTAGGCTGTATTATGAGTTTAAGAGTGTTTTCCTTCATCTTTCTTGTGGACTTTTAATCAACTATGGTCATGTTGTGATCTTCATTTCCTTATCTTCTTTTGTGATCTGAATCAAAATTTTCTATCTTAAACAGTTGATTGATTTTGGGGCATTCTCTTTCTTAAGGCAAATTCTCTTTCTTCTCTCCATTTCTTTCCATCTTTTCCAAACTTCTATCTTCCATTCACTTTCACCCCACTTTTTTTCTTCTAATTCAACCTTGGGGCATAATCTTTCGTGCTTAATGATCTACCTTGGTTCTGTGATCATTATATCTTTCATCTTACATCAAGAACCTTATCTTTAGTTTGATTTGATCAAATTCATCAATTTTTTGTTTTTCCTCTATCTTATTTCGATTTTGATCACGAGGGGGTAGTACCTATCAAACTTCAATCCTTGATTCAGCTTTATCAATCCTATCAATCGCTCCTCTTGGGGCAACCTTGCTTGAGATTCTTATTTTGGATGTGTCAATTACCTATTTATAGGGGTGTTGACCTTTTCTTTTTCACTCTGCTTATTTTTTTCCTAATGTGTTCCCAAATCGGTCACACGTCTGGGTTGTGTTGTGATCCCAAATCGATCTCACACTTCAACTGCATTCTTTGACTACATGTGTTCCCATGAAGATCACACATTAGTCAAAGAGGGGAAAATGTATGCACCCTAAAATGGTCGCCTAGACTATAGGCCCCCATTCTTCAATTTATCAAATGACAGAATCAATTTATCAATTTTTTGAACCAATGCTTTGCAATATTTTCAATCCAAATCAATTTCCTTAATCAATTCATAATTAATTCAATTATTTCAATATTTCCTAAGGTTTGATCATTTCATCAATAATCTTATTTAATGAAAAGAAAATATCCCTTTTAATTAAATGAAATAATCTTATTTAATTAAAATAAATCTTTTAATTAAATGATCTTATCTTATTTAATTAAAATCTCTCTTTTAATTAAATAGTATTATCTTATTTAATTAAAATCTCTATTTTAATTAAATAAAATAATCTTATTTAATTGAAATAAAATCCTTCTTTGATTAAATAAATAAAATTCCCACTTAAAGCTCTCTTTTTGATGAAAAAGGAAATAAATCAGATTAAAAAAACTCCTTTTTCTCCACATATTCCTAAGTGGTGGGCTTTTTCCTCTTACTTTCCTTTTTAGGGATTTATCCCACATTGCTCTTGAGGATGCATTCCTCTCCACACTTTCCTTTATAAGGATCCCTCTCCTTATCATTTTAGGGATCAAAATCAAATCAGAGATATAAAATTTGTATGCTATTGTTATGCTGCAAGTTTGGAGAGCGATTTTGGAGGAGAATTTGAGCACTTGAGCTTGGATATTGCAACTTCTCTCTTCTTGTCTTCTTTCATGCCCCATGGAAATCCATTTAGATTAATTTTGCACTTGCATATTAGATTAGATTCATGTTTACTTTCATAGATAAATCTTGCATTTGTATTTCCTTTCATAGAATAATCATGCATTGTTATCATATAGATTAATTTCCTTTCTTGCATTGTTATCATATAGAATAGCTTTCATTTGCATGCATACTTGTGATCATGGAGACTAGCATTCTTGCTTTTCCTCTTTGAATCTCTCATTTTACAGTGTACTTACACGGGCACAAACTAGGTCAATCTGAGGGCCTTCATTACAAACCCTTGCACTCCATGAATAGAGAGCTATGAGTCGTCATTCGAGACCTCATTCTTGAGAAATATTGAACATAATGACTCATAGAAGTGTGACACATTTTTAGCACACAAAAGTATCATCAAACACTGGAACAAGGAAGTCAAATCTAAAATGGTAAAGAATCATTACCACCAGTCTGTGTGGAACTATAAAAGTCCACCCCCTGTGTTGAGGAGATAACAACATACCCCACTCGGATATCCAATACCAAAGAAGGAAGTAACCACTAAGAAAGGGGATCCTGATAGCTCTCTAATTCTAGGTGTACTACACATAATGAAAGGTAAGACTCACTAATCCAGAGGCAACTGACACATGTGGGAAATCTAGACTATATATAGGAATGTGTCATCTGTTAATCTCTAAGTTCTGTTGATGATTAGTGACCAACACTTAGTCATTCACTTAGGCAGTTTTAGTTGGCTATCACTGTGGCCAAGCTAAAACTATGCAAGGCTGAGCAACATTGTCGAGCAGTTTTCAGTTTGCCTAGTTACATTTCTGAGCCAAGTTACATTGCTGAGCCGAGTTACATTGCTGAGCTGAGTAGGACACAGAGATGTTAAGTGCCAAGCGACAAACAAGTCAAGTGCTGAGCAGAACATTTTTTGTATACATGTCTGGAATGATACAAACTTTGAGAATAAGTGATCTGGCCAACTTATATAAGATTTTTGGGCCGACTTATGTATGCATTTAATATTCTTCTATGAAGTTATTTATGCATTTAATTGTTTTATCCTATGCATGACCTATTGTAAACATTAATTGTTATACCATCAAGGTATGGGTATTAGATCTTGATCGTTGATCTAGATCTCGCTATCAGATTTGAACAGGTATATTAGATTACTTCTAAACCCTATTTAGTAAGTGTAAGGAGAGAGTAGATGAATTTTCTAGTGACTGAATTTTGAAGTGAAATGTACAGAGGGTTATTTTGTTAAGAAGCAGAGATCAAGCAGAGTGAGAACACAGTGAACAACAGAGTAAAGTTATATTAGATTATGAGATCATAGAAGGTACTGGAAAGAGGAGATCCATCAACAGCATCGGAGTGCATAATTAAATATCAATACTTGAGACATTCTAATCATTGTATCAGGTGAAAATCTCTTAACAGAGTGGTTCTAGCAGACCTTTCTTTATCTCCTAACAGAGTGCTTACTTCATTGTAAGTTGAAATCCTTTAACAGGG
>MU224691.1:121393-134452 GCA_018584345.1 Thuja plicata | reverse complement strand
CACCCCAATTTTACCTATTTGGGTTTCTGGGTTACCAAGTTATTGTGTTATGTGTTATTTATTTCATTGTGTGGATGCTATCTGAGATTACATTATATTCATATATGTATGAATGTGGATCAGTTTGCTTTAAGTGTTTAAATTTGAAGATCTGATTCACCCCCCTCTCAGTATCTTGCTTTCCCATTATTGTATTTCCAACATCATCATGTATGTCTAACCCTTAAGTTTTATCCTAGTAGTCTCTTTGGACCCTGACACTCAAGTGACCATACATGGTATCAATGACCTCTGAAACAGATAAAGTCACTAACTATGGCAGACACACACCCCTCAAGGCAGCAAGCATCATCTCATCCTCCATCTTATCCTATAATAGAGCTCAAGCATGGGTGAGGAATACATCTTATTAATTCATTTTAAGACCTCTCAATTACACATTATATTTTCACTTATTAAGATTACTTACAATAAGCGATCCCGATAGCCACTTGCGATCCCCAACACTTATTATAAGCCACCCCTACTACACAACTAGGTAACCTACCCTAGGATCACAGATCCTACATAGATCTAGCATAGGTTCAAATGGAGATACACCCAATCTAGTCATCCACACAATAACAGGAATGATCACATAGATATATACACACTCAGAAACTTTATTACAACATGAGTTTATATGGACAGTATAGGGTAATAAATCCATACACACACATCACATCATAAAACATAAATAAGATTCATCCCCCAACCTCTGTATCTTTCCTAGGCCACTCTAATTCCCACATTTAATAACCCATAGCAAACAATCCACTCAAGGTAGAAAACATCATTTGCATCATGCAGAAGTAACAGTAAACCAATATGTATTTAATCTAACAATGATATAAATGATCTTCCATTATATAGCAATAATCATTGAAAAGACTATAGTTCAATAGTTAATTAAACTAACCAAATTAAATGTTCCTTTTTTTCCTCCCTAATAGTTTTAAAATTGATAATAAATTTACCTCCTTAAAAATAAGCACATATAATTTAACCAATTAAAACTATCTATAAACATAATAGTAATTAAACCTATTATAAACATACACATAAATCCACTTATTCTAATTTACAAGTATTAATTAATTAAATTAATTATTTAACAAATCAATTTGACTAGATTAAAAACTTTATTAATAGAATTGAATAAATTAAATAACATATAAAACAATCTTAATTTAAATTATTATTAATAAAATTAATAAACTAACTAACAAATTAAATAAACTAAATTTAATTAACATTTAACATATAAATTAATTTCTTTTAAAAAAAATGATTTTTTATAAAACAACTTTTAAAAAGTTGGTTTGGCGAAGGCGGGCCCCACACGCTCCCCTCTCTCCATATACATGGCAATCTGACTGCCAAGGCAACTGTGCTACCTTACGACATGATAGGTCTGCCAAGGCAGTCCGCTGCCTTACGACAGCTCAACTGTCGCGGCTTAGGATGTCGCGGGGTAGGTGGGGTTGGTACCCACCTCCCCAAATATTTTTTATAATTTTTTTTATTTTTAATAAAAAAAATTCTGGTTTTCACTTTTTTGAAATGCAATTTTTTTTTTAATAATTTTTTTTCGGAAAACGTAAAAAACAATTGACTTTTCCTTTTTTCTCTCATTTTTGTCTTTTTCCTGGTGTTATTTTTTTATTGGTGAATTTTTTTCTCTATGCTTTTTCCAAAATAGCAAGCTAAATTTTTTGATTTAATTTTTTTCAACAGAAAGTTTTCTAAAAGCAATTTTTTTTTAAACATTATAGTCCAGATTAATTTTTCCAAAATAGAGGTCTTTCATAGGAATTTTAACAAAATTTTGACAGCATAACCCTACTATGTTAGAGATTTGATTTTTCCTAAAAACATAGATCTAAGGGTTTTCTAAATACCCAAATTCACAAAAACACACCAACTAGATCCTAATATATGGAGATAAAATTTACCAAGCACAAAGAAGCCAATTTATTTATAAAATGGAAATTAACGAGGGTTTCATACCCTACCTCAAATTCAACCACGGATCTAATCACGAAGCCCTTGAAAGGTGAAGAATCCCGAAGTCCTCCAAGTGTGAATCCAACAGAAGATCCAAAACGATGAAGGCTTGAGAACAATGATCCCCAAAATTCTTCAAAGCTTCCCACAACAACAATGTCACAAAATGATCAAAACACAAAATGCCCAAATCACAAAACTCCTCCCAAAAATGCCTTCAAACTTCTCCAAAACATGTTATCTCAAATGAAATGAAAATTCCCTCCTAAAGATATTGAACTTCCCCCTTTCAAGCAATCAGAAAACAAACACTCCACTCAACTCACTTAACTCAACTTCTAAAATTGAAAGAAAAATCCTAATTAATAATTAAAAATATCTTTTATTTGTGCAACTCACACTTTGACTTTTAAAAGTAATTTGCATTTGAATTCAAATTCTAATTTCAATAATTACAATGCACAAGTAATTAATTAAATATTATATTAAATAAATTAAATATTTAAAGTACAAGTTTATCCATGTAATTAAATATTTAATTATTTAATAAAGCATAAAAGCTTAAATAACTCTAATTTCAAATTAAATATTTAATTAAACCCAAATATTTAAATATTTGAACTTTAATTAATCCTCTCAATTAAACATAGGTATTTAATTAATCTAATTAATTAAGTATCCTATATTTAATATTTAATTCCAACAATAATCAAATCAATAAATAACATAGTAAATCTCACAAATAGAAATACACACAATTGAGATCAACCAAAATAAAATCCAAACACACACAAGATTGGAATCCACAAATTTACATCTACTAGAAGAATTTGGGTAAGTAGACAAACTGATTCTCGTCCAATCTTAGGACAAATAGGCTTAGGGTAGGGTTTCAGGTCTGACTGTTAACTCCCCTCTTTACCATTGAGACAAATATATAGGCATGCTCACTCCTGCTAATTTAGGGAAGATGATGTCATGTACCTGCAAACCTGAAACCACAAGAACAAGCATGTACATCTAATATACATATAGAAAACAATGACAGGGATCAGTCAAACATGTGGATCTCACAATGCAAGTAACTACGTCTCCGTCCTCTACCACATCAAACATGTCAATAATAAAATAACACATATGACAACCATACACATGCACGTATGGGGTAAGTAACATCATAGTTCTAACATCAACATAAAATATCACATCATGATAATATCATCATCTATCCACACAACACATGATAAACATATAAAAGCCATGATCCAAAATCACCAACCACTGAAATAATAAATGCTCACGTGGAATGTAGCCTAAAAGAATTCAGAAAATCAACTGAAATAATAGCCTAAAAGAGTTCGACATCAGAAACTAAAAGAAATCTATGGATGGGTATCACATCCACCCCCTAGGATTAGGCTTACTCCTAGAATCCTATGAACAAATAGGGATATAAATCCTGTAATCTCGCTATGTCATCCCAATTCACTGACGACTCATCATTTGGGTCCCATTGGTCCCTTACCTACTCGATGGTGCGACCCTTGAGGGTCAAACCCCACTGCTAAAGAATATGAATTGGCTCCAAAGACAGTTACCCATCCTCTACCTGTAAAGCATTCAAATCAAGAACATGCACAATATCTTGAATATAGCATCTAAGAACAAAAACATAGAAAACATCATTAACGCAAGATAGGCTAGGTGGCAAAGCAAGACAGTAAGCAACTGGTCCTATCCTCTCTAGGATCGCAAATGACCTAACAAAGTGAGGTTCCAACTTTGAACCCTTTCCATAATGGATTGGAATCTTTCATGGGGCCACTCTCAGGAACACTCTATCCCAACTGTAAACTATTTATCCATCCTGTGAGCATATGCATACTTCTTCTGTCTATCTTGTGCAGTGACCAAATGCTCAAGAATATGCACTACATGTTGCTCCATATCTCAAAGCATCTCTGAACTAAGAAGAATACGGTCCTCCAATCTATCCCAACTCAAAGGTGTATGACAAGGATGACCATACAAAGTATGGAAATGTGACATGATAATGGAGTTGTGATAACCATTATTATATGCAAACTTGACTAGATACAAATAGTCCTCCCAATGAGTCTGTCTATCCATGACATACATCCTCAACATATCCTCAAGCACCAGATTAACCTGCTCTATCTGTCCATTGGTCTTAGGATGGTATGCCAAACTAAAAAATTTTTGGGCACCAAGATCATGCTGCAATGAGGTCCAAAATGTAGAAGTGAACACAGGATCTCGATCTGAGATAATCCTACAAGGAATTCCATGTAGTCTCACAATATCTTGCATGAAGACTCTGGCTACTGAAGCCGCTATATAGGATGATCTCATAGGGGAGAAATGTTCCACCTTGGTTAATCGATCAACAATCACCATGATAGCATCATGTCTATGAGGAGTCAAAGGAAAACCAATAATTAAATCCATCGATATGATATCCCACTTCAAAGATGGAATGAGATTTGGCTGTAAAAGCCCTGCTGGATGTTGATGTTCTGCCTTAACCCTCTAACACTCTAAGCATCTAGCCACAAAATCAGCAATGTCACGCTTTATACTAGACCAATGGTAGAGTTGTCAAAGGTCTATGTACATCTTCTTGAAACCATGATGTGCTGAATAAGGCACACGATGAGCCTTGGATAACACTAATGTACGTAAATCATCTGATGGTGGTACATAAATCTGGCTCATGTGATGCAAAAGACCATTTGACTCCATAAGAAATCCTAAAAATCTACCCTCCAAAGGTCTCCCTGACTCAATCTCTGACTTCACCTCCTGATACAAAGTATTTCTAGGAAGCGCTTGGAGAATCCTACTCCGCAAATCTAAACTAAGAGTAAACGCTAGAATATCCCATCTCTTACAACTCAAATAATCAACTACCACATTCTCCTTACCCTGAATATACTTGATCTCAAAGTCATACTCACAAAGGAACTTTGTCCACCTTCTTTGTCTATCATTCAGATTAGGTTGGGTAAAGATGTAGTGTAGACTATGATGATCACTATGAAGCTCAAACTGATGTCCTAATAAGAAATGCTTCCATTAGACCAATGTATGAACCATCGCGGCTAACTCAAGATCGTGTGTAGGGTAGTTCAACTTGTGATCCTTGAGTTTTCAAGACTCATACGCAATCACTCATCCCTCTTGCATAAGGACTACTCCAATCCCCTCCAATGAAGCATCAGCACAAACCACAAAGTCACCCACTCTCCATCAGACCAATGCATGAACCACTGTGGCTAACTCAAGATCGTGTGTAGGGTAGTTTAACTCATGATCCTTGAGTTTTTGAAACTCATACATAATCACTCATCCCTCTTGCAAAAGGACTGCTCCAATCCCCTCCAATGAAGCATCAGCACAAACCACAAAGTCATCCACTCGATTAGGTACCGCTAAGATAGGTGCACTAGTCAAACACTCCTTAAGGTTATAAAAACCCTCCTCACACTTCTTTGTACAAACAAAATTCTTCCCTTTCCTCTAAAGAGAAGTGATGGGATATGCAACTCCAGAGAAGTTCTTAATGAACCTTTGGTAGTATCCAGCTAGACCCATGGAGCTAAAGACCTAAGACATATTAGTGGGTGCTGGCCAATCTACAATTGTTTGTATCTTTGAAGGATCTACTGAGATACCTTCTCCAGAAATCACATGTCCTAGATATTGAACCTCTGACTAAAATAAATCACACTTTTTTGAATTGCATACAACTTATTGTCCCTTAGGTACTGTAATACCTATCGAATATGCCCTGCATGCCCTTCTATGGATTTAGAATATATCAATATTTTCATCCAAGAAGAGAAGCACAAAGTGATCTAGATACTTACAAAAGACTCCATTCATCAAGCACATGAATAATGATGGAGCATTCATCAAACCAAATGGTAACATTGTAAACTCATAGTGCCCATAGTGAGTGCAGAATGCAGTCTTGTGGATATCTCCATCCTAGATATGCAATTGGTGGTACCCTAATTTGAGAT
Organism: Thuja plicata; assembly: GCA_018584345.1. Lineage (NCBI taxonomy): Eukaryota > Viridiplantae > Streptophyta > Pinopsida > Cupressales > Cupressaceae > Thuja > Thuja plicata. The sequence continues at coordinate 128,360 of MU224691.1, read as the reverse complement.
CAATCTTAGAGAACACCTTGGATCCCTTAATTTGATAAAAAAAGGTCATCAATCCTTGGTGAAGGATACCTATTCTTGATCGTTACCTTTTTCAACTGTCTATAGTCAATGCATAAGCATAAAGATCCATCCTTCTTCTTAACAAAGAGGATAGGTATTCCCCAAGGAGAAACACTAGTTTGAATGCTTCCCTTTCCCAACAATTCTTCCAAATGTAGCTTTAAATCACTCAATTCATGATTAGTCATCCAATAAGGAGCTCTAGAGATAGGTTATGCTCCTGGAACAAGCTCAATACAAAAATCTATGTCATGCCTTCGTGGCATACCTAGAATCTCACTAGGAAAGACATCTATGAACTCCTACAAAATAGGATGATCAAGGGTCTTGACTTCACTCTCCACCTCATCGATCTCATTCATAGACACCACAAATACTTGGCAACCCTTTCGCATACTCCACTTAAGATGCATAGCAAAAATCATACGAAGGGATATGGGATGTGGAATTCCCACAATTTGACAATCCTTACCCACATCATCCTTGCATTGGATAGTCTTTTTTCTAAAATAAATGTTAGCCCCATGAGCTCCCAACCAATCTATTGGTGCTCAAATTGACAGATTGGATTTCCTATGGATTTCACTTATCCAATGATGAGAAATATAAACAATTTGCCAACGAACAAGGTTTCAACAACCTCATGCAATTCTGGCTCCGCAGAACCAAGGCTGGTGTGCTTGTACTTAAACTTATCTTCAAAGTCTTGGAGAGGTTTTCTATACCGGATAACTGATAACTTCAATTCCTACCCTTAAGGTTTTAATAAGATTACAAAACTGAAATAATATATGCTATTAAATATAATGTTATTAAAAATGGTTTGATATAATTGAGATATGAACTGGATAAGATAAAAGAATATAGTAATTCAAAAGTTGAAACAATGAAACCCAATACCACAATTCAAATAATAAGAGGGACCAGTGCTTTAATCCAATAAAAGGCAATAGATTCGATATTGCTTCAATCCTATGTTCAACTTCAAAGATAGTTTTAGAAAACCAAACTTATCACCTTAAAGGCGTTATGAAATGCACGTATAACTAAAAAGTTTAAATATACTTCAATTGAATATCATTCCTCAAATGATGGACCAATTGATCAAGGCCTTAATCAATAGGATTTTAACCATGCTAAAATGAGAAGGAAATAATTGAATATACAGAATATAAACTTGAATTGAAATACATGCAAAATCAAAACTATCACTCTAAAGAATTTCTGATTGGTTTATCTGAAGGACTTGATTGTAAAGAAATAAATAAAATGATTGCACAATGAAAGAAATACATACTTATCTCTACTTCACAAAAAATGGTGTATTGAATCCTCGTATTCGGAGTTTGAATCCACTTTCCTTTATTTTATCATTCTCCAAGTTTCCAATATATCAATCATCATGTTTTGTTGTTCTCCCTTCTAAGCAGATTTTTGAATGAATATAAATATAAATTGAAAGGGTGTGTGAAACATCACACCCTTTCCTTAAAAACTAATCTATAACTACATATTCCTAACTATTACAATAGTATGATAACAAGCTATCCCTCATCAGTAATAATTATCAACAGATTCGGTTGCATGGAACTTGCCCAACTAAATGGATTTGTATATAAATTCATCCATAACCCTATTGCAATCTCTGCCTTGTATATTGAAGTTGACGGATGTGTTTGATGGTTTTAGCACTGTATACCCATACATACACTGAATATAAGGTTGTCACTCTCCATAACATTTATGCTGGAACTCAAAGGATTCTTCCAATATCCTGATGGCTGGAATGATTGTTATTCCATATGTATGCTAGAATCGTATCAATAGCGTGGTGCATGTAAATCATCCTAAAATATGTATTAGATTGCTTCTAATTTGTATATTAATCTGTGATATATTTCAATCTCTGCAAAAAACGTGTATTATAATACATTTCCAAACTGCTTGACTAGCCTCATTTTTGGTTATAACACATGCATAGTATGTGGGAGGATGATCCTTTATGTGGTTGGTGTCATGTTGGTAGTCAAATCATGTAACCAACCATGACTTTATTTACAATCTCTGCAGAACGTTGGAGTTGATGAATATGCACCATGACATTGGAGTTGGTCGTGTTTTGATGATTGTAGATTGCAAAAAATGTTTGGATTCCTTTCCAATGTTGTTGCAAATTGATAACGTATGCTTCCCTTCAGCCAAGCTACGTTCTTTTTATGCTGACTGCTGGAGGTATCGGATAGCTTGAAAATGGAAACATGGCATGATATATGTTGCTTTCGTATAATGGAGTTGGAATGGTGACATAAGTATTTATGTGCATGGTATTTGAGACCCAGTTGTTCATATCATCAGTCGATTGCAGCCCTGGTGTTTATTTGCATGTTTATCAATGTTTATGATGTTAGCCACCTCTTTGCTTTTCTGAATGATACATTAAATAGTCAATAACAAAACTATCATTAAGTGAAAACAATAACATAATATTTTAAAATGATATGCACAATAAATATAATTATCAAAAAGGCTTTTATCTTTTCCCGCCATACCATCACATAACGTTTAAATAGTGAACAACACGCAATATGGATAATTATAATAAACATTTAAATCATTGATTCTTTTAAATAGATGATAGCCATAAATAGAAGACGAGATTCAAATAATTATAATCAAGCATAGGGAAAAATGATAAACCAAATCTATAGCGTAATCTTTTGTCCATTTTTATACAAAACTTTAGTCTTTCCTTTTACCAACCCTTTTACTTTGTAAAAAAATTTGCTTTAATCAATAATAACAATAATAATGAATAACATACCATTAATAAAATTTATCTCTCCTTAATTCAAATGGTATGAAATTCATATATTAGGATAAGGCATGTTAAAATATAACTTATGCTCATGATGATTAGCATAGGAAATCATAAGTATATGCTAATATCATGTAAATACTTATAGATTAACATAGTATTAATATAAATTTTAACCTTATTTTAAACAACATTTTCCATAACATTGTTTATTCAAATTCCCTTTCGTGTTCATAAACATAACATATTTTGAAATATATATATATATTTACTAACATATTTTCCAATATTATTATCACACCACTAAAAATAATGACAAACCTAGTCATTCTATGGGAATTAGAGTATATCATATGTGTGAAAAGGAGATATTATTTATCATCATTGTTATTGACTAAACTATAACACATTGTAATCCTCCAAACTATGGTCGCAAATAACTTGGTGAGCATAATATCATCTTTCCATTGAAGAATAATAAATATTCAAATCTATGGAATATTAATTAAATCAAGATCAATCTTTTCAAGATATTAATAAATTACTAACTAGAACATTTGAAAGTATCAATGAATCAAAGATATAATTCTCCACTTAAGATATTATCTCTTAGGTCATGATTGTGAATTAATTGCTTCTATTACCAATATGAATTTAGAGATTTATATTGCAATAGTAAGAAATGCATAATTCCTTTTAATTGCATTAGGATTTATATGAAAACATCTCATAAGACTTCAAAATCATATTCAATACTAATTTACATTATGTCTTTTAAGGGGAGAAAGTCACAAGATCAGGTTCCTAGATTCCCTTATTGAAAAGGAACCTTAAGAAAATGATTCTAGGATAATAAAAATCTCAAAACATTAAACCATGAGACATATGAAAGTGAACGAATACATAATAACACTTTGATAAAACAAAGATAATAGAAGATATAAGCTATAAAAGATAAGTAAACATATGTGAATAGTTACTTCCCTGAACAAGAATGGATATAAATCACTTTGTCGACATGGGTTCCACCAGTGGCTCTTTTTGGGGATGTGTGTTTATACCTAAACATAGCAAGACCCAAGCTATCTTTGGAAAGCAGACCATTAGAAAACACAACGATGATATATGTATATAAGAAAAAAAAAAAAAGGAAAAAGGAAAAAGAACAAACACTTGCCTATTGTTATCTTTAATGAAAGAAAGGTTTAAGATACTAACCATGCACAAGAATTTCATGATTGTAACCTTCCAAATCTTGCAAAATGTAATAATTCTCACCTCCTTTACCAATAATGACAAACGGACCTATCCATAAAGCATCAAACTTTTCATGTTTACCTTTGTCTTGATCCTTCACATTCCATCTCAAAACTAAGTCTCCTTCCTGAAATTTCCTTTCTATGGTTTTCTTATCAAATAATTTTTTTACTTTCTGTTGCAATTCTTGATTTCTTTCATGAGCTCTATTCCTTATCTCGTCCAATTCTGCAAGCTATAATAGTCTGTCTTCATGAAATCTAATTCTTCATATTGTTCTTCATTCATAAACTTGTACACTGGAAACAAATTATTCAGTGGTAAGTGAGCTTTCTTTTCATAAACAAGTTCATATGGAGCATACCCAGTAGATTTCTTAACTATAATCCTATCTGCCCAAAGTGCGAGAGGTAATTTTGAATCCCATGCTCTTTTGCTACTATCTAACATCCTTTTGATATTTTTCATTATATTTTTGTTGCTAGATTCTGCTTGGCCATTCCCTTGAGGGTGATAAGGGGATGAAAAGGAAATATTTATTCCATACTTCTCATGAAATTCAATAAATTCTACAGATTTGAAACACATAGCATTATCACAAACAATCTTCTGAGGAACACCAAATCTTGTCAATATTTTTTCAGTCAAAAATTTGATTACCACTTTACTAGTAGCTTGTCTAGTTGGTATGGCTTCCACCCATTTAGTGAAGTAATCAGTAGCTACCAAAATCCACATATTCCCACCATTAGATGTATCAGTTATTTCATCTATGAAGTCTATTCCCCACATTTGGAATGGTTCTTTAATAGACATAGGATTGAGAGGTAATGCACCATTATATTTGAATTTTCTTGAAAATCTCTGACATGCTTCACATTTTTGAACATATTCATGGAAATCCTTAAATATGCAGGGCCAATAGTATCCCGCATTCAATATCTTATGTGCAGTGGTTTTTGCTAAAAAGTGTCTGCCACATGCTCCATCATGGAGATATTTTAGCACTTCTTTAGCTTGGTATGTATCTAAACAAAAGAGAAGTACACCATCCCTATTTTTCTAATATAGGTCTCATTGCATCAAGACATACTTAGATTCTTGTAACTTTATTGTCCTCCTTTGACTATCTGTAAGGTTCTCAGGACACTTCATGTGTTTCAAAAAATATACTATATTAGTGTACCAAGGGCATCTTTCAATACTTGTATGAGTTTCACTTAGATCAATATGATTTACTTGTAATGCATCCATATTTGACTCTACCATAAACTTTGCTAATCCTTGTCCTCTAATAATCTTAGTAATTTGGATCTCTATGTCAAATTCCTGAATCTGATTTACCCATCTGCATCTTCTCCTAGTGACTTCTGATTGTCTGAATATATCCTTTACTTCTGCATTGGGAACATAGGCTAACACTTTTGCACGAACCAAATAAGGCCTAAAGGATTTCACTACCTTTACAAGAGCATAAGATTGTTTCTCATTGATATCATAATTTAGCTCAGAAGCTTGAAGGGTTTTACTGAAGAATGCTATTGGTTGTTCATATCCTTCATCATTCTTTTGTAATAAGACAACAGCAATGGTATGATATGATGCAAAAGAGAAAAAATGAAATGGCTTAGTATAATCCAGGGATTTGAGAATAGGGGCTTCCTTAATTTCCCTCTTAATCTTTACAAATGCCTCCAAAGATTCATTTTTCCATTTCATATTTGCACCCTTTTTCAACATTATAGCAATGGATTTAATTATTTCTGAGAAGTTTGGGACAAATCTCCTTACAAAATTGATTTGTCCAAAAAAGGATTGAATCTTTTTAACACTTTTAGGAACCTCAATTTTATCAATTGCAGCAATCCTTTCTGGGTCTATTCTCACCCCATCCTTGGATACTATATGTCATAATAACTTTCCTTCACTTCCTACAAAATGGCACTTCTTTGGGTTCAAAGATATCCCATATTCAAGGGCTCTTTGAAAAATTTGTTCCAAGTGTCCACAACGATCTTCTACCCTTTTGGAGTAAGCAGAAATTCATCCTGATATACCACCATAATTACATCAATGAAATCCTTAAAGGCTACATCCATTTCTCTTTGGAAGGTAGCTCCTGCATTAGTGAGTCCAAAAGGCATTCTAGCATATACATAAGTACCCCAAGGTGTTGTAAATGTTGTTTTATATTGTTCCTCTTCTTAAACTTTCACCTGGTTATATCCTGAGAAACCATCCATCATTGATAATAATTCATTTCCCATGACCTTTTGTAACAATGCTTCCATGTTAGGTAATGCATAGTTGTCCTTCAATGATGATACATTTAGATTTCTAAAATCCACACAAAGTATAATATCACCATTCTTCTTCCTGACATGGACCAAATTTGAATCCCATGTTGAGTGTCTAATTGGCTTTATTGTACTAGCATCCCTCATCTTGATTAGCTCATCTTTCATTTTAGGGGCTAAAGTAGGGTTTATGGGTCTTTTCCTTTGTCTAAATGGTTTAGCATTAGGCTTAAAAGGTATCTCATGTTGAAAAAGATCCTCTCAGTAAGCTTTAAGATCATCATAGGACCAAGCAAATACATGTCTATATTTTCTCAATAATCTGATAATATTTGTTCTGATCTTGGGAGTTAAATTTTAACCCAAAAATACTTCTTTTGGAGTCTCTTCACTTACCAAGTTTATCCTTTATATATCATCCATTGTGACATTAGTATTTTTCTTCTCCAACTTTGAATCCTTATTGTCAAACAATCTCTCCATTTCTACAAGACCTTTTGGAACTTTATTGGTTTTTAACTGAATGACTTCCTTTCCA
>MU224691.1:81202-120753 GCA_018584345.1 Thuja plicata | reverse complement strand
TTCTAGCCTCTCTATCAATTCTTACATTCCTGCCATTTACTGGAATAGAAGCATAAGAAAGATCTAATTGAATACTACCTCCTACTAAGCTAGACCATTGTCTTGATAAAAGAATTCCATAATTGGCACGAACTTCAACCATGGTAATATCCATTTTATAAGACATTTCAGGACATGTAGGAAATTTAAATTCAACATTTTTCATTATACCTACAACAGGAACATATCTATTAGCCATAGCGTAACATCTACCAAATTTGGTATCAACATTCATTCCTAATTCTTTCATTACATCATTAGGCATAATATTTACTGCTGCACCTGAATCTATCATGCAATTTTTTACCAATCTATTATTTATCAATAGAGTGAGATAAAAAGGATTAGTTTGATTTCCATTTTTTCTTAAAGTAGTTCCTAAATAAATAGCTGGTGGATCCTTCACTTCTTGGTTAAGATCTTCCTTATTACCTACATTAGACAATATTTTCAAAGCTTCATTTTTACATTTAGGTATCTTGACTATTTCAAGCAAAGGAACAGATATTTTAACTTGAGATAATGCATTAGACATGAAAGAACATTCATTGGGAAGAGATTTACTAACCACCTTTTCTCTTACCATTGTTGGAAAGTCCCGAGGTTCAGCTTGTTTATCTTGAAAAAAAAATTTGTGCTTCAACCTCCTTGGATCAGTCCCCTGGTCAAGTTTCCCTCTTTCTGCATTTACTATGATGTTCCTTAACTTGTAATTACTTCTTTCTTCTTCTACTACAGCTATTGTGTATGCTTCCTTTTCCTCCTCTGTTGATTTTCTTAATTTTGGAGGACCACCTTGATAGTCCCCATATTGGTATATACTCTATTTAGATCATCCTTGCAATAGTATTAATCTGAAGAGCTATAATCATCATATCGCCACATAGGATTTTTTGATAAGTTATTTACTATGGGCTATTGATCATCACTATGATCTTCATCTTCTTTCCATCTTTGGGCAACAACACAATGTTCTTAAGAATGTGGCATTCTGCAAGCTTCACACCAAGGATAATTTTCCACAAAATGGTTGTTTTTCCTCAATGGATCACGTGTGTGTAATTCCTTTTTCACTAGTTTCACATCCTTCCATTCCATGTTATAAGGCACATCTTTCAATTTATACCTATCATTCTTGTATGGTACCCGATTACTCTGGTTGTACTTAAAATTGTCTCTTCCATTATTCACTTGGAGGCCTTTTACCATATTCATGGGTTTGTCTATTCTATCTTCTTCATTGTGTTGCTTAGGCTCTTTTAGATTAAACAACCGAGTGTCCTCCCTTTGTTTTATTACACCAGATGCCTTCCTATCATTCTCAATAGTTATAGCAATCTTGAGAGCACGCGCTAAAGTAGCAGGTTTATGAGATCTGATTTCATAATTTTTCTTGCTATCAAAGGCACCCATATAAAAATTAATCAAAAATGCATCAACAAGTTTAACATCTCTTGGAAACCTATTTAGAACTTTATTGAATATTTTATTGAATTCAGCTACAGATTCATTCTGATTCTTCTTCATACTTGTCAACTCGTGTGAGGCAAATGAAGTATCATTGTGATCACCAAACTATTCCATGAACTAATTTACAAATTCATCCCAACTAGATATAGATCTATCTAGAAGACTTCTGGACCATTCTGTTGCATCTTCTATGAGGGATTGAGCAAAAAGTTTCATGTATACATCCTCATTGAATTCATTAAATTCTTGGATAACATTTTTTAAATTTATATAATGTACTTCCACTGATTCTGACCCATTCCCTAAAAATTTTGGAATTGCACTCCTTAATTCATTCTTTATGTCATTAGGACATCCCCTTATGCCATAAAAATCTAATTGTCTGTATCTATCAGAAACCATCGGGGCTCTATAATTATTTCTATTTTGATTCATGGTTCTATGTCTTTGATTCTGCCTATTTGCATTATGAAACCTTTGATTGTTCCTTGGCTCAAAATTCAAATTTGTATTATGATCCCTTGGGCCATAATTCTGATCCCTATCATTTTGATATCCATTATAGATCTTTCCATTACTTCAATGTCTATATTTTTCATGTTGATCAAATGTGTTAGGATCCCTCCTATTGTTGTGGTTGTAATATTCTCCATTATCCCACTATCCCTGATGATCTTTTCTTTCCCAATCATTGTTGTCTCTCTCAAGTCTTCCTCTTTCATCTGGCTCAAACAAGGGGTTGGTATGATCATTGTTAAACACATACCCATTATTCTTCCTATGAGGAGGATTATAAACTTCATTTCTATCGTCCTTAGGAGTTTCTTTATCCCTTGGTGATCTAATTGTATCTCTTGTTATTCCTATTTTCCTTAGTATCTCTTCTGGTTTCCTTTTGAGAGCCCTAACCATTTCTTCATTCTCTAATCCTACCTCAGCCATCTCACAAAATACTTCATCCCATTTGTTAACTCTTGTCTCATTTTCAATCATTTCCTGATTTGGATCATGTTGAGACTCATGTCCTCTTCTATTACTTTGAAAAAAAGGATTACAATTTTCACTACTACTTTCATGACTATGATGGCTTGAATTAGGGAATTGTTCACAAGCATATTCTTTATCATCTTTATTTGGATATATCATACGAGGTACATAAGGCATCTTTACACTTGGAGTCCTGCCTTTCCTTAGCTTTAAGTCTAACTCAAGTTGATCTGGATGCAAGGATCTTCTTCCCCACATGAAAATTATTAATAACAAAATTATGTAACCAAGTTTATCACTTCTTTAAAATTGTAGAGTCGCCACCCTCTTTTTAGAAGGAAATGAAATTAATTGATTCGGGTTCTTCCTCAGTAGAGTATATGCTACAAAATATGAATAGAAGCTTGAGTTTAAATATATAAATTTTAAACAATGAAAACTTTAATATAAGTTATAAGCTCTATTATATTAGATTTAAAGGCTTTTAATGATATTACTCATACATCTACTTCTTTATACTTGAAAGTGTAAAATCTGAAATTTTCAAAATCTAAGTAATAACGATTATTAAGATGCTTTAATAGAGAAGAAAAGATTAAAAGCTGAATTAAAATATCAACTCTAAATAAAATATGAATTATGTAACTCACCACAATGTCTTAATTTAATGAATCTCTATGCTGGTCTACAAACAAAAAACTTGTAAAGTTTACTTGCAACTCGTCCCCAGTAGAGTCACCAATCTGTTGGTGCTCAAATTGACAGATTGGATTTCCTATGGATTTTGCTTATCCAATGATGAGAACTACAAATGATTTGCCAACGAACAAGGTTTCAACAACCTCCTGCAATTCTGGCTCCACAGAACCAAGGCTGGTGTGCCTGTACTTAAACTTATCTTCAAATTCTTTCAGAGGTTTTCTATAGAAGATAACTCATAACTTCAATTCCTACTCTTAAGGTGTTAATAAGATCACAAAACTGAAATAATATATGCTATCAAATATAATGTTATTAAAAATGGCCACATATAATTGAGATATGAACTGGATAAGATAAAATAATATAGTAATTCAAAAGTTGAAACAATGAAACCCAATACCACAATTCAAATAACAAGAGGGACCAGTGCTTTAATCCAATAAAAGGCAATAGATTCGATATCGCTTCAATCCTACGTTCAACTTCAGAGACAGTTTTAGAAAACCAAACTTATCACCTTAAAGGCGTTATGAAATGCACGTATAACTAAAAAGTTTAAATATACTTCAATTGAATATCATTCCTCAAATGACAAACCGATTGATCAAGGCCTTAATCAATAGGATTTTAACCATGAGAAAATGAGAAGGAAATAATTGAATATATAGAATATAAAATTGAATTGAAATACATGCAAAATCAAAACTATCACTCTAAAGAATTTCTGATTGGTTTATCTGAAGGACTTGATTTTAAAGAAATAATGAAAATGATTGCACAATGAAAGAAATACAGACTTATCTCTTCTTGAAAAAAAATGGTGTATTAAATCCTCGTATTCAGAGTTTGAATCCACTATCCTTCATTTTATCATTCTCCAAGTTTCCAATATATCAATCATCATGTTTTGTTGTTCTCCCTTCTAAGCAGATTTTTGAATGAATATAAATATAAAACTGAAAGGGTGTGTGAAACATCACACCCTTTCCTTAAAAACTAATCTATAACCACCTATTCCTAACTATTACAATAGTTTGATAACAAGCTATCCCTGATCAGTAATAATTATCAACCGATTTGGTTGCATGGAACTTGCCCAACTAAATGGATTTGTATATAAATTCATCCATAACCCCATTGCAATCCCTGCCTTGTATATTGAAGTTGATGGATGTGTTTGATGGATTTAGCACTGTATATCCATTCATACACTGAATATAAGGTTGTCACTCTCCATAACATTTACGCTGGAACTCAGAGGATTCTATCAATATCCTGATGGCTGGAATGATTGTCTCTTATTCCATATGTATGATGGAATCGTATCAATATCATGGTGCATGTAAATCATCCTAGAATATGTATTAGATTTTTTTTTGATATGTATATTAATCTGCGATATATTTCAATCTTTGCAAAAAATGTGTATTATAATACATTTCCAAACTACTTGACTAGCTATGTTTTTTGTTATAAAACATGCATAGTATGTGGGAGGCTGATCCTTTATGTGGGTTATATGTGTCATGTTGGTATTCAAATCATGTAACCAACCATGACTTTATTTACAATCTCTGCAGAACGTTGGAGTTGATGAATCTGCACCATGACATTGGAGTTGGTCATGTTTTGATGATTGTAGACTGCAAAAAACATTTGGATTCCTTTCCAATGTTGCTACAAATTGATAAGGTATGCTTCCCTTCAACCAAGCTACGTTCTTTTTATGCTAACTGTTTGAGGTGTCGGCTAGCTTGCAAATGGAAACATGGCATGATATCTGATGCTTTTGTATAATGGCACTGGAATGGTGACATAAGTATTTATGTGCATGGTATTTGAGACTCATCCATTCATATCATTAGTCGACTGCAGCCCTGGTGTTGATTTGCATGTTTATCGACGTTTATGATGTTCACCGCCTCTTTGCTTTTTTGAATGATACATTAAATAGTCAATAACAAAACTATCATTAAGTGAAAAGAATAACATAATATTTTAAAATGATATGCACAATAAATATAATTATCAAAAAGGCTTTTATCTTTTCCCGCCATACCATCACATAACGTTTAAATAGTAAACAACACGCAATAAGGATAATTATAATAAACGTTTAAATCATTGATTCTTTTAAATAGATAATAGCCATAAATAGAAGACGAGATTCAAATAATGATAATCAAGCATAGGGAAAAATGATAAACCAAATCTATAACGTAATCTTTTGTCCATTTTTTATACAAAGCTTTATTCTTTCCTTTTACCAACCCTTTTACTTTGTAAAAAACTTTGCTTTAATCAATAATAACAATAATAATGAATAACATACCATTAATAAAATTGATCTCTCCTTAATTCAAATGGTATGAAATTCATATATTAGGATAAGGCATGTTAAAATATAACTTATGCTCGTGATGATTAGCATAGGAAATCATAAGTATATGCTAATATCATGTAAATACTTATAAATTAACATAGTATTAATATAAATTTTAACCTTCTTTTAAACAATGTTTTCCATAACATTGTTTATTCAAATTCTCTTTCATGTTCATAAACATAACATATTTTGAAATATATATATATTTACTAACATCTTTTCCAATATTATTATCAAACCATTAAAAATAATGACAAACCTAATAATTCTATAGGAATTAGAGTATATCATGTGTGAAAAGGAGATATCATTTATCATCATTGTTATTGACCAAACTATAACACATTGTAATCCTCCAAACTATGGTCACAAATAACTTGGTGAGCATAATATCATCTTTCCATTGAAGAATAATAAATATTCAAATCTATGGAATATTAATTAAATCAAGATCAAACTTTTCAATATATTAATAAATTACTAACTAGAACATTTGAAAGTATCAATGAATCAAAGATATAATTCTCCACTTAAGATATTATCTCTTAGGTCATGATTGTGAATTAATTGCTTCTATTACCAATATGAATTTAGAGATTTATATTGCAATAGTAAGAAATGCATAATTCCTTTTAATTGCATTAGGATTTATATGAAAACATCTCATAAGACTTCAAAATCATATTCAATACTAATTTACATTATGTCTTTTAAGGGGAGAAAGTCACAAGATCAGGTTCCTAGATTCCCTTATTGAAAAGGAACCTTAAGAAAATGATTCTAGGATAATAAAAATCTCAAAACATTAAACCATGAGACATATGAAAGTGAATGAATACATAATAACACTTTGATAAAACAAAGATAATAGAAGATATAAGCTATAAAAGATAAGTAAACATATGTGAATAGTTACTTCCCTGAACAAGAATGGATATAAATCACTTTGTTGACATCGGTTCCACCGCAATCCATTCCCAAGACAACCCCATATGATCCCAAAGGAATCACACAAAGATCAACTGAGGTAATTAATTTACCTAAATTCAGCTCACACTTATGGACCAAAGAGTCTGTGGCTACTTTATCCCCTGAAGCTAACTCCAGTTTCCATCCTGCATCTTGCTTTGCAACCACTAGCCCACATTGCTCAACTAAGAAAGGAGATATGAAATAATTTGTAGCTCCATAATCAAATAAAATAGAGATAGAAATACCTCAAATGGTACCTAAAGTCTCTGCCATGGTACCCTAATGCTCTACCTGATGGTGATCCAAAGAAGAAAACACTCTATGAGATCATCCCGCATCTCCCATTGTGGGTTCTAAAGTTGCTGGCCTATGTACTGAAGACTGAGGTACACAATGAGGATAGTTATCTACAATATGTCCAAACTATCAAAATTTAAAGAATCCAGTCCCTCTACTATTGCCTCTCCCAGTGGAGGGCACACTTGACTGCTGGAAACTACCTCTGTTGGCACTCTTCTATACACTCTATGTAGGATGACTGGACTAATTGCATGTGAAGCGTTGACCATTATCGAAGCTATTAGAATGAAAGACACCTCTCTGGGTAGGAGGAAGAGCCTTTTAATATTGTTGTTTCTGATTACCTCTAAAGAAGTTAGGTGGCTTCATACAGTTTCCATTGCCCCATGCCTGGTTACCTCTGAACCCTAAACCTGATGCACCACCTGTCCGAGCACCATACCAACCTCTGTATCCCAAGGATAAATTTTCCTCTATAAGAGTGTCCTTAATGACTGCATCCCTTAGGGTCATAGGATCAAAGAGCTTAACTTCCCCAAAAATACGAGCATTAAGCCCTCTAACAAAATGTTGTATCATAAGAGCCGAATCATGTCCATAACCCACATATTGTTTGAGCTCAAAAAATTGACAGTCATACTCTTTGACTATCAAGGTCAACTATCTCAGGTTCTAAAACTCATCCTCTCACTACTACCTCCACTGATATGAAAGGAAATTCTCTTGGAAGTGCTCAAGGAACAACTCCCAAGTCACTGTATCCATCTGGACCCCTAACTTCTCCTCTTCAATTTTCCACCACATAGCTGCAAAATGGGAGAGTTGCATCACCGTATACCAAGTTTTAGTATTAATTACTACTAAAGGGATGCATGGAAAAACTCCTCTCCAAGGAAATAAGCCATGTCTCTGCCTCAAATCTTGATCCTTTCCCATCAAAGGGAGTAGGTCGTCCTCTCATAAGATCTCTCATGTGGTTTGTTTCCTTAACATTAGGATCAAATGTGATGGTCCTCCTTCGAGGACTCCTAAACCTCTCTCTCACCCTCTCCTCTCTCTGAGAGAGGTGAGAGGCATCCCTCTCTACTATTCCCTTCTCAGGACCAAGATGGTTCAATATCACCTATAATAACTATCTGGTACCATGCTCCTCAGACTCATCCCAACGTTCCTCTCTCTACTCACCTATGTACTGTTGTTGGCCACTATCCTATCTGACACTTGTATAAGGGCTATGTTTTCCACCCCTCCCATGAATCCTAGATCGACCTCTACCATGGCCTTTAGAAGCTCTAGTCTCAGGCATGATTCCTGAAACAACCAGAGATCCATACAACAATCTCACAACATAGCTCAAAACAAAACTAAAGGGTAAGAATAACCGCAAAGAAATAAAAATGAAAAGAAATATGTTGTATGTCTATGTTTAATTTCAATTTCAAGCTATGCAAAACCTAATGAGCGTACAATTCCTAGAGTTCCCAGTGTAGAAACTAGGGCTCTGATACCAAGTGTAATGCCCCGCCAGGGAACCCAAGAGAGATTAACCTAGAACATGATACCAAATTTGATGAACAATTGTTTTTTCTAAAGTTTACACAATAATACATACATTAATGTGGAAGCAATTACCATTTACTCACATAAACATATACAAACATAGATTACAAAACTCAAGGGTTCCATGACGTAGAATTACGTAAAAGTAAAACTTAACTAAATAACAATGACAAAAGATTCCATATAAATAGATGTAATAAATATAACTTACAAACAATAATTACAATCCTCGTGTATAACCGTGAGACCTACATAAATTCACATCCACTGCACATGTCGCATGGTATGTAGTAATCACTCTAACAATGTAATAAAATATCTAGATTGGGTATCACATGCGATACACTAATACAAGATTACAATAAAATAAATGATATCTACATAACCACTAATGAAGAGTCATAAAGAGCTCAACTGCAAAAGTATCATCAAGAACTAGAACAAGGACATCGAATCTCAAATGGTAAAGAATCACTACCACCCATCCATGTGGAACTATAAAAGTCCACCCCCCATGATGAGGAGATAACAACATACCCCACTCGGATATCCAAAATTAAAGAAGGAAGTAACCACTAAGAAAGGGGATCCTGATAGCTCTCTAACTCTAGGTGTACTAAACATAATGAAAGGTAAGATACACTAATCCAGAGGCAACCAACACATGTAGTAAATCTAGACTATGTATAGGAAGGTGTCATCATGTTTGTCTAACCCTTAAGTTTCATCCTAGTAGTCTCTCTGGACCCCAACACTCAAGTGACCATACATGACCAATTGTTTGGATTAATGGGAAGTATGTACTAAGAGGGGGGGGGTGAATCAATACCTCTAAAAAAAATTTATCCCTTTAATCAATTAACCTTTGTAATCAATTGTATATCCAATCAATCTGATTTATACTATCTTGATGTGAATTATATAAAATCATAACATTAACATACATGTGAACATTCATAGAAACATTCATGAAAGTAATTTGACACATAACACAAGATATGATATCACAGAAAACTCCTGTGAGGAAGTAAAAAATGAGGTGGGGATGGCACCCACAAAATCTTCACTATCTACAAATTGCAAGGGGCTAGTTAAGGCTTACAATTTGATCACTTCTGATTATCTACCTTGTTAGGAGTATTGGTGGAGACCTGTTAAATTCTACTATGTTAAGAGCTTTAGCAACACTGTTGAGTGTGCACTTGGTTAAGAGATTTGTTGTTGGATGGTTAAATCCACCTTCCTTGAAAGGATTTTTACACTTTGATCCACTTGTTAGAATGATAGAAAATTACAAATTGACCTGGTAAATGCAATCTCCTATTGCTGCTACAGATCCAATTTAGTTTACATAAAAATATTATCACCTAATTGTGATTGATTAAAATCTCTCATTCTTGGTATCCTCTGTTCTTGGTTCTTGCTAACCAATCTCACCTTTTTTTGTTCTTGTTCTTGAAACTCTCAATCTGATCCATAGATGTGCTCGTTTGATTCATTCATGTTCTCCTCTCTCTTCACATCATCTATTCATCCATAATAATGAATGATTGCATCATCTATTTATAGATGGATTGACTTCATCAAGTTTCGATAAAAACAACGTTAACTCTAAGATCAGGTTTACAACTTATACCTAGATCTCCTAGTCTGTGTTTTAAATCAGTTAGACAGATTAAAGCACTTAAATTCATGTATCTTGTCCCTAAAGAAATGGATTTAAAATAATTAAATATCCTATAAATAGAATACACTTTATTTATCTGACATGGAAGTCAGATCCACTTTTTGCGGGCTACAATTGACTTTCAGTTTTGTCTGTCGGTCATGCTTGACTTTCCTTCGGTTTTTTTCTATCATTTGTGCTTGACTATCTTTTTAGTCTGCACTGTATCTTGCATATCGGGTTCCTCTGTCGGGTTCCACTTTATCTTTCTATCATTGCATTTTTGGTTTACACACTAAGTTGTGTCGTCGGTTCTCTTTGCACTTAGTCATCTTCGGTGATCTCTTAGTATTTGATCTTTAGTTTTCTCATGTCTTGTCTTTCAGTGTATGCTTACCGAAAGTGTAGTTTGCATACTAATGGAAATTTAATGTCATCAGTCTCCCCCTTTTGACATTAGTACCAAAAATTGATATATGCAAAATACTAACAAAATGTTAAGTATATACAACATATATAATCCTTAGTCATTTTAATGACTCCCCCTATGTATATGTCAATATATCTGTACATATGATGTCTTTCCTTATACATATAATTTTCATCATTTTCTCCTTTGTACTCATACTATCATTTTCCCCATATAACTATACCATATACATATCATATTTACCATTTTCCCATCTGAATGAATGAATGTACATATCATAATTTTCCCCCTTTTTTAATATTAAGGAAAAAGGTCTTTACCTTTAGATCTTATAAAAAATGTGGGAGTGTGAAGACTTCATGTCTTCCATCATTTTCTCCCATTGTTATTTGAGGTTCTCTAGATCCATGTGCTCGAGTGTGATCTTGGAGTGCATGTCGTAGATGTTGTCTTCTACAGACATCTTTGGGGTTGCAATCAATTACCTTGCTAAACTCATATGTTGTTGGAGCAGTGTAAGATTCGGTAGAAGTTGAGCTTGGATCTTGATTACTTCTTCCCTAAATTGTGTCTTTGCTTCCCATAGCTCTTGCCTTAACCAGTTAATCTCTATGATCTTCTCATAATGCAGTTTGACTGCATTGTCTCCATCGGTGGTTAAGCTTTGTGCACTATTTTCTAGATCGGTATCAAGCTTTGCAATGTTGTCACTATTCTCCTTAGTGAACTTTTATACTGTGCTCAATGTTTAAATTAAGGCTATAGCTTCATATATGATTGGATCTAATTCAGTGATGAGTTCTGATAGCTTTACCTTATTTACAGCCACTTCTTGGTTGATGTTCTCAATGAGCTTTTGTTGGTACTTCATCTCATCTCTCTCCTCTATTGCCTTCTCAGCATCAATATTCTGAGTTTTAATTTCATTGGTGAGGGTAGCTAATTGATCAAGTATTGGCTTTCTTTGATCAATATCAACATCGGGTACAATTTGATGTAGCATGTCCTATGTTATCTCCAGTACCATGGAGTCCTTGTGTTGTTTCTTTAGCTTTTCTTGCAATGCCTTCCTTTGGCATATCTCTCCATATTCCTGTAATGCTTCTTAGTCAAGTGTAGATGGGTCACACTTAGGTATTTCAATGAGTTTATCCAATGTGACCTCTAACTTTTTCTTCTTTGATTTCTTCTTCTTCTGAAACTCAGTAGAATGTAAAACCATTGCCAATTTCTTGGCCTTCTCTCTCGTGCTTGATGAAGTGACCTATTGTGCTTCTTTCTGATACTTGGCATTGGTTTCAACTTGTCAGGTGTCTACAAACATCTACAAATTTACCTTAACATCATCATTATCACCCTTGTTGGTTTCCTCAAGAGTACCATATTTAGGTTTGTCTCCTTCATTGGTGTCCTTAGCTTCATCAGTTTTTGTTTCTACATTCTTGTCTTGAGTATTTGCTTCTTTTTATTTATCTCCTTCAGTAACCTTATGAGTGTTGGTTACATTTTGAGTATCTCCGATGTCTTGCTGACCATCGATGTTGTCTTTGTTTTCCTCTGCCCCTACATCTTTTGGAGTATCCTTCTCAAGTGACTTTATTGAATCTTGCAGGATATTGATAGCTTGTATCAATATTAGCATGTTACCTGGAATATTCACTTGTGCAATATCAACTGTTGTCTCCTGCTCATCGGCTTCATCCTTTTTAGCAGTAACATCTTCATCCTTATTCACTTCCTCTGTTGGGTCATCGGTAATGTCAATGAAATTATTATCCACAATGTTGTCATTTGTGGTGTCTTCCCATGTTTCTTCTGCAACATTTGTAGTCTTTTTTCCAGTTGTATCATCTTCTTCTTTATCTAACTCAATAGATGTTTCATCTTGAGTTGCCTTGTCAACATCTTTTTGTTGAAGGTCTTTGTCGGGGCTTTCCTCCTTAATTGGTCTATTCATAATATTGCACCATTTCTTGTGGCTATCCTTCTCAAGCTCTATAATATTTCCTTCAAGAAATTTGTATGCTCTTAGCTTCAGTGAGAACTCCTTTTTATACTTTTCCATCATTTCATTTATTTCAACCTTCTTTGATTTAGGTGGCATTAGAGAAACAATTACTCTCTCTCTTATCTATTTTTCATTCTTCAATGCAAATGTCCAACGGGAGTATAATCTATCCAAGAGTTCCCTTGGTACATAACTGCCTTCAAACTAAATTGGTACATATTTAAAGTTGTACATTTTTGCTATGATGGCATCCTCAATTTTATTTTGATATTCTGGATTTAATTTCAGCCATCTTCTAATATTTGAATCTGTAATGGATCCAGAATTTGCAATATATACACAAATGTCATCAATAGAGTCAGGTTCTTTTACCTTGATACTTTCTGCTTCAACAACTTCATCCTGCTCGGTGTCTTCTATATTCTCTCAGGTTCTTATGAATTTCCTTCCTTTCTTGTTTTGACCTCTCTTCGGTGTGGGAGCTTTCCTCTTGTAAGTCCTGACCTTTCCTTTATTTAGAGGTGAAGGAGTAGAATATTTTGATGTTTGGCTTCTTGTCCTAGAAGAAATTGTTGTCCTTGGCTTTTTAGTTGGTGGAGGAGGTGGTGAATCTGACTCTATTTCCTCAGAGTCATCCTTTCCTTCATCTTTACTAACAGATACCTGTTCTTCGGTTTCTTCCTCCTTTTCAACTTCTTCATCTTGTCCAGCTTCTTCCTCAGTTTCTGATAGCATCTTCTTCAGACTCTTCACCATTTTGTCCTTCTTTCTAACAAATTTCTTAACAACTAGGCCAGATTTGATTCTTGTCTTGGCCTCTTCATATGTTCCAAATTTTTTTTGTTTCTTATCCAAAGGTTCATTAATCAAGGCATCAATTGCCTTAGTTGCAAGATCCATGTTGATCTCATACTCTAATGGTTGCAACCATGATGTCCTTGGTACCACAGGCTTAATGTATGTATTGTCAGTATCAACCATGAAGCATATCTCATCCTTTTATTTTTCAATGAGTTGCTCAGGGATTCTTACCCTCTTTTGCATTTGATCTTTGAATACATTGAATTATTCATCCATGACTATCTCAAATTTATCTCTTGGTGTAGCTATATGCTCACTAATTTGCATGGTGACTAGTTTGGTGATGTCCCATTTAACATCTCCATCGGACGGGAATGTTTCTTGAAAATAAAAGAAGATACACATTATTAACTGAGAGGGAGGGTGAATCAGTGGCTTCAAAAATTATCCTTTAAACTTTAACCACAAATCAAATATATCTCAGATTATTAAGTCCCTACAAGATGCATGCCTTGAAATACTTATAATAATTAACTGTCTGTCGGTTTACCTTGTCTGTCCTTATTCTCCTTCCATATACACATAACACATGGATTTTAATGTGGAAACCCTGTTAAGGGAAAAACCACTGGGATCGGTACCCCAAATTTTCACTCTTCTGAAGTGAGCCATGTTAGGAGCCAACCCTGTTAAAGGTTACAAACACATTTTTAAGTGCGACCTTGTTAGAGGATTTTAATATTAGTCTATCACTTGATATCTGGCATGTATATGCTACCAATATTGATCAACCTCTATGGACACAATAGGTATCTAGCATATATGGTGCTACCTAACTGCATCAGCCTCCTTCTTAGATTGTGTGTCGGTATTGGGAACTCAATTCTATCTTCATGATAAAAAATTTGGCAATCTATTAGGATATACCTCAATTATAGAAAATGGTTAAGTCCTGCTCTATTAAGAGACTTAATGCTTCAATGGTTAAACTGAAACACAATGACCTATTTCTAATGCAACTTGAATTGCAAATTTTTAGATCTATTTAAGTACAATACCTCTCTGATCAATGTATAAATTCAATTATTTGTGCTCCACACTTTCTGCTCTGTGGTGTTGTGCTTCACTATTCATCGGTGTCTGCATAATTCTTTAGCTCTCCTTCAACTTGATTGATCAGGACTATATGAAGTTATCCTTCACCAGTTTCTCTTCAGCATCCTCTTTCTATTCACTCCCCTTCCCATGTATGTGAATGCTTGTGATTGTAGAAATGAATTATGCTTGTCTCTTATATATACATGATATTCCTTAATTCTTGATTCTTGATTCTTGATTCTTGATTCTTGGCGTGAAAAACATCCATCCAATATGATTTACAGCTTTAACTCCTAATTTATCTCATAGTTATCTTCTTGCCAACTATAAAAATCTTCTTTAAATCAATTACTTAACTCTGGTCGA
This sequence comes from Thuja plicata, assembly GCA_018584345.1. Taxonomy (NCBI): domain Eukaryota; kingdom Viridiplantae; phylum Streptophyta; class Pinopsida; order Cupressales; family Cupressaceae; genus Thuja; species Thuja plicata. Next base: position 105,968 of record MU224691.1, on the reverse strand, counting down.
ATAAAACAAATAAAACAAGCAGTTAAGTCTATCCTTAAGCTCTGCCAGCTAGATATTTTTTCATTTTCTGAACTCTCTATTCTGTCTGTCAACTATACAGTTAGTCATCGATGGCAACTGCTAGTTTTGTTGGTGTGACTCCAGTTAGCTTTGGGATCTCTGTCCATCAGGCATCCTTGGATTTACTTGTTGGGTATCACTATGATTTTTCTTTGTTGGGCAACACTGTCTTCTACTCGTCGAGCATCACTGTGACTTTTTCTTTGCCTTTACCGATGGTGTGCACTTTGTCAGTGTTGTTTGTCACTTAGTGAGTACTTGACTTTTATGCATTGCTGAAAGCATAATCTCTATTCCATTTATTATCTAAATTCTTTGGCATTATGTACATGACCATATAGATAATATCAAGTTGACATCAATGACAATACAAACCATTAACTGATTTAATGTCTTGCATCATCTTCAACTTAACATTATCAAACATTCAATCAATTACATGTCATCATGTGACCGGTTTGGTGCTGTCCCATTTAACATCTCCATTGGACGGGAATGTTTCTTGAAAATAAAAGAAGATACACATTATTAGTGAGCCAAACTTACATGTGTTTGACTTTTCATTCCTGATAGTCTTTAGATTGTCCTTCAACTGATTTAGGAGTAGTTCAAATAATTCTAATTGTGTTCCCTTCATAATTTTTAATGATGTGTCCACTACACCTAATGCTATTTTGTTCAATCTGCTAGCCTGGAAGAATTTATAGCCCAGAACACATGCACCGAACTTGATCTCATCATCAGTTATTGTTGTAACTTTTAGTCCTCTGCCATCCCATTTGGCTCCTATCATTTTCTTGGTCTCAGCCTTTGGTGGATGCTTTAGTGCCTTAAATTTATCAGTTGTGGGGTAACCAGTGACTGCATGAATGATGTCTCAGGTTATTACCTTCGGTTCATCAATCCATAGCTTGTTTTTATGCATTCAACTTAGCACTAACTGAATCCATTCAGTTTTGAAAACCTTCAGGAACATTAGGGAATTAGTGATCCCTTTCACTTCAATATGCTTGTGTTCATCCTTTAGTGTTCCATCATCATTGCACAGCTTTTTATAAGATTCTTTAACCTCTGATGTTCCTATTTCTCCAATCTTACAGTATATGAAAGATCGAACATCTTCCACAAGTAAAACCCTAGCTGGAATGCATGAAAATGCACCAGCATCGTCGGGTTGTGAGCCAACCTTGGGATTGATCTTGTAATTAGGTTCCTTACATGCTAAATTCTTAATGAGTTTGAACTCATCTTTCTTTGCGTTCTTGGATTTCACAGTTTGTGAAGTCGAGGCCATTTTCAAATTTAGGTCTTCCTTCTTAATGCGTGAAAACATAATTGTCAGTCTTGTAGGACTTACTGTTTGTGCTTGCAAAGATTTATGATCTACTTGGGAGTGTTGTTTGGTCGAGTCATGATCACTATGTAACTTGGTTGCTTTCTACTTGAAAATTGCCTTGGTCACTCTTCTCTAGGTGTTGTGTCAAATGATTCATCGTTGCCCTATTTATAGGTGTTACCCTAAAACACGTGCCATAAATGATTACCAACTCCTCAGTGTGTGAAGATTGAGTTAGTTGGTGAAGACTTCACTTTCCCTCGGTGACACTTAAAAAATTTTAGAGCAGTCGTTGTTCACTTTTCTTTTACCGACAGGTTTCAGTATCACTGACAACTTGTTTACCAACAAGGCTCAATTTATACTTAGCAACTTTTCTTTTAACCGATGCTTCTTGGTAAGTGTAGGCAGTCTTAGCTTTGAGTGTATACCAATGAGTTTTGGTATATATGCCTGAAAGCATAGTTATCATAAATTTTAACAAGTAATACCATGATGCATCTTTCTTATGCTAATTTGGCATTATATCAACATACTATGGAACTAATGTAAAATGATAACATGGGTAATGCAGTTCCATACTTACTTGTTCTTCTTAGGTGGGGGTGATGATGTCACCAGATCCATTGGATGGGGTGTCAACATTTTCATTGCTTTTTCCATCTTCATCATTGCTTGAATATTTTCTCCACATTTTGTCTCTTGCCCTCTGGTTATCTTCAATGGTGTTTCCATTGGTATATGTGCTTGTCTCTGTCATTTGGTCTCTGCAGTCCTTCTTGAGATGACCAACTTTATGAGAGTGTAAGCATGCCATTCCGGGGTTAGTCCAGCCTCTAGACTTTCTAGTCCACTATCTCATATAGTTTATAGCAATGTGACCATATTTTCCACATGTTGTACAATTTGTCCAAGTATTGTAGTCCCATACATATTGATTATCGACTCTCTTTGGTTGATAGGGAGTTTCTTAACCTTTGGGCTTCCATGCTTGCCTTTTCCTTTTCCAGCATTCAAGAGTTATGTGCCCATTCATTTTGCATGTAGGACAGTACTTGTACATGTAGGTTTCCTTCTTTGGTTGTTTCATCTCAGACTTACATTCATATGCTTTATGTCCTTTCTTGTTACATTTATAATAGAATCCTATGAATGATGATGTAAATTTAGGAATACCTTTCATTTTGCCTCTGCATACATTTGATGTATGGCCTTGCTTTCCATAGTGATTGCATGTAAGCTTTCCTGGTCTTGAATTTGTGTTAACATTCTTTGCATCAGCTTGATTTGATGATTCTCCATTCTCGGTAAAACCTAGACCAATATTATTGTTGACTCTTTGTTGTCCTTCAAGAAATTCATCCACTCTTTTATTTCTTTCTTCAGCCTTTTTGATAATTTCATTATGTTGTTGTTGAATTCTTATTTCATGTTTCAACTTTTCATTCTCATCCCTCAGTTCACCGATAGCTTCTATTCTTTCAATGAGTTCAACATTTAATCTATTTGCTTCTTGAATCATAAGAATAATCTGATTTTTAATCTCATGGTGATGTTCTGTAAGTCTTTGTATTTCAGACTCTTTTTCTTGTAGCTTTTCTATGATCTTTCTTCTATCATAAATAGCTAGTGTTCTTTCTTGTTCAGCTTGTCTAGCATTGTTCATGGCATCAATCATCTTTACCATCTATGTCTCTTGATAGATTTGCAGAGATTTGACTTGTCCAGCCAGATGTAGATTGATTTCAGTTAGGCTTGTGATGCTTTCTTCTGATGAATCTGATGCTTTGCTTGTAGTTGATTTTGAAGACTCAAATAAATCTAGTATCTCTTCCTCATGATAATCTATCTCATTACAGCAAGATGTCATATTATTTCTTTCATCTAGCAGCTGTCTCATACTGATTCTAGCTTCTTTATACTGTTCAAAGAACATCTGAATTTCAAGATTTTTATTCTCAATAAATTTTTCAAGTTTGTACTTCTCCATTGTATGTTATTTTCTCTTAAGCTTTTAATCTTTCCAAGAAGAGACTTAGCTTTAATACCAATTATTGGGATTAATGGGAAGTATGTACTGAGAGGGGAGGGGTGAATCAGTACCTCTAAAACTTTTGTATCCCTTTTATCAATTAACCTTTGTAATCAATTGTATATCCATTCAATATGATTTATACTATGTTGATGTGAATTATATCAAACCATAACATTAACATACATGTGAACATTCATAGAAACATTCATGAAAGTAAAAAATTCATAGAAATATTCATGAAAGTAATTTGACACATAACACAAGATATGATATCACAGAAAACTCTTGTAAGGAAGTAAAAATTGCAGTGGGGATGGCACCCACAAAATCTTCACTATCTGCAAATTGGAAGGGGTCGGTTAAGGCTTACAATTTGATCACTTTTGATGATCTACCATGTTAGGAGTATCGGTGGAGACCTATTAAAATCTACTCTGTTAAGATATTTAGCAACACTGTTGAGTGTGCACTCGGTTAAGAGATTTGTTGTTGGATGGTTAAATCCACCTTCCTTGAAAGTATTTTTACACTTTGCTCCACTTGTTATAATGATAGAAAATTACAAATTGACCTGGTAAATGCAATCTCCTATTGCTGATATAGATCCAATTTAGTTTACATAAAAATATTATCACCTAATTGTGATTGATTAATACCTCTGATTCTCGGTATCCTCTGTTCTTGGTTCTTGCTAACCAATTTCACCTTTTGTTGTTCCTATTCTTGAAACTCTCAATCTGATATATAGATGTGCTTGTTTGATTCATTCATGTTCTCCTCTCTCTTCACATCATCTATTCATCCATAAAAATGAATTATTGCATCATCTATTTATAGATGGATTGACTTCATCAAGTTTCGATAAAAACAACGTTAACTCTAAGATCAGGTTTACAACTTATACCTAGATCTCCTGGTCTATGTGTTTTAAATCAGTTAGACTAATTAAAGCACTTACATTCATGTATCTTTTCCCTAAAGAAATGGATTTAAAAAAATTAAATATCCTATAAATAGAATACACTTGCTTTATCTGACGTAGAAGTCAGATCCGCTTTTTGCAAGCTCCAACTGACTTTCGGTTCTATTTTTTGGTCATGCTTGACTGTCCTTCGGTTTGTTATGTCAGTTGTGCTTGACTATCTTGTCGGTCTGCACTGTATCTTGCATATCGGGTTCCTCTGTCGAGTTCCAATTTATCTTTCTATCATTGCATTTTTAGTTTACACACTAAGTTTTGTCATCAGTTCTCTTTGCACTTAGTCATCTTCGGTGATCTCTTAGTATTCGATCTTCGGTTTGCTCATGTCTTGTCTTTCGGTGTATGCTTACCGAAAGTATAGTTTGCATACTAATGGCAATTTAATGTCATCATGTATCAATGACCTCTCAAATAGACAAAGTTACTAACTATTCCATAAACACACCCCTCAAGGCAGAAAACATCATCTCATCCTCCATATTAGCCTATAATAGCGCTCAAGCATGGGTGAGGAATACATCTTATTAATTCATTTTAAGACCTCTCAATTACACATTATGTTTTCACTTATTAAAATTACTTACAATAAGTGATCGTGGCAGCCATTTGTGGGCCACAACACTTATGGAAAGCCACCCCCTACTGCACAACTAGGTAACCTACCCTAGGCTCATAGATCCTACATAGATCTAGCATAGGTTCAAATAGAGATATACCCAATCCAGTCCCCCACGCAATAACATAAACAATCACATAGATATATACACACTCAGAAACTTCATTACAACGTGAGTTTACATGGACAGTTTAGGGTAATAAATCTATACACACACATCACATCATGAAACATAAATAAGATTCATCCCCCAACCTCTGTATCCTTCCTAGGCCACTCTAATTCCCACATTTAATAACCCATAGAAAATAGTCCACTCAAGGTAGAAAACATTATTTTCATCATGCAAAAGTAAAAGTAAACCAATATGTATATAATCTAACAATGATATAAATGATCTTCCATTATATAACAATAATCATTAAAAAGACTATAGTTCAATAGTTAAGTAAACTAACCAAATTAAATGTCCCTTCTTTTCCTCCCTAATAGTTTTAAAATTGATAATAAATTTACCTCCTTAAAAATAAGCACATATAATTTTACCAATTAAAACTATCTATAAACAGAATAGTAATTAAACCTATTATAAACATACACATAAATTCACTTATGTTGGTGCCCAAAAATGATGGTTTGGATTTCCTATGGACTTGCCAATCCAATGCTAGGAAACCCAATTGTTTTTGCCAACTAACAAGTTCAACCAAATGAGGTTTGAACTTCTGCAATTCTGGCTCTACAAAGCCAAGGCTGGTAGGCTTGTACCTGAACCAAGTCTATTAATTCAAAGGCTTTTTATAGCAGATAACTGAATATAAAACTTGTGGATTCTCTCAAGGTGACAAGTAAACTTGAGAGGGATCAAATTGTAAGTATCTCAATCAATTATATATTGAATGCTGCAAAAAATGAAATTCTTTGATTAATAGTAAATGTTTGATAATAGGTATATAAAATGAAATAGATCAAAGGAGTAAAATATCACAAACTTTGAACAATGAACTGAATGACTATATTCCAATTATTGATAAGATCAGTGCCTTGCTCCTACTTCGGCAATAGAGTCAATTATATATCAATCCTACGTACACCTCAAAGACAATTTTAATAACTTGTATATAACAAGACCATCATTTCAAGGGCTTCTACATGAATTATAATTGAAACCAGATTATACAGTTAGTTCTACTGAATTTAACTATGTCTTTGAGAGACCAATAGAACATAGGAAAGTTTGTCAACCACATCTTTCAAATGATGATCAAACTGTATATATATTTAACTTTACAAATAACATGAGAATTCAACACGATGAAACAATCTATCTAAATAGATTTATCTAAGAGACTACCTGAAAATAATTAAAAACTATTACCACAAGTGAAAGAAAAAGTACTTATCTCTTTATTAATGTTGAAAAAATAGTACACTAAAGTTCATGTTGCAAATGTGATCAAATTCTATTATACAATGTGTTTCTCCTCTTTTTGTTTACATTTTACACCACATATATATGTGGATCAATGGTTTTCACACCCCTTTAGAGTGAAGAGACACCACCCTATGTTAAAATTAAAAAACTTCTTTTGAAAAAACTAATCAACAAACTAACTAATAACTACCTATCTTTCGGATTTGGCTTTGGTCAAAAATCCAAAATAGATTGTACGAACATAATATTTTTACTGAAGATAGGAAATTTGATTTTCTGAACTGGGTTTGTTTTAGATTGTCAATTTGTGATCGTTTTCATTCTCTGTCGACGTCATCGTTTTAGCAAGTCGAAATTCCAGCATCTCTGAAACCTTCACTTATAGAATTTTGATTGTTCCTGTCACAGAGCTTCCTTCCTCAATCTCTCGACTTTTAATTAAAAAGTAATATATTTTTTATCTCATTTCATGTACTCCATCATGTCATCAATTATTGGGCATGGAGTTTAGGATGCCATTTTTAGAGTTTTATCACTATATAGGACTCTAAATTTTTCCAAAACTTTAGAGCTCCAACAACTTATTCCAATTTACAAGTATTAATTAATTTAATAATTTAATTAACAAATAAATTATTAATTATTAAAATAAAAAGAAATCTTAATTTAAATTATTATTAATAAAATTAATAAACTAACTAACAAATTAAATAAACTAAATTTAATTAACATTTAACATATAAATTGATTTCTTTTTAAAAAAATATTTTTTTATAAAACAACTTTAAAAAAGTTGCTTTGGGGGAGGCAGACCTCACGCGCCCCCTCTCTCCATATACATGGCAGCCACGGCTACCAAGGTAGTCGTGCTGCGTTATGGAAGTACAGGTCTGCCAAGGCAGCCCGCTGCCTTACGACAGCTCAGCTGTTGCGGCTTAGGATGTCGCAGGGTAGGTGGGGTTGGGACCCACCTCCCCAAACTTTTTTATGATTTTATTTTTATTTTTATATTTTTAATAAAAAAATTTCTGATTTTTGTTTTTCTGAAATGCAATTTTTTTTTAATAATTTTTTTTTTTCAGAAAACGTAAAAAGCAATTGACTTTTCCCTTTTTTTCCTCATTCATTTTTTGTCTTTTTCCTAGTATTATTTTTTTTGACAGGTGAATTTTTTTTCTGTATTTTTTCCAAAACAGCAAGCTAAACTTTTTGATTTAATATTTTTCAATAGAAGGTTTTCTAAAAAAAAAAAAAAATTTAACACTATAGTCCAGATTGATTTTTCCAAAATAGAGGTCTTCCATAGGGAAATTTTCAACAAAATTTTGACTGCATAACCCTACTATGTTAAAGATTTGATTTTTCCTAAAAATATGGATCTAAGGGTTTTCTAAATACCCAAATCCACAAAAACACCAACTAGATCCTAATATATGGAAATAAAATTTACCAAGCACAAAAAAAGCCAATTTTTTTATAAAATGGAAATTAACAAGGGTTTCAAACCCTACCTCAAATTCAACCACAGATTTGATCACGAAGCCCGTGAAAGATGAAGAATCCTGAAGTCCTCCAAGTGTGAATCTGACAACAAATCTGGAACCACAAAGGCTTGAGAACAATGATCCCCAAAATTCTTCAAAGCTTCCCACAACAACAATTTCACAAAATGCTCAAAACACAAAAATGCCCAAATCACAAAACTCCTCCCAAAAATGCCTTCAACCTTCTCCAAAACCTGTTATCTCAAACGAAAAGAAAATTCCCTCCTAAAGAGATTCAAATTCCCTCTTTCAAGCAATCAGAAAACAAACACTCCACTCAACTCAGTTAACTCAACTTCCAAAATTGAAAGAAAATTCTAATTAATAATTAAAAATATCTTTTATTTGTGCAACTCACACTTTGACTTTTAAAAGCAATTTGCATTTGAATTCAAATTCAAATTTCAATCATTACAATGAACAAGTAATTAATTAAATATTATATTAAATAAATTAAATATTCAAAGCATAATTTTATCCATGCAATTAAATATTTAATTATTTAAGAAAGCACAAAAGCTTAGGGGATGACCCCATAACATGACAGCAAGTCATGAGCGTCTGAGAGTGGAGGTCTAGTGTTTGAAACCCTACCTTGTGCTAGGTGCATTCAAAACAATTGTTGCATCAGACGCGCTAATCGAAGAGCCTCACCCACCGCACATAATGACCAAGACTGCATGCATTGATGACTGGTACACACGACGGTTGATTGCTGGCAGGGATGCGTCATTGGAAGGGAGAATTCGACACCAAAGGGAGACATAAGGGACAACCGCCGAGGGAGGTATAAGGTTTCAACAACATGGAGAGATAAGGAGGATGTTGATAGAGATGGCCATCGCGCAGGGAGATATAAGGAGGTCGTGATACCATCGTGGCGGTTGGTCAGGGAGATATAAGGAAAAAATATGATATAGGTGTTCATACCTTGGTACTATAACCACGGGGATGAGAGCCTCCATCTGTGCTCTCACTGGTTCCAAGCTCCAGTTAAAAGCATTGATGAAATAATAATAAAATCCAATTGTTACCGATCCAAAAAAAAAAGCACAAAAGCTTAAATAACTCTAATTTCAAATTAAATATTTAAATAAATCCAAATATTCAAATATTTGAACTTTAATTAATCAACTCAATTAAACATAGGAATTTAATTAATATAATTAATTAAATATGATATATTTAATATTAAGTCCAACAATAATTAAATCAATAAATAACATAGTAAATTACACAAATAGAAATACACACAGCTGAGATCAACCAAAATAAAACCCAAACACACACAAGGATGGGATCCAAGAATTTACGTCAACTAGATGAATTTAGGTAAGGTAGACAAACTAATTCTCTTCCAATCTTAGGATAAATAGGCTTAGGGTAGGGTTTCGGGTCTGACTGTTAACTCCCCTCTTTACCATTGACACAAATATATAGGCACATTCACTCCTACCAATTTAGGGAAGATGATGCACTGTTCCTGCAAACCTGACAACACAAGAACAAGCATGTACATCCAATATAACTATAGCAAACAATGACAGGGATCGGTCGAACATGTGGATCTCGCAAAGCAAGTAACTACATCTCTGTCCTCTACCACATCAAACATGCCAAGAAGAAACTAACACATATGACAGCCATACATATGCAAGTATGGGGTAAGTAACATCATAGTTCTAACATCAACATAAAATATCACATCATGATAATATCATCTATCCACGCAACACATGATAAACATATAAAATCCATGATCCAAAATCACCAACCACTGAAATAATAAATTCTCACATAGAATGTAGCCTAAAAGAATTTAACAAATCAACTGAAAAAATAGCCTAAAAGAGTTTGACATTAGAAACTGAAAGCAAACTATGGGTGGGTATCACAAAAAGACCTATAAACCCAACTTTTGCTCCTAAAATGAAAGAAGAACTAATCAAAATGAGAGATGTCGGTATCATAAAACCAATTCGGCATTCCACATGGGTTCCAATTTGGTACATGTTAGAAATAAAAATGGGGATATCAGATTCTGTGTAGACTTCAGAAATCTTAATATATATTCACTATAGGATAACTATGCTCTACCTAATATGGAGGAATTATTGCAAAAAGTGACAGGAAATGAGTTATTGTCAATGATGGATCATTTTTCTGGATATAAGCAAGTAAAGGTTAAGGAGGAGGAACAATATAAAACAACATTTACTACACCTTAGGGTACGTATGTTTATTGTAGGATGTCGTTCAGACTCACAAATGTTGGGGCTACATTTCAAAGAGCCATTCATGTGGCATTCAAATAATTTATTGATGTCATTATGGTGATACATTAGGATGATCTCATAGCATATTCCAAAAGGGCAGAAGACCACTGTAAACATTTGGAACAAATTTTCAGAAGAGCCCTTGAGTATGGGATATCTTTGAACCCAAATAAATGTCATTTTGGAGTAGCAGAAGGTAAATTTATTGGACATATCGTATCAAGGAATGGTGTAAGAATAGATCCTGAAAGGTTTGAATCCATTGATAAAATCCAAATTCCCAAGACTGTTAAGGGAATTCAATCCTTTTTTGGAAAAATTAATTTTGTGAGACGCTTTGTTCCAAATTTTTCTGAGATTGTTAAACCTATAGCCAAGATTCTTAAGAAGAATGTAATTTTGAGTTGGACTAATTAAGCACTAAATACATTTGTGAATATTAAGAAAGAAATTAAAGAGGCTCATGTTTTAAAATCCCCTGATTTCTCAAAACTATTCCAATTGTTTCCATTCGCTTCTTTTCATACTATAGTTGTCATCCTTTTGCAAAAGAATGATGAGGGATATGAGCAACCAATAGATTTTTTCAATAAGACCCTTCAATCATCAAAATTGAATTATGATATTAATGAGAAGCAAGCTTATGCGATGGTAAAATTTGTAAAATCATTTAGACCTTATCGAGTGGGTGCTAAAAATTTTGCTTATGTTCCTAATGTTGCAATTAAGGATATATTTAGACAATCTGAGGTCACAAGAAGAAGATGTCGATGGGGAAATCAAATTCAGGAGTTTGATATTGAGATTCAGATTACTAAGTTGGTAAGAGGACAAGGATTGGCTAAACTCATGGCAAAGACAAACCTAGATGCAGCTCAAGTGAATCACACGGAGTTGGAAGAATCAGTGACCAACATTGAACATTGCCCATGGTATACTAACATAGTTTATTTCCTTAAGTACATGAAATGTCAGGAAGGATTAAGTGACAATCAGAAAAGAACCATAAAGTTACAGGCAGCAAGATATGTACTAATTAAGGGGGATTTATACTAGAAAAATAGGGATGGTATTCTCTTGTTTAGTTTGGACATGCGTCAAGTAGGGTCAATTTTAAAGGAAATGCATGATGGAGTATGTGGTGGGAATTTCTTAGCTAAGACAACCGCTCACAAGATACTACAAACTGGATATTATTGGCTACATTTTTTTAAGGAATTTTATGCATATGTTAAAAAATGTGAAGCATGTCAAAAGTTCTCATGAAAACTAAAATATAATGGCGCATTGCCCCTAAACCCTCTACAAACTGAAGAACTGTTCAAAATGTGGGGAATAGACTTTAATGGAGAAATTAGAGATGCTTCAAGTGGAGGTCATAAATGGATATTGGTTGCAACATATTATTTTACAAAATGGGTTGAAGCCATACCCACAAGACAGGCTACAAGTAAGATAGTCATAAAGTTCTTAACAAAAAACATACTGACCAGATTTGGTGTTCCTTGTAAAATCCTATGTGACAATGGTATGTGTTTCAGGTCTAAAGAATTTTTTGAGTTTTAAAATAACTATGGTGTTATTCTATCATGTTCTTCTCCTTATCATCCCCAAGGAAATGGTCAGGAAGAATTGAGCAACAAAAACATAATGAAGATCATTAAGAGGATGTTGAGAAATAATAAGAAATCCTAGGACTCAAAATTGAATTTGGCTCTTTGGGAAGATAGGGTGACAATAAATAAATTAAGAGGGTTTGATCCTTATGAGTTGGTTTATGGGAAGAAATCAATATTGCCACTAAATAATCTATTTCCAGTTTATAAGTTTGTTTAGGAAGAGGAACTAGAAGACATAAAATTTATGGAGAATAGAGTGAACCAATTGGCAGAGTTGGATGAGATTAGGAGGGAAGATCAAGAAATAAATTTTAGGTAACAACCGCGAGTTAAGACACTTTATGATAAAAGGGCTTTGAATAGATCATTCAAGGAAGGTGATTGGGTAAGGAAGTGGAACACAAAATATCAGGATAAAGGGAAGCACGGTAAGTTTGATGCCTTATGGTTAGGACCTTATATGATCACATCAAAAGAAGGGGATAATTATTACTATTTACAAGACACTAATGAGATTTTTTAGGAATTTCCAACTCATGGTTAGTACCTAAAACCTTTTTTATCTTGAAATAGGAAGTGTCTTCTAAACTTTCTCTTTTTCTTTTGGTCTGATTTTACCCTTTCTTACTGTTTGTCTACTTCTCCCAGAGATAACAGGATTCTTGTTGTACCCAGGTATGGACACACGTCCCCAATTGGAGACATTGTCATCACCTAAATTTGCAGGCTCAAATTTGACAGGGAAGTATTCTTTATCACTAAAATACTTTATTATTTAGTAGTGTTTTTAAAGAAACTATACTCATATTTTTCAAAATAAAATATGTTTACTCTTGTCAAACAAATGAAATCTATCATTAGGGTAAAATTTATTTTTTGAAAAAGGGAAATGTATATTCTTTTGAAAATATTAATAATTGTTTAGAGTAAAATTTTAATATTGGAAGATTTCAAAATACATACTCGAATAATTAAATATCCCCTTTTTGAAACAAAAGAAATAATTTTAAATAAAAATATTTTTATAAAAGGGTTGGGAGAGGGAGTTGAAAACTCAACCTCTTGACCCTAACCTCTTTCCTATCCTAACTACCAATCCTACCCTAACCAATTGCTCTATTATATTCCTTGAAAATAATTGTTAGGGTGAAAGGATATAATTATAACACTTTTACCTCATAGTAAATAAAATGGATAATATTGTGATTGATCTTTCACGTTGATGCTTTGAAGACATTGAAATATATTATTTTTACCTTATGATTATTCTTGAAAATGTTTATTAAGGTAAATTGTACAATTTTAGGGTTACTTTTATAAATATATTCCCTTTAATTATAATGCTTTTACCCTATAGTGAATGTTTTGAAAAGATTAATTATGAGGATACATTCTTTAGAGCATATGATAAACATATATTTTAATTTATAAAGTATTCCTTAAAGAATTTGATTTAATTTTTAAAATCCCCTAAAGAGGATGATTGCCTTTGCAATATTGTTAATAAATTTTTAGGGCTATAGTCTCTTTTACATTTTGTTATAATGTTTTTTGGCTTATATTAGAACATTAATTTCTAAGGAGCATTATGACTAATGTTGGATTTATTTTTGCAAAGTCTATATCCAAATGATTAAATTGTTTTTTTAATGGAATCAAAGTTAGACATATATTATACACTTTATAATATAATGCTTTTTCCCTAATGTTAATATTTGAAAATCAATATTAGGGTAGATTTTATATGTCATATGAATAATGAATTTTAAATGATTCTTGCAGGAATATATTTGTACTTTATGGGATAAAAGAGAAAAGTTATTTTAACAAAAGCATTAATGGAAGATTTGATTATTACATATATTAACCTTTTGGACGATTAATATTTTATATTGTAATTATATATTTTATTATTGTAGTTAGTGATTAGGTTTTACTATGAAATGAAATCTCGGTCTGTAGCTTGTATGGCATCCATTCAATTTCATATTTATATGGATACCAAGACCGAGATAGAGGAGGATTTTTGGATGATTGATGAAAAACTCTTGATAGAAATTGGGTTCACTACTGCAACAATGAACTCATATGTATCTGTTTTCTGATATTAATAAAGATAAGTGCCTTTTTATTTATTGCTTGAGGTTAGAAGGTTTTGTATATTTTCAATTAGTCTTCCGATTTACCTAGAAATAGATTATTTCATTGTGTTCTATTCTCTTGATTTTATAATTCAAATTTAGTTTGTGGTCTGAGTTATCAGTAGAAAGTTGTGTTTATCAATCTTTCTTCTGCTTAGTTGGTCTCTGGTAATAGAGTAAAATTTGATTAAACTGACTGTAAAATTTGAATTGAATTATATTTCATGTGGAAGCCTTTGGAATGATGGTCTTATTTTATGTTTAAACAAGTTTCCCTAAAACCGTCTCTAAATCGTACATAGGATTGAAATCACCCCTGAATCTATAGCCCAAATGTTAAGTAGGCACTAATCTCATTATCTACTAGAAACTATTATTTAAAGTTATGTCTTAGAGTTTTCTAATATTAGATTATTTATTCTATCATTATACTTTTATTTCGAATATGTTTTGATGATTACATTTTTATGTAGGTTTATACAGTATAAATTATTGATCTTTTAAGCAAATTTTATAATTTAGAATAGTTTGAAGTATTTTTGATATTTTATATTTGGGCCTACCAGCCTTGGTTTACTAACCTAAATTACAGGGATTTAAATCACAACCATGGTTGAATTTGTTAGTTGGTGAAAACAAATGGATATCAGATCCATGGTTTTTGAGCACCAACAGGTCCTTTGCAATTGGTCTACCAAGTTATAATTGACAGATGGTATAGAAACTATTTGTCTTGACGTTGTTGGTTTAGGAATTGTGACAATAGGTGTTTTAGATGATGTTGCCTATTTAGATGAGGAATTAACCCCTTTAATCATGATTTGTGCTTGGCTTTGAGTTACCACGTTCAAATGTGTCGACTTGTCTTTGACACCTTTGATAATGATCACATTGATTGATTCACTTTTTATGTCCAATATATTGATTACATTATCATCATGAGAAGAGGTGTAATTGACTTCATTTCCCTTTCCTTTAGAGGCTTCTCCTTTTTCATAGTTGGGAAATGGTTTATTATATGTTGTGTGATCTTCAAAAGATGTATGTCCTCCCACTTTGATCTTGCCTCCCTTAATGGGATCTTGTATAACATGTTTGAGTTTAACACAGTCATTAGTATTGTGTCCTTTATTCTTATGGAAGTCACAATAGGAATTACCATTCCACCACCTTGGTTTTACTTCTGGTTACCATGGTTTTGATTCCAGTATCCTAATGATTTTTTTATCCAAGAGAGTCTTCAAAATCATCTCAAGAGGTTCTCCCAAGGGAGTAAATTTTCTTTGTGGTCTAGACATCCATGGTTTACTTTTGTTAGTATCAGTGTTCACTCTTGGTATTGTAGTTGTTACCTTAGCTTCTTTGCTTGCTTGTAGCTTGTTTGTAAGTTTAAACACAACTGGTTTATCATTTTCATTCGAGGCTTCCACCACTCCATCGCTAACAACATTTTTGTTCTTATTCCACTACTTAGGTTTGTTGTTATAATTGTTAGGTTTATTGTCACTTTAGAGTCTGATATCTCCTTTCTTGACCATAACATATTCAGCACAAATAGTATTCTTGATCATTCTATCAAAACTAGGAGAATATTTAATTTGTAGAGCATAGTTCATTTCAGGTACTAAGTTATTGACAAATATTTCCATTTGTCAGATTCGGGTATTGCTCTTGTGTACTTTGCAAAGATTCTCCTCCATCATTGCAAAAAGTGTGTCAAGGATTCACCCATTCAATTATTTTGTGTTTCAAAGATCCATCATGGTAATTTTGTGTTGTATGTTGTAGGAGAAATGTTGGAAAAATATTTGAATCAACACCTCAAATGTTTGTACACTTGGTGTGAGTTTGGAGAACCATTCCATAGCATTTCCGCCTAGACTTCCTGGAAATAGCCTCATTAAGTAAGCTGGTTGGTGCATGTATTCTATGCTTAGGGAACACAATTCTTGTACATGGTCATGTGCACCAATTTCTCCCATGTATTTGTCATATTTGGGTCATGCCATGTTAGGTGGGAATGGAACCATGTTTATACTCTTGTTAAAAGGAAATTAACATATGTGATCCATAGAGTATTTCTTCGTTGGTTTAGTCTTCTCTTGCTTGAGTGTTGTAAGTTCCATTTGTATTTGGTATAATTGCTTTGAGAGTATGGAAATAGGTGTTTGTACTTCTTGTTCCTTCAATCTCTCAACATCATATTCTTTAGAAAGTTTAACTCAAGGAGAAGCTAAGTATAGGAAGTATTTTTATTTGTCTTCTCCAATGATTTTTTCCAAGGTTCTTTGAAACCTCTTCCTTTGTTTGAGTTTGTTATATTATTCTTCTGATATGTCTTCATCATTGTTGGAACCAAACAAAGGATGACCATGATTTCGTTCTTCTTGACTTTCTCTTTCGTCATGGTCTTGGCTATATTCATCAAAGGCAGTACTCCATTCGTGATGAGGTGCATCCATTTTGGGTGAGTCTTGATCAAAATGAGGATTTGGAGATGTATCTTCTTGTTTAAACTTGAGTAATCTTAGAGGCCTCTCTGAATCGTTAGCAAGGTATTTTTTACGTCTTGTGTTAACCATGAAAGCTGGGTCTCAAATTTGTCAAAAGTGTTCCAATTGTGTCAAGAGGATTTCCAAATTGTCCAAATAAGTATGTCCAAGTTGTGAAAAGGTATGTGTGATTGTTTAGAGTAATTGAATCCAACGTCAGAGGGTTGTAATTCCCTGATAGTGAGCTGGGAACCAAGAAGATTTGTTTGGTAAGTGATAACATGATTTGGGACCAATTGCAACAATCCTAAAAAACATGCACAGTTGACTTTCAAATAGAATAAGAAACAATGACAGGAGGACCAGAAAGAGCAACAGGACCAGACTGAAGAGCAAATAGGGTATCCAAAATCACAAAGTTTCTGAGTGTGACATGTGTGCAAGTACCCACTATCCTAGATGCAACTGACCAAATGCGAGGTTAGATTTTCATAATGCAAGCTTGTACTTACTAAATGCGAGTTTGTGCTTCCTAAATGCAAGCTTCTTTACTAGATGTGAGCCAGGAATGACCAAAAATGAGCTTGTTTCCAATTGGCGAGTCTATTTCCTAAATGCGAGCCAAAATTGACCAAATGTGAGCCTCTAATGAGGTTTTCTAGTTTTTTCCACTTTGTCTGAAAGTACATGAAAATTTGTCTGACTCCAGAGTCTATCTGAGGATTTCCAGAGTGTTTCTAAACAACATGAATGTCAGTGATTGCCAAAATGTTGTTTGTTTTGGGGGATTTATCTTTTCATTACAATTTTGGCACATCAAGCAATCTTGTTAAGGGACCAAACACACACCTATTCCTTAAATTCTAGGCATAGAATGAAAATATTTTCTTGTAGACTCAGGTAACACTCACATGCTAATTAGAATATAAACATCACCAAGCACATAATGGCTCCAATCATGATGTCATATTATCTGACTCCAAACACAAGTAAGGGCACAAAATGACGAGTATCTTAGGGAAATTACTATTTTCCTTGCATAAAAATTATCACCTTTCAGAGATAAACTGGGTAATTTCAACTACAAAATGTTGTTTATGTTTTGGCATCCGTTCGCAACCGTCCCCTATAGAAATACACAAGGAAAAATTAAGGCATATAGCCCTATGAGTACTCAAATGTGTGTTTTCTCGCAAGCAAGATTCAAGTAGCTCTGCTCCACACACATCTAAGCATGTCCAAGGAATGATAGTCTAAATTCCAAGGACAAAACCAATTACGTCTTCCGACGCTTTGGCATTCAAGAAAGCATTTTGATTATAGTGAGATGGAAGGGTTGGCGTTCACCTGTCTTCACTTGGGTCAGTCCTGAGAGATTTTTTCCTCAATCGGTAGGCCCTCTAATGTTTTGAAATAAATAAAGAGGATTGGCGACTGAGGAGTCTAGATTTATGATTCTTCATAAAGAAGAAGAGCATACTCTTCTATCCATGCCATTTTCTCCTATGAAGCACATCATGCAATTTCTTTCCCTCGAATTATAGAACTCAAAACCTAGTCCCCTATATCGAGTTTCTCATTTTCCAACTTGGGAAAAGAGCATAATCCTCTAGTTGGACTAAGAATCAAATTTAAATCTGATAATTAAGTGCCTATTTAAAGAATTTGACAAAATAGGACTTTTGAGAAAATTAAAGGTTCATTTACTCCAAATTCTATTCAAATTCTAACTTGATGTTTGAGGTTCTGATTTTCCCTGGAGGAAAAGAGCATACTTCTCCATTCAAGTTAAGAAGGGGTAGAAAATGTGTTAAATTTCAAGAAATTGCAATAACAGTTAGGTTGATCGCATGAGGCAACCTACAAAACCACTTGCTATTATTTTTTCTCCATCTTCTTGATCAAAGAAGTCTTTTGCAGCGTCCTACAACAACTCATTAGGCTACTTAATATCCAAAAACATTGAAGGTTAGTTTATTAGTCATCATATTTTCAAAACACGCTAGAAAGCTAACCAAATGTGATTGTGTTTCCCAAAAATGATGCAAGAATTACCAAATGAAATTAAGATCCTAAATGTGAGCCTTTTCAACTAAATGTGATATGGGATTTACGGGATGCGAGCCTTTACCAAACACAATTCAGGATTTGCAGGATACAACACAAGAAATTTGTTATGCGAGCCTATTTCCCGTAGGCGAGCTTTTGCAACTAAAGGCGATCCTTTGCTCCTAAATGTGATCCTGTGAGCTTTGGTGATCCATGTGAGTGAACTATCATTGGTCCACAGATTGACTTTCCATGTGCAAGTGATGAATTATAATTAGAAACTTTATTTAATTTCTTTTAATTAATTACTTTGGCCAAGTATTTAATTGTGTTGATTTGATTTAAATAGGACAAGGTAATTAATGTGAGTTAGTGATGAAATCACTTTGATTTTTAAGAAATTAAATTTATTTTAATGAATTATGCCAATATTTGAATAATTGAATTGACATAATTAGGGGTATGATCACACTTAGGGAAAATAGGGTCTCTGGTTAGAGTAGACCAAATTAGGGTGGTTACACCTTCAGCCAAGAATATTTGGGATAAGCTGGTACAAGTACATGGTGGAGATAAACATGTTTTACAAGCAAAGGTTGACGAACCAAAAGGAAAATATGAGGAAATGAATATGCACAAACAAGAAATAATTGCACAATATGGAACTAGGATAAAATAAATTGTCACATCCATTAAAGGAGTTGGTGGAAAGATGGAAGAAAGTGACGTTGTAAGTAAAATTATCTGAACACTTCCACACATGTATGCTATTAGAGTTTCTGTAATACAAGAGATAAGGAAAATTGATAAGAGTAAGATCATAATTGATTCACTTAATTGTAGGCTTACAACATTTTATTTAAGTAATTTTGATAATAGCCAACCTACTAGTGAAGTTGTATTTTAAGCTACTACTAATGTTGGATCATCCAAAAAAGGAAAAAGCAAAAAAAGAAGCTGAATATGGATATGAAGGATTAGCAGCTAAGGAGAAAGAGTTGGAAGAACTCAAAGCTTTGATTACTAGGAGATTTCCTAAAGGTAAAGGAAGATACAAAGGGAAAAGTCCTATAGCATGCTGGAATTGTAGACAAATCGGTCATTTTGCACATAGAAGTCCTAACAAATCGAAAAAGGAACATGATGGAGAAAAGAAAGACAAATAGAAGAAGTACAAGGATTTCACTCATAAGAGGAAAAAGCTACGTTACATCACTGAAGAAAAATAAAATGAATAAAATACTAATGGAGATGATAATGATGAGGAAATAGTGTTTGTTTCTATAAAATAAGATCCCTCTATAGACAATGCTAAAATTGGTGAAGAAAAAGCTTTGATCTCAAGTGTGAATTGTATCTATGATTGGATCATTGACAGTGGTTGTACATACCATATGACTATAGATAAAGATAGATTCATAACCATGGAACAATGTGATGAAGGTACATTTACATTTGGAAATGGTTCTCCCTGCATGATCAAAGGTAAAGGTACTATTGCTTTAACTGATGATATCACTTGTGATGATATTTACTAGGTTGATGGATTGAAATATAGTTTGTTAAGTGTGTCTCTGTTGAATAACAAATGATTCAAATTTGAGTTAAGTAATGGAAAATGTAAAATATTTGAGAAGACTGGAAAATTGATTGGTACTGGTGGACAGAAAAAAGGTAATATTTTTCAACTAAATACTATAATTGGTCACTGTTTAATTGCTAAAGTAGAAGAAAGCTATTTATGGCATAAGAGATTGTGTCATGTGAACTTTGATAATCTGGTAAAGGTTAGGAAGAATAAAAGTGTTAGAGGTATGCCAATATTGAATAAACCAAAGAATGCAGTATTGTCGTGCCCAAAAGTTGGGCAAAACACAACTATGATTTTTTTTCTAAAGTATAATGTTAAACTTGCATACACAAAACACATGATACAAGTTGTCTACTAGTTAGGTAGGAAGATACAAGTTTAGAACCTTGAACAGGTTCGAGTGGACATTTGTTGACTACGCATGTTCCACTAGTCATTGAAGAGTACTCGATCCTAACGTCAACCATCATGTTTACTAGATTAATAATTATAACCTAACTAGGTATAGTTTGGGTCTAAGGAAGGTTCCAATGTTAAATCAATTTATATCATTATTAATTAGCCAAATTTATTACATCTTACTTTAATCATACCTTAATAACTAATATAATGATTACCCTACCACATAATAATCCCCTTTAAATTAATTTGACAAGCCCAATCTAATGATAAAAAATTTATGATTTCCTATAGTTTAATAATGTCCCGATCATACAATTAATTTAAGTCTAACGAATTATCTCTAATAAATAATCCATAATTATACCTCTTTAAATCCTTACTTTTTAAAACATCTAGTCCTCATGTACTAACCCACTATTAAAAGATCAATAAGATAATTACATGAATGCTCAGTTTGATTATTATCATTATTACTTATAATTAAATGATTGCTTAAGATAATGTATTAATATTAAAAACATCTTCTACTCAAATTTGAATTTGAACATTTCGTCTAGTTATTAAATTAAGTCTTATAAAGGCTTAACGAACAACTCAATATTTAAACAGATTGGAGATTATATTCAATTATAATTGCAATCGATAAAACCCTTATAGTATTATTAAAGGGCTAGCTTTATAGTGCCATTTAGTTAATTATAATAATATCCTAATAAAGAAAATTAAATAAATTTGAAATTTAATTGTTCATCTAATATTAAAATTCTTCATTACCTCAATTAGAATGAATTAAATTCAAGTTTCCTTTAGTAAAATAGTTAAAACTCCAACATTAATAATTAATTAAATTCTAATTTAAAAATGTAATTAAAATCTAATCTTAATTATTTAAATGTAAATCCATTTAATTAAAGAAATATTCTAGAAAATTCTAACGAAAAAGTCAACATTCTCAACTATCTACTAAGTATTATAAAACTTGAAGTCCATTAAATCTGATATTAGAACTTATACTATTCATAAAAATTCCACATTAATTCCTATAAAACTTAACTTCACTCCCTTATCTGGAAAATAAACTTTATAGTTAATGTTTTATATTTAATTATGCCTTGCAACTGGGCTAGGGTTTTGAGGAGAACAAGAGGTAGAGAAATTTTTTTGGAGGGTGGAGGATGGAGGATGGCGGTGGATGGTTGAAGTGGCGCCGAGGGGGAGAAGGCAGTGGAGGTCATGGCAGAGGGAAGGCCTAAAAGGAGGTAGCTCTAACGGGGTGGAAGGGTGGAACAAAGGGCAGAGGAGAGTGGGAGTGGCGGATGTTTCTATAAAGGAGGAGAGGAGAGGAGTGGAGTGGTTGGGAGAGGCCACCCTCCCCACTCCACTAACAAAACACAGAGGGAAGTCTGGGTTAGGGCTGTGGCCCGCCCCGCCTCATTAAATGGATTTAACTCGATAAAAATGTTCACCAAACATTTTATCATGAAACATAACAAGTGTAAAATATATATATATGTATATATATATATATATATATAAGATCACTACCTTTAAAAAGATCTCATTCTAGGCATTGTCATTAAAAATTATGAATACAATCGTAATAAAGTACTGTCACCCAAATAAAAATGGAGACGGAGACTCCAATGGTTGGATGGATTCAATAATGGTTTCTGACACCATGATGGTTTCTCCTATCAAGGCAATCCGGGGAGATGGTGAACGCTCAACAACCAAACAAGACAAATTGGCAGGTTTCCGTAGATAAACTTTCGTGCTTGGTAGGATTCAGAGAGTACAAATAAAATTTTCATCCCATTTTATTCCAACCGGGATGGAAAGGGATATCAAAAATAGGTTACTGTAAATTTGAGCATAAATTATGGAGAGCTAAGTCGTTTGCACAAAGACAAGGAGTAAAGGAGGTAGACTCAAACCCAAACTTTCCTACTATTTCATATCTACAAATAGATCATAGGGAATGGAGTGATAACATAGACTACTTTAAATGCAAATCTTTTGTGTTAAAATGGATATGGGGATCTGGAAATAGAAGGTAGAAAAAAATAGAGAAGATGAGGGAGATGTGGATATCAATGGTCTCAATTCAAATTTTAAAGGCAAAGGTAAAGGGAAGGAGGGGAATGTAGTTTGGGAGGAGCTGCTATGTGAGAAGGAAAATTCTAGAATACCCTTAGAAAGAGGGACAAATTTAGCACAAATGAAAAATACTAGAATCATATCATCGCCTGAGACTAAGATGTGCAAATGGAATTTTAATCCCTTTGACCTTATAATGCTAAAAAATGAAGATCAGATAGAAGAAAGGAATGAAATTTGTGGTTTGGGGGACACAGCTACACCAATGGGATAGATGAACCCTAAAACACTAATACAAGGTTCACTTTTGACATCATTGGATAAGAATAAAGAAATGGATAACTTAAAATCCATAAAGATTGCAAAGAATATGGTGGTTGTAATGGATAACAGGGAGATTGGAAATGAACAATATGACCAACGATATGAATCTTGGTATCCAGATTCAGAGGATAATCTAGAAGCATGTATGGGAAATGACAAAGTGAACAAAATGGATCATCATACAACTATGGAAGGAGAGCTACTAGGGATAGAAAAAAAAATTCTACATCCTTGTGAGGAGGGTGTTGATGAGATGCAAGGGAAAGTGGATGACTATGAACCTGCATTCTAGTTGGATAATACTAGAACATTAATTAAATATATCCCTATCTCTCCTATCAGAAACCTTGGCGACTCTTTTGAAGATGCAAGAGATAGTGGAGGAAACAGTATGGGGAAAACTACTAGTGATGAAGGTGAGGATCAAGATGTAGAGGATTTTTCAGGACTCTCAGATCAGCTTGGAATTGAAGAAATAAGAATGATAGAACAATTTGATTCGTCAATGGATAAAGCAATAGTGGGGGAGAAGAAGAAAAGGGGAGAAAGCACCCTTAAAATGCGCCTTTCCAAGGCTGGATGTGCAAGCAGCCAAAGAAAATTGAGATCAGGAAAAGGCCAATCCTTTTCTCATGAGAAATGAATCTCCTTTCATGGAATGTCAAGGGCTACAATGCCCCTAACAAGATTTGCATGATCAAGTGTTGTCTTGATCAGGTGAAACTGGAGATAGTCTTTTCCTAAGAAGCTAAACTTAAGAATGATGAGTGTGCTTGGTTTGCTAAGAAATTTTCTAGATGGAAATTTTCCTTTGTTGGGGATATGGGTGCCTTGAGGGGACTGGGAATCTTATGGAATGATTTCATAGTCTCTCTTACTATTATGCAATAGGGCCGGTTTTGGATGTGGGCAAAGGTCGATTCAAAACAATTACTGTCAAGGATGAATATTATTAATATTTATGGGCCAAACAATCCTAGGCTTAAACAAATAACCTAGGAAGAAATTTCAAATATTTTCCATGCCTTCCCTAAAGATTTGTTTCTGATTGGAGGGGAATTTAATGCTATCTTAAGACCAGAAGAAAAAAGAGGAGCTGTTGGTTGGGTTGGGCAAAGCCAAAGAGACTTTAGCAGTTTTATTCTGGACAATGGGCTTGTGGAACTGGAACTTAGGGGATGATATTTTATTGACTAATAGGAGACTAGACTTCAATAATATTGCTGAAAATTTAGACAAATTTCTAATATATGGGGATTGGGAATCAACAAAATGGATATGTAATGCTGAGATCCTCCCATTCACAGGATCAGACCATTTCCCAATATGCTTGAGAATTCATGATGATGCTACACCGGATAGATGTCCCTTTAAATTTGAAGGAATGTGGCTTAGAGATGAAGGATTTGAGGAATTGGTGAAAGATTGGTGGACCAATGTGTTGGTGCCCAAAAATTCTAAATTAGATTTCCTATGGACTTGCCAATCCAATGCTTGGAAACCCAAGTGATTTGGCCAACTAACAAGTCACAACCAATGCAAGGTTGTAACTTCTGCAATTATGGCTCTGCAAAACCAAGGCTAGTAGGCCTATACCTTGACTTATCCTTCAAGTTACAAGGGTTTTTATAGCAAATAAAAAACACTTCAACCTTCTCTCTCAAGTATGGCAAGGAACTTGAAAGAAATCTAACTGAAAGCAATATATCATGAACTGTAAACTGAAATACTTTAAGTAATTGAAAGAATGTTTAGTAAATGTGTATG
>MU224691.1:35585-59917 GCA_018584345.1 Thuja plicata | reverse complement strand
ACCATTAATTAATTAATTAAACTCAATTTCCTATAGTTTAAATTCAAATATTTAAACTTATTAATTAAATTCTTCCAATTAAATTAATTTAATTTCATTCAATAAAGCAATTCTAAATCAAAAAAGAGTTCAATTATCTCACATGTTGAAAACTTTAACTAAATAAATGAATTAAATATTCATTTATCTTCAAAGAGATAACTCCAATCAGATTACATGGGTTACTCCACCCATCTATCCAGTCCACGTGGGTAACTTCACCCACCTCTCTAGTCCATATGGGTAACTTCACCCACCTCTTCAGTTCAAAAAGGTAACTCACAATTAGCTCTTCAGTCAACCAAACTTTATCTCCTCTTTACAAATTGAAGAGGTGGAGTTTACTGATGGCTTCTCTAGTTCCCTTTGATCTCAACCGTTCATCTCCCTATCTCTAGGATTGATCCCAACCATTCCTTTCATCCCCAATTCCTATATAATAAACCCTTCATAACCATTTGAAGGATCCAGGATTTCAAGCTCTCATGCGCCATTACTATGTCAGTTTGGTTCTATCATTCAAGCCATCTTGCGATCACACACAGATTTCAATTAGCAAATTCTCGACGCTTCTCAAGTCATAGACGCTGCCCACACCAATACTAAGCATCAAAAACAGCGTTCGGAAGGAGCAGAGAGAGACAATAGAAACTTCAAGCACTTTGGGGTTTGCATTCATTTGTTTTCCTTTCTTTGCTTGTACATTTTATTGGTTATGCTTCAAGTTATTCATTTTAGTAGTATTTGTGTATTGGATTTATATCATTTGTAAAACCTTTGCTACTAACCCTCACCTTTGGAAAGCTTGGAAACCACGAATCACGAAAAGGAGGCGTGCAGAAGGAAAGGGAAATAATTATAGAGGCAATAGTGGAAAAATACAAGGACTCAATCTGTTTCATGGTTGAAACTGATTGTGTATTCTTTGAGGCAGTTATACCTAGAAAGAAATGGTGCTTTCCACTAGGCTATGAGTTAAGTTCTAAAGTTCTAATCATGCTAGTAGAACACATTTTGGCTTCAGAAGTTGATTCATCGGAGTAAATATGGGGAACTTATGAGGAGACATCATCAAAGATTAGAGAGGAGCTGACTAAAGCATAGGGGAAGAGGAAAATAGAAAATGTAGTAGATAACTTGGAAGCCAAGGCCGACATATCCAAAGAGAAAATGAAAGGAGGGAGGAAGAAGATGGCAGATAGAGCTTCTAGGTTGGCAAGCACTGCTACTACAGCCCTTCCACCTCCTAAAGTTGAGCAGATAGTTAGTCTACTTTCTACTGTGATAGATGTAACTATACGCTCACCACCATAGAAGACATCATAAGAAGAGACATCAAAGCTAACACCTAGAAGAAACACAAGGTCCGCTAAACTGGACTCACCTCCTAAGGAACAAAAGAAAAAAAGAGAAAAGAACAAAGATGAAGAAAAGACCACTACTATGAGACAGCTTTGGAAGCCTGATATGAAAATGCTGGAGAAGAGAGTTATTGAGAAAGGGAAGCTTGTTTCATTGAAAAAATACTATGACAGGTGTGAGGGTTCTGACAAACTTCTGATTGAAGACATAGTATTAAACATTTACTTGTCTTTAAGAAGAATTTGTTAGAGATAGAAGGTAGTATACATGAGGAGCTGTATGAGAAATTGGAGATAAGGAAGCAATTGGCATAGAAGGAAGATGAATTAATCAGAGAACAAGCAATTGAAGGCATGTTTCCTATTGTATATGTTAAAGAAATGCAGAGGATATTGAATGAAGTTATGCCAATATTGAGAACAAAGACAAGACTAGTGAAGATAATAGGAAGAAGATATAATGAAGTTACTGAGGATACACATAAAGCTATAGAGAAATTCTTAATGGAAACTGGAACTGAGGACATCTCACCACCTAAGGCTCCTAGCCCAAGTCCATTGAGAAAGGAGAATCATCAAAGAAACCAGATGTAAATCTTGATAAATCAACGAATGAAGATGCTAGACAATATGTGAGTACTGAGAAGCAACCAGATTTCTATGTTTCTGGTTGATCTGTGTCATTGGACACTTTGGAAGATGTGAATGACCCCTTTGTGAAGATTACAGACATTGGAGGAATCACTAACAAGGATATGAAAGAGAAAGAAATTCAGAAAGAAAACATTGATGCGACAGTGGAAGTTTCAGCGATTAAGGTTGAAGATTCTTCACCTTTATTGTTGGCAAGAAGAGACAAGTCTTTGAGCACTAACTTTGAGAACATGGATGAGGATGAGTTGATGAAGTTGTCCTTCATTGCATTCAGTAAAGCTAAAGAAAGATATGAGAAGAAAGGAAATAAGAAGAACAAGGTAATGACAAGAGTAGTTGACACTTTGAACAAACTACTCACAGCACCTATTGTTTTTTAAGAAAAAGATGATGCAGAGAACTTGAACAAAGAACTAGATGATTTTGACAATCACTATGAGTCTTTAGAGAAGATCGCAGAAGAGAAGGCTGAAAAGAAATATCTTGCGAAGAAATTAGAGGAAGTATGCAAGTCTATTTCTTGGGACTTGGGCATACTGAACAAGACCACATCAAAGGTCACTTAGCTTTAATTGTTGTTAATTTATTTCAAGCATACAAATCTAATCTTAGAATACACTTTGAATTTGGTGTTTTTAAAACGAATATCTCACATTTCATTTAGTGCTTCTAAAACTGAATCTAATTAGCTTGGATGAACAACAAATTGCATAATCATTTAGATTAATCATCATTTTACTTTCAGCATATAGATTAAATCCTTCATTTAGGTCTTTGGTGTAGTCACTGAGCTTACAATGACCTGAGAGCAAGCTCATACTCCTGCCTACTAGGAGGCAACATGTCGACTCATTCACACATGCAGGATGAATTAATCAATATTCATTTATGTATGCGACTAAAGAACAATGACCATGTTGAAGTGTATGGCTAAATTAGAGGCCCACGTTTAGCTATCACATTTCTGGCGCCCCACGGTGGGCGCCAAAAATGTGTGTGCCAAAAGTGGACCTCTACTTTAGCAGTACACTTCAACATGGTCATTGTTCTTCAATTCCATACAGGAATGAATATGGATTCATTCATCCTGCATGTCTGAATGAGTCGACATGTTGCCTCCTAGTAGGCAGGAGTATGAGATTTCTCTCAGGTCATTGCAAGCTCAGTGACTACACCGACGACCTAAATGAAGGATTTAATCTGTATGCTGAAAGTAAAATGATGATTAATCTAAATGATTATGAAATTTGTTGTTCATCCAAGTAAATTAGATTCAGTTTTAGAAGCACTAAATGAAATGTGCGATATTCATTTTAAAAACACCAAATTCAAAGTGTGCTCTAAGATTAGATTTGTATGGTGGCAAGTAATAAACAACAATGCTAGATAAATGAAAGCTGAAATGTTAGAAAGCTAGAATGAAAATTCAGTATAATAACGTTAATAAAAAGTTAGGATCCTTTTTGAAGGAAAAGAGTTTCTCTTTTATAGAAATCTCTCTCGAATCGACAGTCAAAATCGAACAAAAAGAGTGGCTCAGATTCGAATGAAGAAGCACAATCCATGTGCAAGTGATGTGATTGGTCGAGAGAGTCAGTTGACTGAACTGACTGATCAGTTATTTTGGAAACTTCCATATTCTGATCTCAATTAACTGAAATGTTTCCAAAATGATAAACAGTGGAGAATCAGTTAACTGAGTGGAACTAGATTGTTTCCAAAATGATAAATCAGTTAACTGAATTTGATGATGTCATATGCATTTTAATAAATTGATTGATTTTTAATGCACATTTATGTTTTTATAATTAATTTAATTCCTTTTTTATTTAATTGACAATTTTGTAATTTTTATTTAATTAATATATCAGAATATCAATTAAATAATTAACATAAAGTTTATTTGTCAATGTATTATGATTTTAAGAATTAATTAATTAATCAATCAAGTACGATGATCGATTAGCTACTACGGTTTAGGTCAGATCAGTTCAGATTTGATGAATTGCCTTGTTTGATTTAGGACTTAGAATAATCAAGATTAGGGTTTCTTGATTAATTGTTGAGATTGGGGGTCTAGGGTTTAGATGACCATTTTTAGGTGATTACAGATATATGACCAAAAATTATGGTTAGATGAGCCAAAACTGATAATTAGGGATGTTATACACGTTGTTACCGGTTATCTCATAACAAATAAGGTAAAGGCACTAAAGCACCCGCCTAAAACTAAAATTGAGAAGAATACAGGAGCAGCATGGGATGGAAGAGGAATAAAGGTATCCACCATCAACGATGATGAGCTAAAATTTGGAGCATGTGTCTTAGGATACAAGTTCTTTCAGGCTAGCAGGTTGAACAGTATTGCATCTGGAGCAGTGGATACAGCATACAAGATTATCAAGAAGGGAATGTAATTGGATCTATTAGAACCTCTACTAAGACAATTGGATGAGAACATGAAGACAATAAGGACTGCAAAGTCTAACTCATGTAAATTTGGTTCACTCATCATGTGCATATTCTTCTATTTTCAAGAATCCTTCTCATCCATAGGAAGTGTCAAATGGGACACTACAAGACCAGTGACCATATAGATTAGTGAGTTCATCAAATCACTAGGAGACAATTTTGAATCATTCATGGATGAATACTTTGCTAGATTCAAAGATAGAATGTAGAAGAGGGTAAAGATTCCAAAATAGTTAATAGAAAAGTTTAAGACTGACATTTTTTATGGTAGACACTAACTACACCTACATCAAGCCAGTTGTATCGAGGACAGCATGGCTAGCTCCACTTGACTATGAGGTGAACATAGATCAAGCATCAAATGCTATTGAGGCATTGATAAATGAGCCATTGGACAAATGACAACCAAAATTTAGAACTTATGAAGAAGCCAAAGAAAGGATTAAAATTGGCTTAGTTGTGAAGAAGATTGATAGGAAAAAAGATAAGATGGTTAAGAACTTGAAGAAAAATCTATCAGTGAATGAAGAGGAAACTGGACAGAAAGAAGAAATCGAGGGTCAGTCACTCGTCAGTGAAGCTAAAAAGGAGAGTGACTCAGAATCCACAAAGTCAGATTCACCACCTCCTCCACCAGCAAAGAAACCTAGGACTACTACTACAACTAGGACCAGGAATCAAACAGCAAAGGATGCAAGTCCTTCACCGATCAAGAAAGGTCAAGTAAGGACCTACAAAATAAAACCTCAAACCAAACAGACCAAAGCACCGAAGAGGAGAAGGAAATTAATCCTAACCAAGGAAGATATAGAAGATACTCAACAGGATGAATCTGTCCAAAAAGAAAAGAGTAAGATTCCTAAAACTATTAATGAGGTATGTGCTTCAATTATTAAATCAGGTACAGTAAATGATCAAAAGATTAAGAAATGGCTAACACTGGATCCCGAGGATCAAAATAAAATAGAAGAGGCAATTATCAAAATGATGTGTATATTCAAATATCTTCCAATGCAATTGGCAGATAAAATGCTAAAAGAACTTCAGGATAGATTATAGGCAAGATGGACATTTGCATTACACTCTGAGAAAGAGATTAGGGAAAGAGCACTAGTTTATGTCATGCCTCCCAAATCTAAAAAGGAGGAGATTGAAGAAATGATGAAGAAACACTCCATGAGGTTCTCACAAAAGTTAAGAGCCCGCCAAGTGCTTCGAGGACATCTACTTGAACTAGACAGGAAGAGTGAGGCTGAATGGAGAAATATACTTGATATACCTAAAAAGGATGAGTCCTGAGCCACAAATTTCTCTTACCAACAAGCAAAAGAACAAGGATGATCGGGCTAAACAGAGCCCCAAACATATTATTATCACTGATGAAGATGTCAATGAAGAATCATTGAACACAAAAGGCAACAAGGTTATGGACGTTGTAGATGAGACATGGCCCGATAATACAATCATTGATATCACCGGAGTAGATCCTACAGATGAGATACAAAAAGATGATGTCATTGTTGTCAAGGACCAAATCGATGAACGAGACACTACTAAAGAATCAGCACAGGTAGACACACTAGGATAGATACCACTATTGATACAAGCTATCAACATCATCTCGGAAAAGGAAAAATCACCAGAGAAGGATGCAAGCATACCCGAAGATAAGGGTAATGATGAAAAGAAAGATATAACCGATGAACATGTAGTCATTGGTGGATAACAAAAAGCTGGAGACCACACCGAAAAAGATGCACAAATAAAAGATACAGATGAAGTGCAAAAAGAGAAAGGTGAACACGATAAGACAGTTGATACTACTCCTAAAAACACCAAAGGAGATGTTGCAGATACACCGAAGATAGATAAGGAGACGTCCTCAGACAACCAACAGGAAAACACCGAGTAGCAAGAAAAAGGTACAACACCACAGAAGCCTTCCTCCAGCACATCAGACCAAGAAAATAAACTTGCAATGGTTTTGGATACAGGTGCATCACAAAAGAAGAAGAAGAAAACCAAGAAGAGTAAGTTGGAGGTCACACTTGATGAAATTATTGAAATACCACAGTGTGATCCAACCACATTGGACTATGAATCTCTTATTGAATATGGAGATATGTCAAAGGAAAGCAATGCAGGAAAAGCTAAGAAAAGAACACAAAGATTCTCTAGTGCTAGAAAATACAAGATATCTTACAACAAATAGTTCCTGAGATTGATGTTGATCACAATGCCCCCATTCTGGATCAACTTGTCGTTCTCACCGATGCCATCACAACATTGTATGTGGATGCAGAAAAGGCGATTGAGGAACAAGCAGAACAGAAGTTCCAATATAAATTGACAAAAAAGATCAGCCAAGAAGTGGCAGAAAATAAGGTAAAGCTTTCAGAACTAACAAATGAATTAGATCCAATCATTACTGAAGTTGTTTCCTTAATTCAAAATCTATGCACTTTGGAGAAATTCACAAAGGACAATAATGATAAGATTGCAAAGATCGATTCTGATCTAAATGCAAGTGCTCAAAGTCTAACCACAAATGGAAATGCAATCAAATTGCATTATGAGAAGATAATTGAAATCAAAAGGTTAAGAAAAGAAATTTGGGAAGCAGAATCACAGTTTCGAGAAGAGGTTACAGAGATACAGTCTCAACTATTACCGAACCTCACACTTCTCCAACAACACATAAGTTCGGCAAAATAGCTAATTTCCACCCCTGAGATGCCTGTAGAAGACAACATCTACGACATGCATGCCAGGATTACACTAGAGCATATGGATCTTGAGAATCTAAAGGAGAAATGGGAGAAGATGATGGAGGAAATGAAGACCTCTCACTCTCATATTTTTGATAAGCTATAGATATACACCTTTGCCCTTACTATCAAAAAAGGGGGAAAAGGAAAATGATATGTATAGAGCATATAGTAAAAAGGGGAAAAGGAAAATATAGCACAAAGGGAAAAGACAAGGTGAAAAGGAAGAAATTGTATAAAGACAAGTGCACATACACATATACTATACTATACCAGCTTATGCATAGGGGGAGTCATGAAATGACTAAGTAATATACATGGTGTACATACTAAACACTTTAGTATTTTGCACATATTAGTTTTTGATACTAATGTCAAAGGGGGAGATTGGTGACATAAGTTTTTCCATTAGTATGCAAAGAGAAACAGATTTGAACAATCAGTTACACTACACCGAAAGTCAGGTTTCAGTTCATACCAAAAGTACTAAGTCAAGAGAAACCCGACGACACAAGTTTTATTGTGTAAACCGAAAGTGCAACCTGAAGATAATACAGAGGAACCCGACGGATAGTTCAACAAAGGAACACCGAAAGATAGTCTAACTGATTTCAGAGCAAACCGAGCATTAGACACTGAAAGTTAGTTATATCCCGAGAAAAGTGGATCTAACTTCCACGTCAAATAAAATAGTTATATTCTATTTTTAGAGTTGTGATTTGTTTTAAAACCATTTCTTGAGGAACAAGAAACATAATTGTAATTGTTTTAATTAGTCTAACTGATTAAAAACATGCAAACTAGGAGATCAAGGTCAAGTTGTAAACCTTTTATCATAGAGTTAAGTTTGTAATACGTGAAACTTATTTAGGTCAATCTATTGTACAAATAGATGTTGCAATCATTCATTTGAAGAGGATGAGATGATGAATGTAGCCAACGAGTACATCTATGGATTAGACTGAGAGTTTCAAGAAGCAAAATAGCAAAAGATGAATTTGGTTATCAAGAATCAAGAACCAAGGCTACCAAGCAACAGAGGTATTAATCAATCACATTAGGTGATACTTTGTACATGTAAACTTTAATGGATCTGTAATCAGCAATTGTAGATTGCAGACACTCAGGTCAATGAGTATTTTTGTCTACATTCTAACAAGTGTAGCAAATAGAAGAAATCCTTTCAAGAAAGGTGGATTTAACAATCCTATTGTAAATCTCTTAACTGAGTGCACACTAAACAGTGTTGCTAAAGCTCTTAACAGAGTGGACCTTAACCAGTCTCCACATAATACTCCTAATAGGATAGATCATCAGAAGTGATCAAATTGTAAGCCTTAACCGGCCCCTTCCAATCTGCAGATAGTGAAGTTTTTGTGGGTGTCATCCCCACCACAGTTTTTACCTTCTAACAAGGGTTTTCTGTGTTACCATATCTTGTGTTGTGTTATTGCTTTCATGAATGTTTCTATGAATGTCTACATACAATTAAGATTATGAATTGATATTACATTCATAAAGAAAGAACATCAGGCATGATCGGTAAAGAAAAGATTTGATTACATAAGGTTAAAGGTTAATTAACTAAAAGTTTTAGAGGTACTGATTCACCCCTCCCCTCTCAGTACACACTTCCCATTATTTCTAACAGATACGTATCTGAAACTTATATCGATGGAAAGATAATTTAATTTCACATATTTTTCATTATTTTCAGTGTAAAGATAAGGTCAATTAAATTGTGTAAAAAACAAATCTCTATAACAACCTTGTAAGGGAATGAAGGTTACCAGTTTGGTAAAAAGATCATAAATTTATTTTGAGCCGTTGGATATTCATAAAAATCAGGAAAAAAACGTCCATAATAAACTTGTTTACAATATCACCAAAGTGATTTTTCTAATTATTTATTTTTCAAAAGTTATGGATGACTGTTTTCATGTCTCGGATTAAAAAATCAAGCTCAAATAAACCTAGTCTCACTATAACAGTCAATGTTTGATGATGTTCGAACAAAGGAACCCTATCTGATTTTGACATATGTTAAATAAATCCAAATGGGCATTAGAAAGTGTCTTTAGATTTTGAAGGTGACACCTGAAATGAAAATTAAACCCTACCATGATTCATCACAACCCTAATCCAAAAAAAACATATATTTTCAAACCCATATCCTAACATACAGCTATCTACAATACACATAGTTCATAATCAAATATGTCGACATATAGTTAAAACTTATGCAACTAAATTTGAACAATTTGGTAAAACCTTACAACACAGACGTTTCCTTTGAATTCTCTCTCTCCTAGAGTTTCCTAACACATTCTCACAAAATACCATACATGCCATAAACACAACTTACAAGAACACCCTAATCATTAGTACAAATTTTCAAAAATCAAAAGAACCTTATTCTAACTCAAAACCAAATCACAACTAAGCATGCACGAAGAAAATAATATTTCCAAAAGAAACTGTAAAAAGACTCAGAAACTTCTACCTTGAAAACTCCAGGTAGACTTGTTAAGAGGAAAGGGAGGAGGAGGAGAAGAAGACTTCAATCCCCAAGCTTGAAAATTACTCTTTATCCCCAAAATCCCGATGCAAAACCTATAATTTGTCTACTAAAACTCGTGTTCTGAAAAATTTGTCCCCTTTCAAATGACAAAAATTCTCTAATATAGAAAAACTACACAACGAGGGTTTCAAGGACAACTTTCCTAAAAAAACTTAACCCTGGAGAAAGATAAAAGAATTGTTTTCTTTATTTTTCCGTTTTTTTCAAATAAAATCAATTTACTTATTTATTTATTTTAAAAAGAAAGAAATACACAATTTCCTTTCTCTTTCTTCTTTTAATATTAAATAAATAAATATTATTTATTTTCTTTTCCCAAAATAAATATTATTAAAATAAATAAATTTTCTTTCTTTCTTTTCTTCTCTTTTTTTATTTTTAATTAAATAATTAATTCTCAACAAAACTCAATTTTTAATAAGAATTAAAACTCAATTTATTATTATTATTATTATTATTATTATTATTTAAAAGCAATTACACCGCATATTATTATTTTTAATTAGGAATAATATTTGTAACATATTAATAATTTATTTATATTAAATATACCTTTTAATTTCTATTTAGACTTAATATTTAATTAAATCCTCAAAATTTATCTTTAGACCTTAAATAAATCTCTTTTAATAATTGAATCTTTATAGTTAACCTTTAATTACTCTTTTACCAACATCACGACAAAATACCACATTTACCTTCATGCATGCATACTGAAATATGACCAAGTCAAAATGCAGAAAAGATGCAACATAAGCATGCTCAAACAAGGGTTCAAGAATTCACGTCACCATGAACTCGGAGAAAGTAGTCAACTAGATACTTGTCCACTATTTCAGGACAAATGAGGACTTAGACTAAGATTTAGGCATGTACATTATCTCCCATCCAGGGTAGTCGATGTCTGGTACCTGGAAACCTGCATCACAAAGTTGAGCATATATATATATATATATATATATATATATAATGTTAGGGATTGGTACATCGTGTGGATCTCGCAAGCAACTACGACTTCGTCCATCAACCACATCAAGCACATCAAACATAAATATAAAACATACACGTCATCCGTACACATGTCAATATGGGGTCAGTAAAAACCATAAACATAAATAGCATCATTATATGCAAATAATCATCATTATCTAACTAACATGATATAAACCAAATAATCTCAGTATCAATATTCTGCATCATCCATAGATACTATAATACTATCAAAACATCGTCAAATACAACTAAAGATCTAACGTGTACATGAAAAGTGGCCTAGAAAGGATTTTGGCATCATAAACATCAATAGTGATAGATGGGTGGGTCTTACAATGTAGGTGTGCTCTCCTAAACACAATAGATTATCCCCAAATGATGCAAGCTTTCAAGGATGGATATGAAGCTAGATGCAAACTAAATGGAGATCAAAGATGAATGAAAACTAGTATGAGGAACTAGTTGCAAACAATGATCCAGAGATGATAGTATGAGAGCTAAGATGAAATGCAACTATCAAACTAAGATGGATTATGGTAAACTGCTATGAAGATTGAAATCTAAGAAAAGAACTAGCATGTATATTTGTTAAATGCTCTAAAATGCTCAAAATCAAACTAACATGATAACTCTACTATGCAAAATAATTGATGAAATGCCCTTTAAAGGCTCCTATTTATAGATTTTAGGAGAAAAGATGAGAGCTTGGGTGAAGTGGCACCTATGTAGCATGCACATAGGAGCCACATAAGGGACAGGCTAAAAGATGGTCATGCAAAAGTCAACCTTGCTCACACGTGTGAGCAACTTGAGACAATATGGGCTTTTAAGCTTTGAGGGGCTCAAGGATGCTCACACGTGAGCAACATGGGAGAAATGAGTGGGGACGAAACTGTAAGAGGATTTAAGGAATCACCTTTTTAGGCTAATTAATTTAAGATTAACTAGTGGGGTAGGCTTAGTGGATGAAAGAGATAGGTGTAGGTAAGGATCTAGGTTGAGTTTAAATTAACTAAGGTTTAGAAGAATATTAGAATGTGTAGAATTTTAATAAATATGAATTTATTCAAAATCTATGGAGAGACATTAAAATAGATTTAACACATTAGAAAGAGGGATATTTAAATTAAATTTAAATATCTTAGAAATGAACCTGTTTTAATTAATTAACTAGGAGAATATAACAAATCTAATTAATTAATAAATTAAATTAACTATAGTGTTACAAAAGATCTTAATTAAATCAAAATTAATTAATAAGTGTTGAAGGATGTTTTTAGACGTCTATTAAACAATTATTGGGGCATTTGTGCAAAAGCATTGGATCAATTGTGTAAACTTTAGTTGTGTAATCAAACAAGTAATGGTGGAGAAGGGGCCATGTTTTGGGTGACTTGGAAATGACCACTTTTTTACCCTTAAGTGCTTAACAAATTTCATATTGCAAGTCGTTACTACTGAGAAACTAGAGCAATAGCTATATGTAGGTAAGTTGTGTGTAGAGAACAATAACAAATCATCAAAATCCAATATAAAGTTTAGGATATGTGAATGCACAAAGTTAGTGATAACAACTATTGTTACACTTCCCCTAGTTATTCCCTTCATACTATTTCAAATTGAAGAACAATAGGGAATGCGTACAATGTAAT
The DNA here is from genome assembly GCA_018584345.1 of Thuja plicata. Taxonomy (NCBI): domain Eukaryota; kingdom Viridiplantae; phylum Streptophyta; class Pinopsida; order Cupressales; family Cupressaceae; genus Thuja; species Thuja plicata. The sequence continues at coordinate 47,397 of MU224691.1, read as the reverse complement.
AATAATATGTATCAGATGGTGAAGTCACTTGGAGGATCAAACAAGATAAGTCATTGAAAGAGAATAATTGAATGTAGACTTGTGATTGATCTTGTAATCTTTAGGTGAGTTTTCCATTATTTATGTATTGTTAAGTTCCTAATTTGATTTAGAATAGAAGTATAGATCTGTCTTTCTTTTATTTTTTCTCATTTCATGTTGATATGCTATAGGGAGTGGAATATCTTAAGACTCTAAAATAGCTTTTCTTTTACCACCACTATTTATGATTACAAAAATGTTCTTTATTCTTAAAAAGAATCCAAGCCATCAATAAACAAATAGTCTATACGTAATCATATTCAAACAAATAGGAAGTATTATAGACCAAAATGTGCAGAAAAAAAGAAAATTTAATTTAATTTAATTTAATTTAAAAATATGAAGGTTAATGGCCTATAACTTATTAGTGGTGCTTTGCAGCTTGTAATTGGTCATTATTCGATCTATTGGGAATTTCAGACATGGAAATTGATTTTCCAACTTTCAATGAACACTTTGCCTAATGATTGTTAATTGGCGCAAGCGCGACTAGGTGGATGAATATCACAGGCCCATGCTATTAAAGAATGAATAGAACTGTGTCACACGGTTTTAGCACAAAGTGATGAACGTGGGAGATTTTACATGGGCTATAATCTACTTGAGTTTCTAACATGGGCAGCAATAGCTAAGATTTGGATTTGGAAACTGAAATCCCTTCTTCACTAACATTGAAGCTTTTTATTGAGCAGATCCAGACGTACATTAGGTATGTGTGTTCAGGGAGGAGGAATTGGTGGATAAATTATATGCCTACCCATGCCAAAACTGATAAGCGGTGGGGGATAATTGTAGATGCCGGAATCATGGCTGTGGCATGCAAGAACGCTACAGAGGCAACTCACGAGGCTGCACAAGTGGAGACAACAGCATGTGAAAGAGCTACGTACAGTCAGCGAGGAGGAAAAATCAATGGATGAAACACTTTGGATGGTCGTTCATTACTATTACTTATATTTCATCGTTACAACAATGTAAGATTATGCACTGACCAATAAATGCAATAACGAACCATATTGGCAATTCCCCAAGTTCTTGCTCATGCATGAGGATCTTTAAAACACAGTACGCATGGCTGTGAGTGACCAAGTGAACTAATACATAATATGCTATTACACTTACTATGAAAGCATATTGCAATAATATGCTTTTACGCCTACTATAAAAGCGCATAGAATTAGACTGAGATTTTAAAACCCAGTGTCCTACACATGCTTGATTAAGAAAATTTTAATAGTAAATATTATTTTCAGAAAGGGTTGAATTTTGTTGCAATATTGGGTCTTCTAAAATTGCTAACACATGGAGCTCAGATAAATTTGTGACATTTTAGCGGGCATTAGTCGTGAGGATGATTGGTATTTAAAGTTAAACAACACCTTGGTTCCATACTAAGCTAAATTACATTTTATTGGTAGCATCATTTTATTATGACTGCAAATAATCTCCGAATGTATCACATGGTAATGAAGGCAGAGTACGTAAAATCTTGAAAATATTCCAGTCTAACAATTTAATCAAAAACCTGTACTTCTTAAATCCACAATTTCTCTGATACAAAATTGAATTGCCTCCTAAATCTGTAGCTCCATCCAATAGCATTACTTGATAAACAATGCATGCGCTTAACAAGCTTACAAATTCCAGCATTGCATTATACTTCCCAGCTTTACAGTTAAACTAGGATCTTGTCTTAAATTTACACTTAAAAAATCAAAAAGTTAAATTACCTTTTATTGCTGGGCATCTTTTTTCAATGACTGCAAATAATCTAAATCTCGGAATGTCTCCCACGGTTTTCAAGGCAAAGTAAAAACTTTAAAAACTTGCAGTCTGTAACAATTTAATCAACAGCCTTTACTTCTTAAATCTACAATTTATCTGATACAAAAATGAATTGCCTTCTAAATCTATAGCTCCATCCAATGGCATTACTTGATGAACAATGCATGCATTTAACAAGCACAGAAATTGCAGCATTGCATTAAAGGTTCTGTGGATTGGACTGTCAGAAAGAATTTAAGGGACTTACATTTGACTCATCCCTGCAAATTTAACAAAAAGAACCTGAAAAAACAATTCAGAGGCCATACTAGTTTCATTTTAATCATCATAGACATTTGATCTCTTGTGTGTTGTCTAAATATTCATTACAATGACACATTTTGAGGACCAAAACTGACTTGAGTTGGCTCTCCAAAATCTCTTCAATTTTGTGTGAGGTTTAAACTGTTTTTCAATCCTTTTTAACGAGAGAAAAATCTCTCTATTTTAGTAGATAGTTAAGAATTTAGAATGGCCTGGGATGGCGATGGTCAGTGGGCTCCATTGTCAAGAGCTCCAAAGTAGAGAAGGTATCTCACAGGAGAAAAATTGGAAGAATATCCAATCACAAACATAGCACAGAAATCTTCAAAACCCCCTCCTGCACTATTCCTATCACAAATGCAGCACTAAAAAACACCGGGCACTCAACATCTTACTTGTCAAAACAGGAGTCTTATCTTTTTCCACCTGAGCTTCTCCCTATCCTCCATGTTTAAGATTTTATGGCTTCTTCAAATCTTATGTATCTAATGAAGCATGGCATCCTCCAGAGCCAGACAAGTGCTCGAACAAAGATCAAGCATCCTTGGCTGAACATCAAAAGTGTGCTACAACTACTTGCAACTTGTGGTAAACTCTAATGAGCATAGGGCAGCCCAACAAAACCTTTGAATTACCCCCAGGCAGTCTTTCAGAGAGGAATGGCTTGTTCTTAAGTGAACTTTGGAGCATTTTACTTTAGGTATGTACTTTTCCACAGTTCACTGCATTTATTTACATGTGTAAACCATTTCCAGACCTTTGCATAGCTTCTCAGCAAACAAAAAACCCTAAATATATAGAGCAAAACTTTGGCCGATTAACTAGTCTTAATTAATATCATCATAAAAGTTTATGATATCATTATATATGTGGGTGTCCTTGATCTTCACAATATAAGATAGCAAGCTAAACTAAAATGTCTAAAATCATTAAACTGGGAAAAACTCTAATTTATTGCCGAGAGTAGTTCTGGGATGGTCAACCTCACAAGATGTCCCAATGGTTCACCCCACTTTAGCATCACCTAGATGGGTTTGTGAATCAGCCTCGTGAAATATGGATCAATGGGTTTGACTCAAAACTACACAGTTGAAAACCAACAAGACATTCATTATCAACAGTAAAAAATACCTCCAACTTGTCAGAGCTGTCCCAATTCAAGATCAAAAGAAGCACATGCTAATTCTGAAGCCTCCGATATCAAGTATATCAAAAAAAATACGAAGTTGGTTTTTCTGAGCCTAGCACACACTGTTGCATTCAGTAGTCGATAACGCAATCCATTAACTGTAGGAAAAAAATTCCTGGCCAAACATAATACACTATCCAGTTATGGAAATCCTTTACTAAAGAAATGTCGATTTTATCTTCTAGGATACCCATTCCATATCCTGATGGAAGACTTCTAGCGATTCTGATGACATTCTTCTTAACATGCACCCTTCGATAATTTATCCAGTGTTCATAGAATACAAACTTTTAAAGTAACTTAGAATGAGCTTGGGTCAGAAAAGAAAACCTGTAAATTAGCATCAAATGTGCTCAGATCAAAAAAGCAGCTTCTCATTTTTTTACATACTTGATAGCTTCAGAAACAGTGCCTATTGTAAATACAACTCAAACACCTTAGAAAGAGGAACATGTTACCCATAAAGTATTATACATCAGGGTCAAAAAAATATATGCATTCAGATCATACTGTTGACAGGGGCTTCAAATGAATTTATGTTTCTTCTAGAGTTGACAAATTAGACACCTTTGGAAAGAGAGCATAGAATCCAAAGAACAAGTTGCAATTAACAAGGGTAAAATATGATATCCTCAAAACAGTTTTCTCTAAACCTGACAGGATACAACCTTACAGCTAAACAACATCAATATATGGAAAGAGAACATATAATCCAAAGAGCGACTTGCAATTAATAAGGGTGAAATATGACATCCTCAAAACAGTTTCCTTTAAACCCAACAGGATACAACCTTGGAGCTAAACAAAAACAATATAACATCCTCAAGCAATCTTTTCCTGAATCTGGCAGAACACAATATGATCCTCAAATAAACTTTTCTAAATCTGGAAGAACACAATCTTGCACCTATCAAGAACCACCTAACATCCTTCTGCACTAATCTCTCTATTAACCATAACAAAGGAAAAATTAGATTTATACTCATACGGACAAAAAAAATTAATGAGAAACAGCAACATCAACACCAGTTTGACATTCATAACTCTTTAACCCCTCCAAAACAAATTTGGGATAGATGTTCATAAACTATTAAAAATCAGAATCCTAAGTCAGCCTTTGTGCTGCCTCCTTGGCCAAAACCTTTTCCCTGGCCTTTGATTTCGCCTGAGACTTGGAGCCCATAATACCACCTCCCCATTGTCGTCGGTACTCGTCAAACTTATCATTGAAGTTGGCCTGCAAAAAAAAAAAATCCAATTGTATACCATTCAATTTCTATTTTTTAACTGCCAGCATTTATTGATAAAAAGTATGCATCCAAATAAGCACGCCCTGTTAATAGGATGCACACCTTTATTGCCTCAACAATCCTGCTAAACTCCATCTTGTCTTCATTCTTCACAGATGTCAAGCATAGAGCAGTGGCAGTTTTCTTGTGCACAATCTGCAAAGAATAAGAACACATTTTTTAAGCTCAGAAAAAATCTTCTCAATTAAAAACATCAATCAGAAGCCATAACTCTAACAGATAATTTTCAAAGAGACTGTTAAATATACATACAGTTCCAAGTCGTGCCTTCCCCTTAACAATGCAATAAGGAATGTTCATTTTCCTACAAAGTGCAGGGAGCCACACTACAAGCTCTATGGGATCAACATCGTGTGCAATTACAACCAGTTGAGCTTTACTCTGAAAGCAACCAAAAAATAGTTTAGTGACCATGGGCATTGAAATTGATTGGATTACTTAATAGTAAGCTGCACCACTTCCTCGCCAAAAATTAAAATTGATCTTGTAGTGATATAAACTAAACTCCAGAATGCTTATAGCATGGGACCAGCAATACCTGTTCAATAAGGTAAGTTACATGATTGATACCATATTTAACAACAATGGGCTTCTTGACTTCAATGGGTTTTCCTTCTGCCTCTGACTGTGCCTTCTTCAAAAGTCTTTCCTTTTTTGCAGCTTTGTCTTCTGGTCTGTATTTCAGAAGCATCTTAAACAGGTTTGATGCTACAATCCAAACACGAGAATGTAATATCAGTACCACATAAGCATACAATGCAAAGCTCAGAACAAATATGAATATAAAATGTAATCAAGTATCAAATGTTTTAAGAAAGCACTGACAAGTACAGTAATTTTGCAGCATACAGAAAAATTCAAAAAACGTAGCCTGGAAAAAATTGTTGCGCGTTTTGGATTGGGTAATTGTAAATTTTCTTCATACTTTACCTTGAATAGATTTTATTTGGAAAATGAATTTTAAACCACGATCAGAGTTTTCCTTTTAATTTAAAGCCATTAATTCTAAATTTTCCAAAAAAGCGTTTGAGAATGGTTTTCAAACATGGCAGTTGTGGGAAGAAATAAGGGTCTAAAATTAAAAGAAAAGCCTTAATTGATATTTAAAATTCAGACTCCACAGCAATCAGAGTTTTTCTTTTAGACTATACACAGCATTTCTCAAAGTTCCAGGACTGGAATTCAAGGTTTAATAGAAAACTGAGAACACAACTAACAATTGACATTTGATATTTCAATGTTGATTATCAAATCATGAGTGTTGACGACAATTGATTTAAACAGTGAACCGCGAAGGAAACTGCTTCTACTATCCTAACTAATCAAAATCATATGCCCATGTCCAATTACCAAGGAGCTCAAAATCTGCTTATACAATCCCAACTAATCAAAATCATGTGCCTACTCCAACTGAAGCATAGTCTGAGATTTGGGGCAGAAAAAACAACAAGATTTGGCAACAGGCGAGTTACATTTTGCATAACCCAAAAAAAGAAAAATAAGTAAGGAAGTGGAAAATGCACCGAGATTCTTGTCGAGGGTCTTGGTGAACTGGTTAAGAGCAGGGGGGACCTTGAGGCGCTGCTTCAGAATGCGTCGCTGTCGTTGGATGCGAATAATCTTAGGCCATTTGACGAAGCGGTGCAGATCCCTCTTGGGCGGCAGCGCTCCTCCAATCCCAAACTGCTTCGGGCGCTTCTCAAACAAAGGATTCACCGCTTTCGCGACCTTCTTCTTCGCAGGCGCCGCGGGTTTCACCCCCCTCTTTGGTGCCTGCATTCATCCTCACACCTCTTAACGTATCCAATCGGCTAAAATAATCAAGTAAATTCATCTCCTTACCATTATTCGTTGCACTGTCGCTCCTCCACGCCTCCTCCTTCTGGTCTGCCTCCCTGGGCAAAATTGATATCAAGGGTGCATCACTGTATTTCATCTTTGTTTTGTATTGATAAACCCTAATTCAACAAACCCCTAACCCTCCTTGGGTAACTTGGAGGTAAACTCTAGGTTACAGATCTACCTGTCTCCTCTCCCCTCCTAATCGGAGATTTAAGAATTTCATCGCCATTTTTACCTACTTCAGTGTAGAGGGTTAAGTACATGAGATCATTAAAATGTGCTATAGAAAATAAAAATAATGTTGTTTATACAGTAAAAGGTTTCAATAGAGAATTAATAATTATTTTTTATTCAAAATCTATATTAAAAAGGTTTTTTTTTAATTTAAATATAATATTGCTGAAAATTTATTGAATTTAAAGAAAGTTCAAGGATTTTAAATTTATAAAACATATGTATTAAGGTAAACATGGGGGACATCTTTGGAAATGTACAATAAAAAAAGGTGGTTACGCAAACAACAAGGGGTTCTACAGTGGTTCTCTGGTGTAACACCTAACCAATTCTTTGTTATTGCACAATTGGAAGGAAGATGACCCACTAGGCCCAAGTAGGACTTAAGTGTTAGGCGAGTGCAATGATCCTTCGTGTTTGTGTAAATGTGAGAATTGATTTGCAAAAAATAATTGATTGATGCAAGATAGAAGACAAAATAAGCAAAAATGACAAGTTGCAAAATATTCAAACTGACAGGAAACAGACAGCTCCGCACAGGTACCAGAAACGGAAACCAAAGAACACCACTAACCTATGTTTCCAATTTGATGTTGTTTTGCAAGGAAGAGGGCACCAACAGCATCCTATTCTCGGGAAGAAGGTAGGTGGGGCATCCTATTCCCACTGCTTTTGACTAAAGTCAATTATAGACTGTTTGTCAAGTCCTGTACTTTCTGAATCTAAAACGATGCAAACGCCACCTATTCTCGCAAATAAAAATGGGGAAAGTGTTGAGTAGAAAGGGATTTGCCTTAATCAAACTTTGATTGAGGAATCAACCTTGAAATAGAAATGAAATTGCATGAAAGGAAAGTATGTAAATGTAAAATATATATTAGATCCACTTTGTAAATGCATATACCTCCATAAACGGATATTGAGATCGTGATGTCTATGAAGATGTTTGTATGTTGCTTAAATGTAGTTATTTGTTGACTTTGAATCTTAGAATGTAAAGAAGAATCAAGGATGTCCTTCACAAATGCATAGAACTGTGAATACTCTTCAAAGATCTTCAATGTTGTTATGCTTGATTGTCTCTTGCCTTGAATTGAAGAATGGATGTGGATGGACAAAGGATCTTCTTAGTTGATTGAGGTCTCCTCTACTTGTCCATCGTGGGAGAGAAGTTTGCTACAATAGAGAAGGTTGCCTTTAAAGATGCTTTGGATACTTGAAAATGCTTGAATTCTTGATCTTGAATGCTTGAATTCTTGATCTTGAATGCTTGGATGTGAAATTGTAGAAGAACACTTGAAATCCAACTTGTGTTATGAATGCTTGATGTCTAAATAGGGAGAAGTAGGTTGTTTTTATTACTCTCACAAAATTTTGGATCTCAAAACTAAAAGGAGGCCAACAGGAATTTAGAAATACCCATAAATCAACAAGATGGGCCCCTGATTCAAATTTTGAGCAAAACATTAAGGAAGAGGATGGTCTAGGTGTCCTCTTCCAGCCAGAAGAGGCCAAAATTGAAATTGGGAGTTGGGAAGATGGAGAGAAAGCCAAAAATATAGGTGATGCAGAGCTAGATCAAGCATAACGAACACAAGTTCTCAAGAATGCCAAAATGGGGCCTAATTGAGCATCTAATTATATGTGCTTACAAGTTAGGATGGTACATTTAGCCTCTACTTTAGCAAGGAGTATGATATTAGAATTCGCAGAATTCAATCACCAAGATCCACTGTATGCAAAATACTTGTCACAGAATGGAGACACAACTCATAATGATCTGAAAGATGAAATATTCATTGAGAAAAAGAATAGAGGAAATTACAAAAGAATTAATAATTACAAAGAGATCAATCCTTATAAAGGAGATCAAACACCAGAAGGTGGAGAAACCTAGATTGCATGATAATAATTAATAAAGAATTAATTATTGTATGCCTAAAGTTTAGCTTTTAAGTGAACTAGAGATAAAGAGGTGACTGAATAATTAAATCAATAATAATTTAATTAATAAGTGAAAATACCTTTTTACTCTAACACCCCCCCTTGAGATAAACTTAGGGAGAAGCTAAAAACCTAGAAACAACTACTGAAAGCAGGAAATGGGTCCCGACAACATGGCCTAATTAGGTACCCAAGTACAAGAAGTCTTTTTAAAGAGGAAAAAGGGAGAAAACCCGATGGGAAAAACCCCTCTCCGAAAAGAGACGAAGCCCAGTAAAGGACTAAAGAAGCCTCCAAACTAGATAATGTCTCAGAAGATAGGAACAAAGATCAGGTAGAGAAGACTATAATCTGCACGAGTGCCCTCAAATGACACTACTCAAATCAGGATGGCAAACAAAGGCAAACATCAGAACTCGAAGATACAGATGGCAAAAACACCAAAGTCTAAAGAGCTAATCAAAAGAAGAACATGTAGAACACTACTGAAGCATGAAGTTGCAAACATTGTCAAAGAATAGTTGTTGGAACCTCCACTAAAATAGAATCTGATCAGGTAGAGAAGACTGTAATCTATATGAGTACCCTCAAATGACACTACTCGAATCAAGATGGCAAACAAATGAAAACATCAGAGCTCAAAGATACAAATGGCAAAAAACATCGAAGTCTGATGAGTTGATCAAATGATGGAAGGATGTCTCCAAAATAGGAATGAAAGAGAGTCCATATGGTAAATGGTCCATCTCACTAAAATGCATAGGTACCCAGGTACTACATCTGCCTAGTACATAGGAACAAATACTGAATACACAACTCACTTTATCGAACAAAAGAAGGATTAGAACCAATAGGAAATACGCCCCCCCCATAACGGAGAGGTATGACAGGTGTTGGGTCTTGTAAAGGATAAAAAAATGATATGATGGTGGTACAAGAGACGTGTACCTCTAAATAATATCCTTTACATATGAAAAGTTGGGGAAGGTAAGATTCTCCTCCTAGCCCCAAATTTACAAAGGAGATATCCAAATTGATTAACACAAGAAAATGGTCAATGCACAAATGAATCAATCGATTGGAAATAAGAAGAAAGAGGAAAACCTTACATTCCCTTTTTTTTTTTTTTTTTGGGGGGGGGGGGGGGGAGGAGAGTGTGTAATAGATCTGAAATGAATTGAAGACAAATACTAACCTCAAAGTGTAGCAAATATGGAAATTGCTATTTTCTAGTGTCTGTACTAAGTTTCTGGAAATTCTGCAACCGGATTTAGAACAGAAACACAGAGACGAAGAAAACCCAGAAATCATTTTTTTTTCTAAGCCAGGTCGGCCTTGACCCAAATATGGGGGCACAATTGTACCCCTTTATGTCAACCTTGACCTACACGAAAATTTGTTCGCGAATCTTGAAAGTTTTCCGAAAAGGGTATATGAATTTGCTCTGTAATTCATTGTTCCATACCTGTACCAGCAAGAAAATTGTCTTTTTGTTGGGGGGAGGGGTTTGCCTTGGTCAAACTCTGGGTTTGGAATTAACCTTATAATAGAATTGAAATTGCAGTAATAAACAAAGTAAATAGAACAATTCACCTTGCTTATTTTGAAACCCCTGTGGAGGATTCAAATCCTTGGATCCACAAGTATGAATGCACCAAATGGATGTAGAATATAGGATGTAGGATGTAGGATGTCTCAAATCAATTTCCTTTAGATCTTCAACACCAACTTTGAATGGGTCTTGGAATAGGAAGAGGCTTGAATGGATATGGATGGAGAAATCTTCAACAAGAGGGCTCCATAGAGCTTGAATCCTTCAATGGCTACTAATGGATCTCCTTGATGAATTCAATCTTGAATGCTTGAATGCTTGAAAGTAGATGATTGTTTTGATAGATTATGCATCGATTCTCTATCTTGTCCTTATCATATCACCTCTCATCCAAAAATGAGAGGAGAAGGCTTCCTTATATACTAGTCTAGGGCACAAACTTCTAGAGAGGCCGACATATGAGAAATAAATTCCAATTAGGCTCATACCCCTAGAAGTGGACCTATATTAAATATCTTTTTAAGAGTTGCCACTTTGGAGCCCGAAACAGCCGACCCGAAAGCGGGAAATAATTCTTTCCAAATCCTGACATTTGGAAATCTTTAGAATTTGAAATTTAGACCCTGGGTCAGGGTCGAGGTTGAACTTGACCCAGAAGGTCGACCTTGACCCTAAGGTCAAGAACCTCAAAATCTCAGAGCGGGATACCAGAAACAGGTAGGAGAGAAGTGGAAAACAGGGCAGGATAGGGGAAAAACCAGATCCAAGTCAAAGACCCATTCAAGGTGTTTGACATGACCCCAAACCACTTACTCTGAGGGATAAACCAGTCCTAAATGGAAGTGCTTCCATTTTTCGATGATACATTTAGCCCCCACGTTAGCAAGAGTATGGACTCAATGCAAACTCTTGGTAAAGGAGATCACAAAGAAAAAATAATCTTATTGAAATCAAAGGGACAAAGCAATCCTCAAGCTCCCAGGGACTCAAGTCTTTGTCAACCCCAAGATTACAATAAGAGAGACATCACCAGTCAAAGAAAAAGAGAGAGAGGGTGTGATTACCTCGCCCAATGAGAATCTATGTCCCATTGTGAATCACACAAGGAAACAATGCAACCGTAAATATGGAGTTGAACCACCTAGTAAATGTGGCTATTCACTAGTCAACCCATCAAGGATTCACCCTCAGGAATATTCTATTCCAAAAGAGCAAAGCCAAAACTAGAGAGATCTAGTCTTAAGGACACCTTCCGACCTTAAGGGATCAAAACTTTGTAAATTGAAACTGGAGGGATCAAGAGATCCTATAAGGTAAAAATCCATGCTTTAAGGATTAATCTCTAATCCATAAAGGGGAAAAAAGTTTTCAGTTTGAAAATATTTTGAAAGTGCATGTGTGCAAAAAGTGAGCAGAGTGTATGCCCCCGCATTAAAGTCATTGCTAACACTTTAACAAGAGTAATGGCTTTAACGGAAACATAAACAACTCCACTGATTACGTCTCCACTATGAGATGCCCCCAAGCAAAGACAAATCAAGGGAAATACCACATAAACATACAGAGAACACA
>MU224691.1:14291-35259 GCA_018584345.1 Thuja plicata | reverse complement strand
AAATCCATGCTTTAAGGATTAATCTCTAATCCATAAAGGGGAAAAAAGTTTTCAGTTTGAAAATATTTTGAAAGTGCGTGTGTGCAAAAAGTGAGCAGAGTGTATGCCCCCGCATTAAAGTCATTGCTAACACTTTAACAGGAGTAATGGCTTTAACGGAAACATAAACAACTCCACTAATTACGTTTCCACTACGAGATGCCCCCAAGCAAAGACAAATCAAGGGAAATACCACATAAACATACAGAGAACACAGAAGGGATCTACCTACTATGGGGTCAGTATGATCATAAGACTATATATATATATATATATATATATATATATATATGCAAATGAATTGACATCATTACCCAAAGAAAGTAGAACGACAATCACAATGGAGGAAAGAAAACGCAAGAGTTACGAAGAAGAGTCTTTTCAGACCACAACATGGAGACCAAAAAGAATCAGTGCTACCATGTCGCAAATCCAAGCGGACTACACAAGGAAAACATTTACGAAGAATAGCACAGGTACAACATAACATGAAAACAACCTATAGAAGAATAGAGATACATATAGAGGAATAGTACAACAAGTTTTATTCCTTTATCACCTTGCACCAAAAGAGTAACAAGGGTCATATAAAATAATCTAATAAACATTTAGCAAACACATTACGAGAGAAGCACAATACAACAGACAACCACATAAAAGGCTACCATGGAGGACAAGCCAATCAAGCGCATCACCTACTCTCCCCATCTCGATCTATATTATTTAGGGAAGGTGGGCAACTCACAAGAGGGACTATATCCAACATAGTAGGAATAATAGCCAGTTCCAAAAAAGGATCCTCTTGAGAATCACCATGTTCGATAGTAGGTGTAATTATCAATTATGTTGAAAATGTATTAGGTAGATCAGTATCAATATCAATAGTCTCATATTCATCATTAGCATCAATAGGATCATCAAGAGTATCTTCTTCATCAAGATTAATCAAAATGAAATCTAAGATATGAATAGAATCATCATAATCATTCATCTTAACATCATTATTAACATTAACTTCTTCCAACACATTAGGCATATACTGGTCAAAAGAAGGTAAAGAACTTTGAAGAACAGAGGCACAAGCCTTAGCTTGAGCCTGACGCTTCTTACGACATTCATTGGCACATCGATTACATTTTGTCTTGTTTGAAATATGTTGAGAACTAGGAGGAACAACAATTGGTTCCTTCACAGGTTCTATAGGAGGATTAGTAGGATTCTCAGTAGGCTGAAAAGCAACACTAGGAGCTTGATTAACATAACTAGAAGCAATGAATAAAGGAGGTATGGAAGGCGTAGGAAAAAGACCATGGTTAAGATCCATCTGAGGCATGCTTAACTCAACAATCTTGTGGTGTTTATAGGCTTGATATGAGCGAAAAAAGGTTATCAGGTTGAGAAGAACATGAATTAGGTAATTAAGGCCAAAAGAAGTCAAGGGTAGCACAATCCCTAGGCCTAGAAGGTTGATATAAACTATGATTAATTTTTTTCACTTCTTCGTCATGAATGAACTTAATACACTTATGGATAGGAGAAGCAACGATATGCATGATAGTCAACCAAGGCAAACCAAGCTTAACTTGAAACTGATCAGAAGTAGGGACAACAACAAAGGTAGTGTCCACAACTTTATCACAAAGTTCAATAGGAAAGTTAATAGAACCAAATGATGGATAGAGAAAACCATTACATGTCTGGATCCACACATTAGATGTATTATAACAATCATGTTGTAAGTTCTTCGAAAAAATGTTTTCTTCAATAATGACATTGACTAAGGATGTAGGATCAACAAGAAAACCATGCGTAGGTATCTTAGCAATCCTAGCATAAATGTAGAGGGGACCATTAGGATCTTTAATAGTCTCAGAATCATCAAAGGTGATTGAGAGTTCCCTAGGTCTTTTATTCTTAGGTTGTTTTCGAGGTTTAGGTTGAGGTTTCGGTTTAGGCTTAGGTTGAGGTGGAACTTGAAGTTTAGGTTGAGGCGAAGGAACCTAAACAGGAGGTTGAGATTGAGGCTGGGGTGGAGATATAGGTGAGACAAAACAACATGCTCCACATGGTTAACAATATGATTGAGATAATCCATCTTTGAATCATAAACAATATCCACAGAAGATGGCTGAACAATGGTATTAGTATCATGTGTAGGCAAAGGATTCGTATAGATTTGGAGGTTTTGATTAGGAGGAGAGACATATTTGTTCTCACTACCATCAAAATTATCAATAGATAAAGTATTAGAATCAATTAAGTCTTGAACCTTATATTTTAGAGAACAACACTTCTCAGTATCATGGCCATTCTGACGATGGTATTGACAAAAGGCTTTGGGATCAAAGGATTTGGATGCCATCGCAGCAGGAAGAAGAGGTTAGATAGGATGCAAAGAAATCATATTAGCATTCAACAACTTACTCATAATAGAATGTAAAGATTCAGAAAGAGGAGTAAATGTACGATTCAGACGAAAAACGGTGGATGCAGAAGTGGCATTGTTGGATGCAACAACAACTTGATCAACAACTGCATTTGCTTACTTATTTATCTTGACATGGGTGTTAGGTTTCTGAAATTTTTTGGGATTAGGAGCAACATCACTCTTATCAAGTGGAACATGAGCCACTGGAGTGTTGCTCTCAAATTGACACACTGGTAATTGATAATGATGAAGCATTGCACAAAGTTGTTGAAAAGAGGTAAATTTAGTAAGAAAAATCTTATCTCTAATATCCTTTTGCAAGTTTGAAATAAACATATGTTGAATATCAATATTAGGAACATGATAAGAAATTTGAGCATACAAATGCTTAAATCTACCAATAAATTCAGTCAATTTTTCTTTAGTATTTTGTTTACAATGCATCAAATCAGTTAAGGACACTTGTAGACCAATGTTATTTTGGAACTATTGGATAAAGGCATTATAAAGTTTTGGAAAATAATCAATAGAATAAGGAGGCAGGGAACAATACCATTGCAAGGCCTTGTCACAAAAAGTTCTAGCAAACAACTTGGATAAAATCCTATGGTCACGAGCATAGTCACTACAAAGGATTTGAAATGTTTTAACATGAGTGATAGGGTCTCCCTTACCATTGTAATTCTCAAGATGAGGCATATCATCTTGCTGAGGGACAGGAGCATGAACAATGTCAAGGGATAAAGGACTACCCATGTCACATGTAGGAATACTAAACTTGGATTGAGTTAAGGACGCAAGTTGTTGTTGTAAAGAGGACACAGTTTGAGCTAGACTAATGATTGTGGAATCATTAGAAGAAATAGGAAGCATAGAAAAATTAGGAACACTAGGAAAAGTGTAGGAAGCAACAGGAATGGAAGACACAACCTATGGAACACTTTGAACCACAGTTGGAAGAGGGTTGGAATAGGTAAAAGGAACACTATGGTAAGAAGACTATGAGGTAGGTAGAGACACCGACAGAACACTCACAAGAAGAGATTGAAGTGGAAGATTCGAAGCTAGAGGATTGGAATATGAAAGAGATGTAGTCACTAAAGGAGGAGTATAAGTAGGAATACTAGGTTAAGGAACAGAAGAAGGTTCCACACTAGTGACAGGAGGAGTGAATCCTAGATCTTGAGCTTCTTGAGCTAAAGGTTTGACATTTAAATGCACAAGACGAGTGATACCACACAAGAGATTAATACATTGATCACTATCATGAAGAACTTTCTTAAGGGCCTCTATAGCTTGAATAGAATCTTGATTATGGTTTTCTTGAATAAGCCAATTTCCCATTTTATCAAGTTCAGTTGAAAGTTTTTGGACTTGTTCAGGGGGAACTCTTAACACATCATCTTCATCACGAGATTAGTGAGAAGATTTATGCTCCATAGAAGGATTGGAATCATGAGTGATCAAATTGTCATCCGGGATCCTAAGGAAAGGAGAGGAAGACTCAAGATCAAAGGAACCCATAAGTCTGCGACTTCTTCTAACCAGGATATTATAAGTAGGACTAGAGGTAGTAAAGCTCATACACCAATGCAATGCAAATAAACTAAATTAGGAAAATGTAAATGCAAGAGCATAAAAGAAGGCGAATCTAATATGCATGCAAGATATAACATGAAATGTAAATCTAACACCACAAAAGAAAGAGTTGTCGTGAGCAGGTTCACCAAAATGTAAAGGATAAAAAATGATGATGATGGTGGTACAAGAGACTTGCACCTCTAAATAATATCCTTTACATATGAAAAGTTGGGGAAGGTAAGATTCTCCTCCTAGCCCCAAATTTACAAAGGAAAGATCCAAATTGATTGACCATAAGAAAATGGTTAATGCGCAAATGAATCAATCGATTGGAAATAAGAAGAAAGAGGAAAACCTTAGATTCCCATTTTTGGGGGGAGAAGGAGAGTGTGTTGATATGAAATGATTAAAATCTTAATTTAAATGAATTGAAGACAAATACTAACCTCAAAGTATAGTAGATATGGAAATTGCTATTTTTGGTGTCTGTACTGAGTTTCTGGAAATTCTGCAACCGGATCTAGAACGGAAACACAGAGACAGAGAAAACCCAAAAATATTTTTCTTTTCTGAGCCAGGTCGACCTTAACCCAAATACGGGGGCACAATTGTACCCCTTTATGTCGACCTTGACCTACACTGCTCTGACAGAAAATCTATTCGCGGATCCTGAAAGTTTGCCAAAAAGGGTATCTGAATCTACTCTGTAATTCATTGTTTTGTACCTGTACCTGCAAGAAAAATGGTTTTGTTTGTTGGGGGAGGGGTTTGCCTTGATCGAACCCCAGTTTTGGAATTAACCTTAAAATAGAATTGAAATTGCAGTAATAAACAAAGTAAATAGAAAAATTCACCTTGCTTATGTTGAAACCCTTGTGGAGGATTCGAATCCTTGGATCCACAAGTATGAATGCACCAAATTGATGTAGAGCACATGATGTAGGATGTAGGATGTAGGATGTATCAAATAAATTTCCTTTAGATCTTCAACACTAATCTTGAATGGATCTTGGAATAGGAAGAAGCTTGAATGGATATAGATGGAGAAATCTTCAACAAGAGGGCTCCATAGAGATTGAATCCTTCAATGGCTACTAATAGATCTCCTTGATGAATTGAATGCTTGAATTCTTGAAAGTAGATGATCGCTTTGATAGATTATGCGTTGATTCTCTATCTTGTCCTTATCATATCATCTCCTATCCAAAAATGAGAGGAGAAGGCTTCCTTATATACTAGTCTAGGGAACAAACTTCTAGAGAGGCTGACATATGAGAAATAATTTTAATTAGGCTCATACCCCTAGAAGTGGACCTATATTAAATATTCTTTAAGATTTGTCAATTTGGAGCCTGAAACAGCTAACCCAAAAGCGGGAAATAATTATTTCTGAATCTCGACATCCAGAAATCTTTGGAATTTAAAATTTAGACCCTGGGTCAGGGTCGAGGTCGACCTTGACCTAGGTCATGGTCAAGGTTGACCTTGACCTAGGTCAGGGTTGAGGTCGACCTTGACCCTAAGGTCAAGAACCTCAAAATCTCAGAGCGAGATACCAGAAATAGGTAGGAGAGAAGTGGAAAATAGGGCAGGACAAGGGAAAAACCATTTAAGGCATTTGACATGACCCCAAACCACTTACTCGGAGGGCTAAACCAATCCTAAATGGAAGTGCTTCCATTTTCTGACGATACAGGTCTATTTTAGGTTTTTTGAGTTGTTTAAAATTTTGGTTCATGGTGTCAGTAGTTTGTGCCTTGGCATCTGGTGGTTTCAAATGTGCCTGAAAAGTTTCTAAAAAATGTATGTGTCTCAAGGCAATTTTGCTTTGAAAATATATGAGAACCTTAAACCCTAAGTCATATTTGTCTTTGGTAGGGTTTATGTCATCTAAATTGCCAAATCATGCCCTAGTTCTTATGTTTTCAAGTTGACCTTTATTTTCTCCTTTATGCATTGGTTTTTTTATGTCTTTCAAGTCGCTAAGTCTCGTAATGATTGGCAATTAGTTATGAGCATTAAGCGATCTGGCGACAAGGATTTCTCTAAGTCTCACAAAGCCTAGTGGTTAACTCTTTTTATTCAATGATCTGGCGGAGCAGTTATCTCCAAATTTCCTGATAATCGGTGGTTAGTTCCTAACATTCAGCGATTCAAAGAAAATATGTTTTAGGGTTATCTCTGAATCTCGAAAAGATCACAGTCAAGTTTATAATGTCTGGAGATTGAGCGATGAAGTGAAAGACTTAACAAATGATGTTAGTCAATGAATCTCATGAAGTAGCAGCTAAGTCCTTTAAAATTCTGAGATCAAGCTTGGACCATCGATGCTAGTAAAGGTCTAAGGCTATTGCTGGATCTCGTGAGTTAAGCCGAGTTAAAGAAAATATTCAGTGATTGGGCAAAATCTTTTGTCTTTGAATCTCGCAAAGAAACCAGGGTTAAAGCTTCTATTATGATTATGAGAATTGTGTTGGTCGATGAATCTCAGAACATGAACCGAGTTAAGTTAAGTCTTATAAGATTAAGCGATGATCATTGATTACATTGCAGATGTGTGGTTGTCACTGAATCTCCAAATAAATCAAGCCAAGCAGGAGGAATTCAGTGATTCAGAGGTTCAAGATTGAGTATTGATCAGATGATGACACATGTCTCAGAGGTTAGAAAGATGGGCGACAGTCATTGAGTCTCAGAACAAAACCATAGGTTAAGAAAGACTTCAACGATTTAGAGGTAATCTCTATCTCCGAATCTCAAGATTAATTCATGGTTAAGAATCTTATTCAGAGATTACAAGATGTGTCTTTATCTCTGAATCTCAGAACAAAATTGGGGTTAGATAAAGTCTTACAAGATTTAGCGTGGATCATTGATGCAAAGCAAGATGTGCGGCTGGTGTTGAATCTCTTAATTAAACCAGAGTCAGGACTTTTATTCAGCAACTCAGAGATATATGTTATCTCTTGATCTCACAATCAGACTAGGGTTAAATGAAGAATTTAGAGATCACAAGGTAAATCCTTGTCGCCCAATCTCAGAATAAACTTAGGGTTAAGCAAAGTGTTCAGAGACTTAGCGAGGATAGTTGATATTGTCTCAAATATGTGGCTGGTGCTAAATCTCATGATGGAATAAGAGTTCGGTCAAGTTTTCAGCGACTCAGCGATTTGCCTTATCGCTCAATCTCAAAATGGAACCTCAGTTAAGACAAATCTAATGAGATTAAATGTGAGTCATTGATGCAATGAAAGATATGGACTGTCGCTTGATCTTGAGATTTAAGCCAAGTCAAGCAAATCATTCAGAGACTCAGAGATTACCTTTATCTCTTAATCTTGAGACTGAACTTGGGTCGAGCAAAGTTAAGTTAAGTTACATACAGCGATTCAGAGATGCCTCTTATCTCTAAATCTCTAGACCAAACCCAAGTTAAGTCATTTCATTTGGAGGTTACGACACTAGTTTGGTCATTGAATCTCCAATTTGGACCTGAGTCAAGTAAAGTTTGTTGAGATTAAACATGAACCATTGATCAAGGCTCATATGAGTGGTGTGCGCTAAGTCTCCTGATTTAATCAAAGTGGTATGAAAGATTACGAGATTAGGAGAGAAAGGTTTTTTCAAAATTATCTTTGAATCTCGAGATCTTGCCAGTTAGTACAAAAGCATTCAGCGATTAGGAGATAGCTAAGTTGTTGAGTCTCATGATCTTGGCGGTCAAGAAGGAAATGTTCTGAGATCTAGAGATAGCCTTGTTACCCAATCTCAGAACTTAACCGTAGTCAGCACAATCATTCAGAGATCAAGAGATTGCTTAGTCTCCAAGTCTCGCAAAGAAACTAAGGTTAGAGCTCCTATTCATAGATCATGAGATATGTGTTATTCGTTCAATCTTGAGCTAAACCCCGAAGTTAGGAAAGTGTTCAACGAATGAGAGAGAAGCCTTATCTCCGAGTCTCCAAGTAAACCATAGTAAAGCAGAGCATAGTAAGATTCTAAGAAACTTGTTGTTGCGACATTTCTAGGAAATGAAGTGAATTACCAGGGTTGAGGAAAGATAGGAAATCTGGACAAGGTACAATACTTTGCTGAGCTGTAAAAGTGAGAATTTCAAGCCAAATAAATTTTGTCTAGGGTTTTTTTAACAATTTCTAAGGTTTTGAAAGAAAAAAGTAATGATGGCTTTTTATATCTCTCTTTTCAAATTAAATTGCATGTCAGCTTCATACGCCACGGTTAGCACAAAATTAAACTTGATACATGCAGAATGAATGCTGAGGTGGTTGAACAATGACATTCATAGATCTCAACTAGATTGTTGAATTATATATAGACTCGACACTTGTATATTTTGCTTATCAGAATTTTCAGAAAAGTGTGGCAAGAAATTCAGAAGTTGCAGAGATTTTAGAAGAAGAGCTTGTTTAGAGAGGAGTACTTGGAGAAATAGCAAAAATGAGCCAACCGGAGTCCAATAAGGCCTCAGCTAGTGAAGGAAGTAAAGATACAAGAGAAGAACAGAAAGTAAAGAGAAATTACTCAGAAGAATTCATCACATTGCTCCCGGGGTCTAATCAAAACAAGAAGGTTAGTGATAAGATTTTATCTGATTAGATGTCTAGTTGTAGAGACACTATTACTCCAGGATGTTCTGGTTATCATTTATTTAGTTACTTTAACAATAACATGACTAGGCAAATTCCTGTTTGCAATCCTTGGACATTAGGTTTGGGAAAATTGATAGTTCCGGATGTCTTTCTAGATGTTGATATACTTGTAGAATTGGCTAGGAAATATGATCCGGTGTCTAAGACTATCAGAAAGGACCAAATAGTCCTAGTTTTCTTAGATAGATCTTAATTCATGAAAGCTTTTGGCATATTTTATTCCTCATCCACTGAAATTGATTTGAGCAAAGAACGAGAGAGGTATAAGAAGGAAAGCAATCTAGTCAAGAGTTTAATCCTTAATCACATGCCTAGATCAGGGAAGTATGTAGCCCCATTACCCGACCCTATGAATGCACCTTACGAATTCAAGGATTTGCATTTCTACATGAAGTACTTAGCATATGGGTTGTGTAGAGTGTTAGGGTTGGATGGAGATGTTGAGAGAATGCTTGTAGATCTGTTAATGATCATCTTAGACATACATAACTCCCATGTAAATATTGAGTATGATTGTATTCAATATGTCATTGACCAGATGCATGAGGGTCTCTTGAGTACTCAAAAGGGAAAGCAACCTCATTTTATGCATTAATCTCTTTTGATGTACTTAATCCTCTTCCATAATGTTAATGATATGGACACTCAGATGTTGAGACCGAGGACACACATTCAGGGTCAGTCAAATCCTCTACAATTATGGATTAGGGTTTAGAACTATACTTCCAATGAGCATGAGTTTTGTGATTTTCAGAAACTGGATTGTGTACCCACTTTTGATGTTGCTAGGTGTAAATGCAACTAGGTTGCCTGTCAAAGTGTTAAGGCTTTTAAGGCCTTGTGAATATGTTGATAAATGGCCTCGAGATCATAATTGGGGTGATTTATATATGGAAAATACCTTCACATTGATCAGGGTATATGGATGTCCTCACCCCCCACATGTGCTTCCAAAATATGTTCCTCCAAGGGTTACACTGATAGAATTCATTTGGTAGCTGGTATGGATAGATAAGGAGCATTTGGATCCTTACCGGAAGGATACTTTCACACCAAGAGAATTCAAAATCTATGATTTCCTTATTGGGAAGAAAGCTTTGGAAGGGATAAACAAATGGTTGGGTCAATATAAAATAGGTATAGCCCAATATAGATATGTAGACACAAAGGATTTCATAAAAAGTGCCAAGAAATTATTGACTCCAAGTATCACCAACATCCAAGAGCATGAAGGGTGTGATGAGGAAGACATCATCAGGAATGTTCTTAATGAGCAATAAGTTGAGCATAAAATGGGAAAATAATAGGACCTGATGGACTTGGAGAAATGATTAAAAAAGGCAGGGATTGCATTTGGAGGATACTTCTTGGAATTGCCTTACATGACTAGGATTACCCAAATGATTGATATGTATAACACTTTATACAATCAATTGGAAAGTCAGTTGGAGGATAAGAAAAAGGTGCTTGAACAATACTCATCCTCTGAGTATGAAGAAGATAGTGAGGGGGCTAATGAGCAGCATAGCCTTCCTCAGATGAATGAGCCACCTGGTTTTGAACAGAGCTTAGAGGATCCTAACACAAAGGCCATAAGTGAACCTCCTCAAAATAAATAAAGAACAGAACAAGGAGGACCCTCTTAGAACAAGGAGGATCCTATCAGAATAAGGAATATGAAAAGAAAAAAAGAAAAAATAGTTGCTCTGGTAACTAGTGATCGACATTACCATCACCAATTGATAAAGAGCATAAGAGAGGGAAAGAAGAAGGGGACCCAGGGGGAGGTTGAATTGCCTCTCCAATTATGCAAAGATGAAAGGGAGTTGTATCGAGAAGAATTGATGAGTGATGATGCCTTCATCAAGAGTGGGGAGTTCAAGAATTTTCTCATTTGGAGAAAACAACAAGAGGTTGGCAGTCAACTACAATTTACAGAGGGTGCCACACTGGGAGATGAAGCCTTGTAGACTCTAAAGGCCTATGATCCTAGCTCTGAAACTATCACAGTGGGGGAGGCTAGACAATCGGTAAGGTCACGTGGGATGTTTCTTGTACCACGATGGGACTTAGCCTCGACATTTATCATGGATCAAATAAGGAGGTAGTTAGAGGCTCAATTATCTTCTGAAACTCATATAGGGGATCTGATTAGAGGTGTGGCTATGACCCCAAATCCCAAACTCTTTCCATGTGGTCCTTAGCCACAAGGACACAAAATCCATCTTTGATTAATGTGGAAGAAAAGATGGATGGGGACAAGATTATATGGACAGTAAAAAACACATTAGACTTGAAGATCTCTAAAGTTGTCACCCACTTTTCTTGTTTGAATGAGGTAAAAAAAAGAAGTTATCACAAAGATATGTGAGGCTTTTTTATAAAATAATTGCCTTGGCTAAAGATAGGGAAAAAGGCTTGATGAAGATCCAGGTATTAGAGGAGAAATTGGAGGATCTAAAGACAAAGTTGGAAGAAGCATCCAAGGCTCTTCCTCCTCCTATTCAAGAATTTGAAATTATTCACCATGCTATCACTAAAGATCTTATTCAAGCAACTGAGACATTTGGAAAGGATAGGAATGAGGTTGCTCTTTTTGTCTTGTTGAATATTTTGCAACATAGAGTTAATGTTATAAAAGGCAAGTTGGATGCAGTCCATAATGCCTACAACAAGTTTCCTGACATTGAAAAAGATGTAACAAATTCAATAGCAACTCTGGACCCATTGTTCAGTGTGTGGTCTTGTAGGGGCTCTTTGTTTGAAAGGCTAGAGGCACTACAACCCCATAGGCTAGATCTTCCTGAGTTGGTTAACCAGGTTGGAGAAATGATTGAACAGATTGGTACATCCTTGTCCTTTTTCAAAGGAAAGGCAAATCAGGTACAATGTTGAATATGTTTGGTCCTGACTTTAGCAAATTCATCCCTCCCATCAGAAATGAAAATGATGAAGTGAAAAGTGTTGAAGAGTGGAGAGGTGAATTTGATACATTGCTACCAGATAAGGAATCTTTCCTCACAAAGGACAATATTTTAGATATGGATAAGTATAATAAAGCCCTAGATGATATGTTTAAAGCTGAAATAAATTTTGTCAAGTTTGTGGCAGATACAAGGGCTATCACCGATGTCAGGTTGGAGAGACAACTGAAGCAGTTGTAGGGCATCAAAAGTTTTAACTGGCCAACTGAAGAGGAGGTTGCACTATGGGACAAAAGCACTAAGCCAAAGAAGAAAAATTAGGCAACCATAGACGTAGAGACAATGGAGGAGGACTAAATAACACTTGGCACCTGATCAATGAGCATAGGGAGGGTAATTATCTCAAAGAATGGTTTATGTTAGCCATGATTGGCGGTCACTATTTCTCACAAAAACTTTCAGAAGTTACCTTGAATATCTATGGACAAAGGTTCCAACTATTAAAGATTCCAAAATGATTACAAAAAAGCTACTCAAGTTTTTGTTTCTCCACCGATGAAAATAATTGTAAATACTTTTGTATTTTAGTGCTTTTTGCTTTTCCTAGCCATCTTAAGCTTGTTGTATCCTATTTCTTCCAGGATTCCAAGATGGCTAGTGTATGATATAAATAGAAAGCCTGATGTAATAGTAAGGGATGGTTAATTCATAACTGCAAAGCAGTTTTTTGATTTTAGTATGGTTTTAGAGTTGTTGTCACTTTGAATGTATTAAAATAGAGAAACTTTAATGAAAATACAGTGGGATTCCTTTTGCATATTTATGATGTCTTCATGTGTTTATATTTGAATTCTTTTGTATTGAATTCGTAAGGCAATTTTTAGTACACTATTTACAAGGTAAATTGTGGGATTGTTCTTAAGTTTCTTGACTCCTAGAAAAGCAGGAACTCCTCCCCTTGACAGAGGAAAAGTCAACATTGTTAGCATAAGAAATAGAAGAAGCAAACTTGGGTGATGACAAGAACCCAAAGATCATCTAATTAGAAAAATCACTCACCCCAGAGGAGAGAGAACAATTCATCAACTTCTTCAAGGAAAGGAAGGTCAATTTTGCATGGCCCTACTCAGACATGCCAGGATTAGACCCAGAGCTTGTATTACATCATCTGCCATTATTACCCAGTGCCAAACCTGTCAAACAGAAGCTAAGAAAGATGCATATCCATGTTGCATTACTAGTCAAAGCAAAATTGAAGAAGCTCCTAGATGATAAATTCATAAGACCGATCCCATACGTAGACTGGATATCTAATCTGGTGCCAGTAACTAAGCATAGTGGACAGATCCACATCTGCACAGATTTTAGAGATCTAAACAAAGCTTATCCCAAGGATGACTTTCCATCACCAAACATCGACATGCTAATAGATCTCACCATAGGACATCAAATGCTATCACTCATGGATGGCTTTTTAGGATACAATCAGATAAGGATTGCTACATAGGACCAACACAAAATGGCTTTTACATGTGCATGAGGCACCTACTGTTCGAATGTCATGTCATTTGATCTAAAAAATGCAAGAGTAACATATCAAAGGGCAATGACAACCATCTTCCATGATCTCATCCATAAAACAATGGAGGACTATGTGGACGATATACTTTCCAAGTAAATGCTTAGAAAATATCATCTACAGGTACTGGGACCCATATTTGACAAAATGCAAGAATACAAGGTTTGGTTAAATCCAAGAAGTGTGCATTCGGGGTCACCACTGGGAAGATCTTGGGATTCATCGTGTCACATCAAGGCATAGAGGTAGACCTAGAGAAAGTCAAAGCAATATTGGACATGCCACCACCGACTAACCTAAGGCAACTAAGGGGGTTACTGGGTAGGCTCTAATCCATCAGATGCTTCATACCACAACTAGCAGACAAGTTATATCCATTCCAACATCTACTACACAAGGACATAATATTCATATGGACAGAACAATGTGAAGAAGTGTTCCAAATATTCAAGGACTATCTACTCAAGTCCCCCATATTGGTACCACCCATCCAGGGTATGCCATTACTTCTATACATCTCAGAAACTGAATTAGCTTTAGGCGCACTCTTAGCACAACACGATGACACAAGCAAGGAGAGAGATGTCTGCTATCTCAGCAGAACATTGGTAGGCTATGAGCTTAACTATTTTCCAATTGAAAAATCATGCCTAGCAGTAGTCTTCGCTTCCCAAAAGCTGAGACATTACATGTTAAGCCATCAAACCAAGTTGATAGCCCACATTGATCCCCTTACATATCTACTAACCAAAGCGACACTCACTAGATGACTAACAAAGTGGGTGATGATCCTAAGCAAATTTGACATAGAATATTGTACGCCTCCTCTTCGTGATTCGTGGTTCCAAAGATTTCCAAAGGCAAGGGTTAGTAGCAAAGGTTTCACAAATGATATAAATCAAGTACACAATAACTACTAAAACGAATAACATGAAACGTAATCAATAAAATGTATAAGCAAGAGAAAGGAAAACAAATAAATGCAAACCCCATGATGCTTGAAGCTTCTATTGTTTTTCTCTACTCCTTTCGAAACGTTGTTCTTGATGCTCAGTATTGGGGTGGGCAGCGTCTATGACTTGAGAAATGTCGAGAATTTGCTAATTGAAACGAGTGTGTGATCGCAAGATGGCTTGAATTCTAGAACCAAACTGACATAGTAATGGTGCACGAGAGCTTGAAATCCTGGATCCTTCAAATGGTTATGAAGGGTTTATTATACAGGAATTGGTGATGATATGAACGGTTGAGATCAATCCCAGAGATAGGGAGATGAATGGTTGAGATTAAAAGGAACTGGAGAAGCCATCAGTGAACTCCACCTCTTCATTTGGTAAAGAAGAGATAAAGCTTGGTTGACTGAAGAGCTAATTGTGAGTTACCTTTTTGAACTGAAGAGGTGGGTGACGTTACCCATGTGGACTGGAGAGATGGGTGGAGTAACCCATGTGAGCTGATTGGAGTTATCTCTTTGAAGATAAATGAATATTTAATTCATTTATTTAATTAATGTTTTCAACATGTGAGATAATTGAATTCTTTTTTATTTAGAATTGCTTTATTGAATGAAATTAAATTAATTTAATTATAAGAATTTAATTAGTAAGTTTAAATATTTAAATTTAAACTATAGAAAATTGAGTTTAATTAATTAATTAATGGTAATTAATCAATTAAGGTTAATTAATTAAATAAAATTTATTATTTAATTAATTTTGGGAATTTGATTAGATGTTTTGGGGAATGAATTTAGAGGAAAATAGATGATTAATTAATGATTAAAAAACCATTAATTAATAGATAAAAATTAGTGTTTTTAATGTAAAGTCGCAAGCCTGTCCATTTTTGGGTGTCTACATTTGCCCCTCTTTGATGCAATGTGACTTGTTGCAGTGTGTCAAAGATTCTTTGATTTTGCCCCAGCCTGCCCCGGCAGTAGTAGGTGTATTTATGCCCCCTCAACAAATTTGAGCGAAAAGTTGCGATGTGAGCGTTGATTTGTTGAAATTGTAATTTCTGAATCTGGGTAGCTGACAGATTTGAAAAATACTTTAAAATGCCCCTGTTATTGACCGTCAAAGATTCTGGGGACCGAGAAGAAATTTCAGAGATCCTAGTGAAATTAGGGTTTTTTCTGAACCTCTATAAATAGCTAAGAGAGGCATTCATTTTTCACATTGCGATCTTGGAGCTCTTGATTCCTTGGTGAGTAAGCCTTCAACTTTCTGTCTTTTTCCTCCTGTTTTCTTGCGATGGCAAGCCTTCCTGGTGTGACGCACATTTCTGACCGAGTCTGGACCTATCAGAGACCAGCTAGCGTAGGACGTCTGGTGAGTTTTATCGGTTTGCATGTCATTAATGCTTGCATTTATTGCTTTCAAAATTTGTACTTTTTTGTAAATTTTCACGTTGTGTTGATTTCGTCTGTGGTTTTGCCACAATTACGGTTTTAATGCCGTAATTGCAATTGATAATTGTTCCACAATTGACAACCTTTAATGCCGCATTTGCAATTTGTGTTCCACACTTGCTTGTTATGTTTCGCAATCGCCTAAAAGTACCACAGTTGTAGGGTTTTATTACTGCAATCGATTTTTTAGCACTATTTGTTTGATTCCTTTGTCTGATGTCTGTATATTTTATCTTCTGATACCTTCATGGATGACTGATACTGATATTTTTCTGATTTATTTCTGTGTGCAGTTCACTGGGCGGATTCTGCGCTATCGAGAGTCTAGGCCGGCGGGTCTTGCATACAGATTTCAACTCACAGAGGATGAGAGGTCAGTTCTTAGAGATCTAGGTTTATACTGGATTTGCTATATGCCTGAGATCATGACCAATAGGGGTCTGATCTCCGCTCTTGTAGAGCGATGGCATTCTGAGACATGCACTTTCTGGTTATCGACTGATGAGTGTACTATCACTTTAGAGGATGTGTATCGCATGCTCTAGCTCCCAATCCATGGTGAGCTTGTGGAGTATTCCACCCGTACTGGTATTGTTTCATTGACCGAGCTTTATGGATTACCCTGGGATCAGCTTGGGTTGGCTGGTGATTATGATATTCCATGGTCCAGATTCAGTTTGGGCCTTGACAGGCTATCCACTTTACTGGGCAGTTTTATATGTGGCATCTTATGCCCCGATTGTCGACAACGTGGATTTTCTTTTGGCTTCAGTACTGTGTTGCAGAGTATGGTCAGGGATCGTACCATATTTGCTTGGGGTCCATGCATGTTGGCCCACATGCATTTTCATATGTTTTACGCAGCTTACCTTGATGGTAAGTCGCTCGGCTGTGGTGTGACCTCCTCTAGATATGGGCATGGGAGCATATTGTTGTATGTCATCCTGTTGGTATACGTGGTCTTCCTGCTAATAGGCCATATGTTTTTATGTACGATGGAGCCATTGTTCAGACCCACATGGGTCATTTGATGTACTAGCGGAAACAATTAGACATAATTCCTTACTTTATTTGGAGGCCCTATAAAGATTGCCCAGTCTAGGATGGAGAGGACATCCATCTTCCCTTCTGTCGCTAGTAGAGGTACCTGATTGGACGTGTTACTGATCATATCCATATGATTGACTTTCACAACACCAATAGGGTGTTGCGTCAGTTCAGCGAGCGACAGGACGCGACTGAATCCTATGCTTACTTTGCTCATAGATCGAGGGATTCTGCTATCTGGGGTGGTGTCGTACCTCTTGATGCTGCTCGTACTGAGTTTTTAGGCTTACTTCCTATTGCATGGACCTGGCGCTCGGCTACTGTAGATGCAAGTTTGTTTTGTTTTCTGATTGCTTATGTACTTCCTTTTTGCTCTCTAATACTTGCTCATATCTCATTTTGAAACTTTTGTCCTTATCTGTGTGGGTACTGATATTTGAATTTGTCTTTTGGCAGGCACTACACCTCAGTATGATGCTCATTGGGCACAGGCCCGGCTAGTTGCTCTTACAGATGTCTTGCGTCCTATTGCTAGGACCATTATGAGGAGGGCCTGACGGGTACGACATGGTAGGGGAGGTCAGGATGGAGGGAGAGGTGGTGGTCGAGCTGGAGGTAGGGGTCGTGATGGAGGTAGGGATGGGGGGAGAGATAGAGGATGGGGGAGGGGAGATGATGGGGGAGATGATCCTGGTCCTGGGGGTGCTAGTTGTGGAGTTAGGACTAGAGGTGGTCAAAGTGGGGGTTAGACTAGTGCTCCTCGAGTCGGGTTGAGTACCATTTTGGAGGATGAGGAGGCCATGGATGAGGAGGTACCCCAGTTGGTGCGGAGAGTTTGTTGGTGGACAAGTGCTATTTTGGCTCCTAGAGAGGAGGACAGAGTAGTCATTAAGGATGTTGACATTGAGATTGGGGACATAGATGTGGAGGCTCTTTATGAGCAGAGTGCAAATACTAGTTCCTCTACTGATAGTGGCAGCACTGGCAGTAGTACAGGCGAGAGCTCAGAGAGTCATGATGATTCTTGGGTTGTCAGGGGGAGAGGAGGTGAGGGATTGGGAGACAGGGGAGAGGAGGGGGAGATGGACGTGGCTATGGGAGGTATGGAGGATGATCCCTGAGAGTTGGAGCGCCTCACCCAGTAGGTACAGGACCTTCAGGCCAGGCTTGCTTCATATGATGCATGTGCCACTGCTTTGGAGGCCCGGGTTACAACGGCCAAGTCTAGAGAGCATCAAGCTCGAGCTGAGGTGCGCTCTTTTATTGATAGTGTACAGGATGCCTTGCACAGGGATGTTCTTGACAGGTACTATAGATCTGGGCATGATGCTCAAAGAGAGATCGAGTACTGGAGGCGTCATTATGAGGGTGCAGTTCCTGCAGCGCAGAGGGTGCCTAGTTATACAACATCTCAGAGATCGAGCAAAGCTCAGCGATCCCAGAGTAGTGGTATTAGAGCTCCTAGTTCATCCCAGAGACCACCTTCTGATATGCTGCCCCCTCGTCCACCTCCTGGCGAGGGTGGGGGTAGCTCATGTTGACCTATTTTATGTATCATGTACCATTTTTGTAGTGTTGTCATTGTATATACTCTGAGTAGTATCCATTTTTGTATCCCGACACACTAATATTTATTGATATATATGTTGATTACCTTCTTTTGTTCAGACTTGTGACCGTTCATTATACTAAGATAGTTTGATTTATATGAGATGCAACTAGTGTTTTTGATATGATGTGCAATGGTTTACTTGCTATATGTATAATTCTACCTGATTTGGTGGTTTTAGATGATGAGATGTATATGAAATATGATTCTATTATGTAGACTCGTATATGGATGATTTACTTTTCCTATGATACTGACATGTATATGCAGGATAGTGGAAATGAAATGCATGTTTATATGAGATGCTTATGGATGCATGTGATTTTATGATTTTATCATGTATGCAACTACCATGTTTTTTTTCTTTTCTGATGTACTTAAATGGAATGAATGCAATCTATTATGCACAAAATTTCTGAGTAATGCATGTGTTAGTTAGAAAGAAGTTAGTTTGGATAGATGTGCTCTGAGATTGATCTAATAGAATGGAATGATAGAAAGGATGTTCTTTTTACATTTTTTGATAGATATGATGTGATATAAAGGATGAGTGTCCCAAGTCGCTGCCCCTGTTTCCAATATTTGTCATCATTGCATCTTTCTTTTTTTTTTTTGTATTTTCTGATATTCCGAAGAGCGTCGAATGATCCAACTCACATACCACCTAGATACCGCCACAACCTCTTGATAGCGGAAGGAGTAGAGAGGTTGAATAGAAAGAGAACCTAGTGCACCCAAATATTGATCATCTGGGTTCAACTATGTTCTTTGTTTGAAAATAAAGAGAGCCAAAAGCACCCAGATATTGACCATCTAGATACCGCTTGTCCTCTGAATTAATCTAAAACAAAGAAACCAAAATAGAACTCCTATGCACCTAGAGTCCATCTGGATAACACTGTGAGCTCTTGATTTCTGAAAGGGAAAGCCAAGCAAACAAGATAGAACTCCTACGCCCCTAGAGTCCATCTAGATAGCATCGTGAGCTCTTGTTTGCAACATAAAGGGAAAGGCCATAGAAACCAAGATAGAACTCCAAAGCAACTCAGAGTCCATCTAAATAGTGTCGCGAGCTCTTGATTCTATAAACCAAAAAAGCAAAATAAAAGAGAAGGAATGTCCAATTCTTTCCCAGGGTTAAGCTCAGATCGTGGAACTGCGTGGCTGCCAAATAAGTGACAGCACCTACCGCATTTATCCTAAATCATCATGGCCCTGAAATCAAAGTGAACATTCAAAAGACAACAATCAAAGAAGGTAAGTCGTGATCTATCATAGCTACTCTCCTCACATGGTGGATCCTGGAGTAGCGTAAGAACATAACCGCAAAATATAGACTAACATCTGACTGACTTGACTGGCCTAGTAAACATTTTTGGATGGTTCCTTGATGCAGTTGGATTCTCTTGATTGGCTTGAATCTTTGGATAGGCTTGATTGGCTTGATTTCTTGAGTGTGTCTGGTTTCAGTAATAGACTACTCATATAAGACTGACCTGTCTAGTTTGAGCATACCCATCACTGTGTAAGACGATTGATGTGATTGATTGATTGATTGCTTTGATCATGTTGGCAGCTGATCAAGTTGTGTTAGATGGGCCCAATGTTGGTTCACAAAGCTCGTGATTGTGACAATTGATAGATTGATTTGATCATTTTGGCAGCTAATCAAGCTATGTCAGATGGGTCCAATGCTAGTTCGTAAAGCTCATGATTGTGACAATTGATAGATTGGCTTGGTTGCCTGTTGCTTGCTGATTGATCTGATAGATTGATACAGCTGTGTCAGATGAGCCCCATGCTGATTTGCAAAGCTCATGATTGTGACATTGATTGACTGGGCGTGATCGCCCTTTGCTCTCTTGACAATTGAGTTGGTTTTATTGCTTGGGATTTTGCAATTTTTTTGAATGTTTTTGAAGAAGATTGATTTTCTCAAGACATTTTGATCTTTTTAGGATTTTTTATGTGTTTTCTAATTTTTTGGGATTTTTTTCTGTATATTTAGAATCACCCCCTAGTCTGGTGGACCGGTACTGACCATGGATAAGTGTTTGGTGCTCAGAGGGGAATGTGCTTCTGGATACAACTTTGGTTAGTCAGTCTTGCATTTGAAATCTGCTCAAGCTTTTGGAGTTCACTGATGGTGAAGCTGGATTTGAACACTTGGCGCCTGTTTGCCAGGTTTTCACCAAGGTACCTACTCAATAGCGCCTATTTGCCAGGTTTTCACTGAGAGAGCAATTTTGTTTCTCTTTACATTTTTGCTTTTTTTTATTCTTTTTGTTGTCGCCAAGGCGCCTGTTTGCCAGGTTTTTACCAAGGTAACATTTTATATTTTCTGGTTTTTCAAAAAGGTAACTCATAATTAGCTCCTCAGTTAACCAAACTCTATCTCCTCTTAACCAAATAAAGAGGTGGATTTTACTGTGGATCTCTCCTGTTCCTTTTGATCACAACCGTTCATCTACCTATCTCTGGGATTGATCTCAACCACTCTTTTCATCAGCAATTCCTATATAATAAACCCTTCATAACCATTTGAAGGATCCATGATTTCAAGCTTAAAGCGCCATTACTCTGTCAACATTCAAGCTATCTTGCGATCACACACCCTTTGCAATTATCAAATTCTCGACGCTTCTCAAGTCATAGACGCTGCCCAGCCAATACTGAGCATC
>MU224690.1:1268065-1291074 GCA_018584345.1 Thuja plicata | reverse complement strand
AAGGACCTCTGTCAGCAGGACACAGTCCATATTATTGATTCCTTGAAGAGTGAATCAACTAGGTTAACCCTCCTACAAGAAAAGGAAGAAGGATTGAAATCCTTGTATCATTGGTTTCTGTCATATTTAAGATTGTGATTTGAATGGTTAAATCCTGTATATGATTATGCTTGGTCATTTACAAGGTATTTTATAAGCTGGTTCAATAGAGATACATGACAAATTAGTGTCCACATCAATAAATAATGTGTTAACAGCCATCTTAAAAGGTAAAACCTGCCTGAGCATATGTGGAGCTCAAAAATGAAGAAGGACCTTATCCAGTCCTTAGCATTTAGGCTTTCCTTGTCCCTGAATCAGTATTAAAGGGTATGGTGTTCAAGTAGTTATATCAAGCACTGTGATTCATACAAGAAAAATCCCTAACAGAAGTAACCATACATCAAAGGTAGAGAATTGGAGAGAGTTAACACTGCTGCATATCTATCTAGAATAGGGAGAAGAGATTCTGCAAGAAAGGGAGAGACATAATCAAAAGACAAAATTTCTACACCTATTTATTAAAGGAAATGAAGAAAGGGAGAGCACATAGCGAGAATCAAATCTGAGCTAGAAGAGCTTACTGAGATTCAGATATTTGAATTGGTTATAGAATAATAAGATTAGTATGTTATGGCATATCTTATACTACATATTTCATAGTATGTTGTCATCAATGCCAAAGGGAGAGATTGATGAACTATAACTAATTGAATGTTTGAAGATGATAAGTTCATGATCACCGAGCTGCAAAAGTGAATGCAAGACATTAAATCAGTTAATGTATTGTATTGTCATTGATGTCAACTTGATATGGTTTGATTATTCATATACATATTGTTCATAACCTTGAAGATCTAAAGAGACAAAGTTTATGTTCTCGGTAAAACATAAAAAGTTAGTATACACCGAGTGACAGTAAACACTGAAGGACAGTGCACACCGACAAACAATGTAAACCAAGCATAGTAGTAATCGATAAAGTGTTACCAAGGAAGTGTCACTGAGTAGTTCACAATGTATACCAAGCACTGCAGTTAACAGAAGTTTCTACCGAGCATAACTGAAGTTAATGACCAGGCAGAACTAAAGTTCAAGAATGACAAAAACTACTTAGTTGGCAAGAGCTATATTTAGAGATTGACTGATTGATTTCTTTATTATTAAAGATTAGTTAAACTAAATCATGGAAGAGATTTAAAGCTTAGTTATCAAAGAGAGATCTACGGAATAAAACTAAAGTAGAGCTTTACGTGATAAAGCAAACATGGCAACTTTTACGAATCAAGAAGTGATCTATGACGAAAACAAGGAAGATTAAAATAGATAATCATGTCTATATAAAGAGATAAGGAATTCATTATGAAAAGAGAGGAATTTTGAATATATTCTGGTGAAGATAGAATTCTTCATGCAGATCTGATCATATCGGTTGAAGATTAGAGCCAAAGAAGTCTGCAGACACCGAGAAACAAAGCACGGAGCATTCACCAAGCAGAAAGAAGAAAGAAAGAAAGAAAGAAAAGGAAATAAAGTGAACATTGATCAAAGAGGTATTATTGGACTAACAATAGATCTTAAAATCTGCAAGTTAAAGTTGTATTATTGAACATATCATTTATTGTATCAGTTTAACCATTGATTCAAAAAATCTCTTAACCAAGTGGGATTTAATAGTCCTTATTGTATTGTGATACTCAAGCGTATCAAAAGGTTTTCTTGTTGACAACATAGTGAGTGGTAGGTCAAAAGACAAACTATTAGTTTTAAATCCTCTAACAAGGTTGCACTTAACAGTGTGTTTGTAACCTTTAACAGGGTTGGCTCTTCACCAAGCTCACTTCAAAAGAGTGAGAATTTTGGGTTACCTGTCCCAAGTGGTTTTATCCCTTAATAGGTTTTCCACGTTAAAATCTGTGTCAAATGTGTATATGGTTTATTGTATTGATATTTTTATTTACACATTATTGAAACTAGATTGGTCGGTTAACACTAAGTTTATTTATTGCTATTCGATAAAGTATAGAAAAGATAAAGAGTATATCTTACCAAGTAGGTTATATTTGTTCAAGTTATTTAAGGCATACATCTTGATGGACTGAAAGATAACTAGAGGATATTATATTTGAGATATAAATTTTTATTGGAATTTTGGAATTATTTTAAGGCCACTGATACACACCCCCCCTCTTAGTTATTCTAACACATAATATGAACACCCTTGAACTTGTCGATCCATTGCCACTCATACATCCTGAACTCATTGACTGGGCCTTGCAAGCACAACCTATAAACATCCCTACATTTTCCAATGAGTATGCGATATCACTCTACCTAAATGCGGTTGAACCAGTGACTTCTTCCACCAGTGAACCTAGCATGAATATGAATGAAGTGGATATCAAGTACCTTAGTCATAAAATAAAAAATAAAAGAAGTTTTGAAGGTTAAAACCACATTATCGTAGTTTTAGAACACAAAATAGTAAAAAGAAAAGACGCATCCAATGGTGAAAACCTCTTTGAGGCACAAAAGGATGGGGTACTTGATATCATGCCTAGTAACTTATAGGATTGGTCATCAATTCTAATTGAACCGATATGGCCTCTGAATATTGGGACAGTAGAACATGTGCACATCATTCTAGCACAGTCATGTTCACCAGAAGAGCTCAAATAATTCATTGAATTTTTCAAAGAGAAAAATATCAAATTTGCATGGAGTTACTTGGATATGTTGAGTCTGGGTCCAGATCTGATTATGCACCATCTTTCTATCACACCTAGTGTCAAATTAGTGAAACAAAAGCTCTAAAAAATGCACCCTCATGTTGCTTTGTTGATAAAGGTGGAACTCGAAATAATTGCTCAAAGCAGGGTTCATCAGAGCTATTGATTATGTAGAGTGGATTTCAAACATTTTACTGGTAACAAAGCTAGACAAATCTATCTGCGTCTATACTGACTTTAGGGATATTAACAAAGCTTGTCTAAAGGATGACTTTCCTTTTCCAAACATTGATATGACAGCTGGGTATGAGATGTACTCTCTCATGGATGGTTTCTCTGGGTACAATCAGATCAATATTCTCCAGAAGATCCAAAAAATACTGCCTTCACATGTGCTTGGGGTACCTTTTCCTGGAATGTTATGCCCTTTAGACTAAAAAAGCAGGTGCTACTTATCAACGGGTTGTCACAATAATATTTCATGACATGATGCATAAAAACATGGAAGATTATGTGGATGATACACTTATCAAGACCATGGAAATATCCACACACTTATAGGAATTGGGTAAAACTCTTGATAGAATGGAGCAGTTCAAGCTCAGACTGAACCCAAAGAAGTGTGCATTTAGGGTGACCTTTGGAAAATTGTTGGGATACATTGTCTCAACAAAAGGAATCGAGGTAGATCCTACAAAGATACAAACAATCTTAGATATGCCACCACCTAAAAACATTAGTCAGATGAGAACACTCCAAGGGAGAATTCAGTCTATTAGACAATTTAGCTCACAATTGGCAGACAAGGAGAAACCATTTACAAAAACTCTGCGCAAAGGAGTCAAATATCAATGTGATGAAGACTGTAACAAGAACTTTGATCAAATCAAAGTATACCTGGCTAACCCACCGGTATTGATGCCTCCTATGCAAGGAAAACCAATGATCATGTATATCTCTGCCACAACAACATCACTAGGGGCATTCCTAGCACAATAAGATGAAAACAAGAAATAGCAAGCCATCCACTACATCAGTAGAACCTTGGTCTCATATGAGATGAATTATTTAGTAATAGAGAAAGCTTGTCTCGTAGTTGTATTTTCATATTAGAAGTTGAGACATTACATGTTAGCTCATTCTAAAAAGTTGGTTGCAAAGACTGGTCCATTGAAATATCTTTTGAGTAAATCCACTTTAACTGGCAAGCTAGAAAAATGGGTCATTCTCCTTAGTGAGTTTGACATCAAATATGTTGAGTGAAAAGAAATAAAAGGACCGGCCATTGTAGATCAACTCGCTAACAATCCATTACAGGATGATATCCCTATCAATGTTGAATTTCTAGACAGCTCTATTCTGCACATAACTCACAGGTCTTGGAAAATATTATTTGATTAATCTTTCACACAACTAGGTTCAAGTGCAGGTGTACTATTCATCACTCCTCAAAGTTTTTCAATCAGGCATACAATCTTCTATTCAATTATACAAATAACATCACTGGATATGAAGCCATGGTCAATAGAATCAAACTAGCTATCACATAGAACATCTTTGTGTTACACATCTATGGTGACTCTCAACTCATCATCAACCAAATCAATGATGTTTAGCAGGCTAAGGATGATAAAATCATTCCTTATAAGAGAATGGTTGATGATTTCAAAAAATATTTTACCTACATCACATTTTAGCGGGTCCCAAGGATACAGAATAGAGCAGTCAATGCAATGGCTACACTAGTATCCTCACAACCACAAGAGGATGACTTCTGCTACGAGTTCTTGGTGGAAGAAATTAATTTCCCTACATACAAATCCCCTGACTCTGACATGGTTTTCACTATCATAGGACATTATTCATCCCACTACCAACATGTCTACACCTACCTACGCCATAAAGTCATCCCTGATGCACTTACCCACAATGAAAGATGACACCTTATCTATAATGCCTCGCGGGATATTCTCATAGCTGACAACCTTGATCTAGATAGTACATTGCCTAGGTTTCTAGAAAAAGAAGACTCTAAATGCACATTGGCTAAGGTCCATGATGGTATTGGTGGTTCTCACTCTAATGGCCTGACTCTGGCTCAAAAACTACTGAGAGTGGGTTATTACTGGCCAAACATGGAAAAATTAGTTAGATATGTAAAGATGTGTAATAAAATGCTAGCTACATGGAAATATTATACATGCTCCAGCAAGGGATCTGATTCCCTTTATCACACACTGACCCTTCCAACAATGGGAATTTGACCTCATTAGTTAGATACACCCATCTTCTTCTAATGGGCGTAAGTTCATCATCACTGCCACTGAATATTTCACAAAATGGGTTGAAGTGGTTCCATTGATCAAAGATACTAGTCACCAAGTGGCATTTTTCATTATGAATAACATTATCTATAGATATGGCATTCCTTCAGCCATTATAACTGACAATGGAGGTCAGTTTAAGAACAAAAACATGGATGAACTTTGTGATAATTTTAAGATCAAACAACAGTGTTCTTCAATCTACTATCTACAAGGGAATGGCCAGGCAGAGACCTCCAACAAAAATCTACTAAAGATATTACACCGCACTTTGAACAAGTCTAGAAGGGATTGGCACCTGTAGATAAATCCTGCACTATGGGCTTATAGAATGAGTATCTACTAGGGAAACCCCCTTTGATATGGAGCAGAAGAAGTATTACCTATAGAAGTAGAAATCCCATGTCGGAGGGTTTCTCTACAAAGGCTAATCATAGATGAAGACCATAGGGTCTCAAGGCTACAAGAACTGGAACTGCTAGATGAACATCGACAAATGGCATTAGATCACCTCTGAGCTTATCAAAAGAGAATGTCAAGAGGATATAATAAAAAGGTCAAACCAAGAGAAGTTTAGGTGGTTGACCTAGCGTTGAAAGAAAATCCCTATAATCAGTCACATAGAGAACAAAAGGGGAATTTTGAACCCAAATGGCTCATTCCATACGTTATAACTACAACATTTGGCTCTGGAGCCTATTGACTCTCCACACTTGAAGGAGAACATCTCCGAGAGCCCATCAACATTCTCCATCTGAATAAGTTACCTAAGGCATTCTCAGTGACCAGCACCATGTACATACTTATGATCCTAAAAAATGACTAAAAATTGGAAAAAGTCTTGAAAAAATGATTATCTTGGTGAAAACTTGGTAAATAGGTGCCTTGATGAATCAACCAAAAAATAATCAGGAAAAATGAAAAATATAAAAAAAAAAAAAAAGAAGAAGAAAAAGTACCTTGGTGAAAACCTGGTAAAAAAGCACCTATTATACTCAACGCTCCATCTATCAATTCTCAGTCTTGGAAATCCTTTGCTTCAGTTTGTACATAATCTTTCAGTCACTTTTGTGACACTTTGGTTCTTCTAAGAACCCTCCTGGCTTGAAATTGATCCAGAGTCATAGTCTAGGGGAAATCAAATCAGCTTTTCCCTCGCAGTATGAGTCAATTCAGTCATCTTTTATTGGCATATGTTAATAGGGGGAAAGGCCCCCACATTTGACCACATATTTGGATTACACCAGAGTGAGTAATCTTGTCATTTCTGAAGGAAATCTCACTGCTGACACACTAGGTGTTTCTTAACACCTTAATCAATAGTGTTTCTTAAACACTGCCTATTTGTATGCATTTTTGTTTATTAACACACATCAGCTAATGAAAATGTAAACAACATATCAATAACAATCAAACCCATCACACTCACAAGCACAATGGTGTTTCTCAACACCTCATACATGTGTACATTCAAAAACTTTGAAACTAGATGAAGTATGCTAAAAATCTTTTATGTGTTGTTTGTTCTCATGGATTTTCATTCATCTTTTACTTGTCTATTTCTTGTTGGTGTGGTCT
Source organism: Thuja plicata (assembly GCA_018584345.1). Lineage (NCBI taxonomy): Eukaryota > Viridiplantae > Streptophyta > Pinopsida > Cupressales > Cupressaceae > Thuja > Thuja plicata. Next base: position 1,284,404 of record MU224690.1, on the reverse strand, counting down.
TCATGATCCAACAACGTCAAATAAACTGGGTGTATGTGATAATATCTCATGCATTAAGGCATAAAAGCCTCACATCCCTCGATCATGTTTACTTGCACGCCAAGGTGAGGTCGTAACTATCTCCTTGACTGTTATTATCTAATTTTTTACGCAAGATCACACTCATGGTTATCTTGGCTTTGAATGCCCTGATACTGGTGTACCCTTTCAATATCAAACTAGGAACAATGTTCAAGTCATCTCAGCTTTGTGCCTCAATGCTTACATTAGCTTCCCATATCTTATCCGATGAAAATTCATATTCATATCCTTATGGTTGTAGTGGCACCAGTAAGGGTTGTATTGAATCCGATGTCCCAAATGCTTGATGAGGAAAACTTTCGAAGCTAAAATTTTAGTGACTACACTTTAGGTTGCATTCATGGTAGCTTTTCATTTGCATTTGCATGGCATTGAAATTCACAGACTATATTTACCTCTCTCCACTATGAAGGGTCTGAGACTCCAATCAATCATCATCTCATCATCAAGTGGTCAAGTTGCACATTGATAGAGATGTGATTGAGTACCTTTGTTGACAATCATCTTTTCAAAACATGAGATGTTAGGAACATTGCATTCTCATTGCATTGCATAACCATAACACTCATATCATTTTTTACATCATATAAATCATTACATCATCACATATCCATAACATGGTCAAGATTGCATTCATACATATATATGCATTAGAAAATAAATTAAAAACATTGCATCATCATCATAAGTACTATCCATACATCTAGACATCATATCATAATCACATTAACTATTGCATTAACATTTGCATAAACATACATAAAGCATAAAATAAATGCATCCATACATAGAACATATCATGAAGCATATCAAATAAAGATATGTATGAGGAAATCAAATCATATGTCTCTATATATAATCAAATGTGTTAGGTACATCTTAAAATATGTAAATAATCAGAGCAGTGTCATCATAGATAAGACCAAAAATGGGTACAATGTCAGAATAGATCAAGTATGTGTATCAACAATCTGTGGCTAACTCTTAGCCATGTCCTCAGCATAAGAAATATGTGGTGGAGGATGTGGCGACTGTGGAAAATAATCTAATAGAGGCATATGAGCACCCTTAGATCTAGCCATAAACTGTGAAAAGGGCATGACCTACTGAGCTACTAGAATGATAGAAATGTATGCTACAACATAATAAGAATCCCTACTCATCTGATGAGTAGCTATGCACTAAAAATGATGGTGCTTAGTCATGATGGCATTAATCCTTTGATCTTGATCTACAACAACAGAATTAATTCACTGATCATGCTCTACAATCGCCACAACTATCCTTTGATCCCTATCTTCTGTCATATCCAAAATGTGTTGGTCATGCTCTGACACTCTAGTCTGAGCCATAGCCACATCTATTTATAGGGTCCTAAACCTCTCTCTCAGTGTATGGATACCATCCTGTGGGGTTCTTGGTGCCTATCTCTTTGCCTCTCCCGATACCTATCCTGGAGCCTGTCCCTGTTCTCTTGGCTCATCCTATACCTGCTCTTCCTAGCCATCTTAGTGTTGTCTATTTATTCAAGCTTCCTCATCCAAAAGTGCTGCATCATGTCCTACCACTAGGGTAGCCCATGATCTCGAGGGTACATCAACCCCAACTGAACCTGAATCGCGAACCTCTCCCCTCCACCTTTTCCCAACTATGGGTACTGATCTTCTCAAACTAGACCCTGGATATGCACCTTTCCACCTTGGAATTATCACTAGAATAGTGATGGAGATCGGGTCTACCTCCTCTATCCTCGGCACTCTAGCCACTAGATCTGAAAACCACAGAAAGGGATGCATACCAAAATAGTCTTGATACTTAGGTGTCATACCTACATTGACTATGTCATCTCTATAATCCTAGGTAGCTCAAAGTATCCCAGTCATGTCATGTACCACTGTGGAATATACAAGTCACGGGCTCCATCCCAATTTACCCTCATCAGTAAATTGGGCATACATTATAAACTCTGTAGAAACAACCTCAGGATGACTAAACTATCTCTGAACCTGGGTAACCACAAACCTCTCCATAACCATAGGAGTCTACCCCATCAGTGGGCGAGTCAGGCACATCTCTCTACTCTGCCTCCCCCAATCTCCCCATCCCTTTGTACCTCAATATGGTCACCAGGTCACAACTATCATGTCATCAAACTGGAGATTCCAGTACCCTATCTATCCCAAATGTGGTTATGTGACATATACCCTAGCATCATCTACTACCATAAATAAATGGCTATCCATCATGTTGTGCATCATCTACTACCGACCAACATACAAGAAGATTCTCCCATGCCCAAATCTACAATACCAATGCCCCTACTGTGTTGGCCTATTCAGCAGCTCCTCTATAACCAATCCCCATCCAGTTTGAAAACCTTGCTTCCCTCTGTCAGGCATGATGATACATCCTATGACCCCCACTAAGACATATGCTAAGGGATAATGTGTCACATAATGGGTCATCATACCATCCCATGTAATTAATCAAACTAAGATCATGTCATCCTAGAACACTCTTTGTAATGCTATCCACCCTGGATGATGGGCAGCCTCATATCTAACCTGCTCTCCTATGATATGAATCTACAGAATCCTATACACGTCCTCCAAGGTTATTGTGATCTCACTAGTGGTCATATGAAAGGTATTATTCTCACTATGAAACTGTTCAACCAAAGTGGTAAGAAGCCCATAGTTCACCCGAATATTTGGGATCCCCAGTAACCAACTGAAATGACAAGAAGAAACTGTGGCTCTCTCCTCATTGTCTAATCGACCAGCTAGACACATGGTCGGTGGAAAGGTAATCTAGAACTGGACATCAGGGAAATGCTCTTGCAACAAACACATGAAGAATATATCAATGCACGGTTCCACATGACTCAGAAAATTGACACAAAGGTTCTAGGTGTTAGTAAATGAAATTGCCACTGTGCTTTCCTCACAAATCTCCCAATGATTAATGACAAATCTTAACTAACATTAGATAAATCATTACAAAAGAATGATTTTCCTCTGCTTAAAGGGGCAGCTCCCTCAATATGTAAAGGTATATTTGATTTAATTTCTCTTGTCCAAGAAATTAAATAATTACAACTAGCAAAATAACTTACTAATGGCACACAGACTATTAATAAGTTTTGGCATAAATAATAATAGAAATTGAAATGAATGTGAAGATTTGTGAATATTCAGAACCAACATACTCCAAATAAGTTTATAATCTTCAACAAAATGATTTCAAATATTGATAAAAACATTATTCATTAATATTCCTCTAAAGGTGACACACATGTCATTTCCCCTGTCATAGCACACAAACTACTTCAAAGAAATAATTTCATGAGGAAATCCATCAAAATCTTTTCACTTTGCATAAAATTCTTTTGGTTACAATCTTTCCCATAGAGGAGGGAACCCCTTTACAATCAAAATTATTTCCCTTTTAAAGAAATCACATCCAAGTAGTTGGGTAACTACCCATAACTTCTTCTCACCCCACTTACAACTCCATTTCACGGGAATCTTACTTTGTTACATTGTAGTGATTAATTCTTAAAAGAATTAATTCCCATGTAATTTATTTTCACTTACATCTAATCTTATATTAAGTAAAATTCACACATTACAATTATAATTAATTTATTAAAGAATTAATTATGTGTAGAGTTGAAATTTGGTAGCTTCACATTTAATTAATTTGAATAATAATAATAATACTTAATTCTTTCAAGAATTAAATATAAACATGCAAATTAATTTATAAAAAAAAATTACATTCTACCTTAAGTTTAAAATATGTGGTAACAGTGGCTCTGTATGGGATTGCATTCTGTGCCAAGATGCAGAGAACCTTAGAATCTATGGAACTCTTCAATGCCTCGTCCATTGGGCCATAGAGTCACCATTTAATAAATTCTTGTATTTCTTTCATTTAATGTGGAAAGAAATCTTATTATCATCCAATTATCCACTCTATTACCTTATTGATCTCTAAACCTTGTACTAAATGAATTTGCACAATTATGAAAATAGAAACCAGAAGGCAAACAAAACTTTCAGCAGAAAGATTTCCCAATTTCTCTTCCACTGAAAATCCTCCACCATCCAAATCTTTGTGTTCACCTTTAGTCCATGGAGAATCTTTTGATTTGTTTAGAGAAGGTGATGAAGCCTTGGCTAATGAATATAAATATGATTATGATGACTATGTGGAAGAAGCAGTCTGGAGTGAGCAGCTTGGTGAACTTGTAGCCTATAAAAACAAATTTTCTCAATCTACTTGAACAAAAAAATCCATCTTGGTGTGGTGGGAATAATTTTCAATTAAATTGTTGGATATGGCTGATTTTCGGACATGTTTTTGGAAAAATAATTTTTTAAATCCTCACTGGGGAGATTTCCAAAAAAAATTTGGGTGTGGAAGATATGAACAACAGAATACAACATTGTCAAAACTATCAATGACAGTCACATTAATTGGGAGAAAATTAGAGGTTATAACCTTATTTGAAGACAAAAACACACTAAAAAAAACAAAAAAGGGAAATCCAAAATTTAAAAGCAGAATGGATTGTTAACAATGGAAGGGAGGAGAGAGAAAAAGCTAAATGTGTCCATTTATAGGCTGAAGAAAGTATCAGCCCTTCCGAACTAACTATTGGTAAAGTGAATATAGATTTTGTATAGAGACAAACAACAACAGTAGTGTAATATTTACCACATCAATGGGAAAAAAGTAAGGTAGGGGTGGAAAAATAAATACAGAGTCAAAATATTTCTCACGACTAAGAGGATTTTTTTCACAAAATAATGGAAAATATCTCTTGCATATCATTTTTCACAATTATATTCAAAACTCCAACAAACTTTTCGATACCTTGAACATTTTGCCTTTGTGAGGCTTATGTGGTTCTTCATTTAATGGAAATTTATGCACTGATTCCCCCAAAGGTGGTGTTGATAAGAGAATTACAGAGGGATGAAAAATACATGGATCTTTCTCTTCCTCTATATTGTCATTTGGTTTCTCTTCAAGATCTTTTTCTTGCTCATACTTCATCTCACTAGCTTCTTCCTTCTCACTCACTTGCATAGGAGGTTCCTTCTGGATTGGCATAGTACCATAGAAAGACTTCAAAAATTGTACCTCTTTTATCACATCTCCTGCAACCTCCATGATTGGATTCTCTCTAAATGATGGCACAAAGGGAGAAATATCCATTTTATCCTCATCTCTTGCAGGAATCCAATCTTTTAATAATTCTAGATATCTCTCAAAGGCTTTCTGGTATTCATACTCAATAGAGCTACAAACCTCCATCCTTGGGGAGGTACCTCAAAATTTATAGAAATCAAATGCACAAGGCACTTCGATCCCCAGCGGAGTCGCCAAAAACTGTTAGAAATGAAATTGCCACTATGCTTTCCTCACAAATTGCCCAATGATTAATAAAAAATCTTTACTAACATTGGATAAATCATTATGAAAGAATGATTTTCCTCTACTTAAAGGGGCAGCTCCCTCAATATGTAAAGGTATATTTTATTTAATTTCTCCTCTCCAAGAAATTAAATAATTGCAACCAACAAAGTAACTTCCTAATGGCATATAGACTATTAATAAGTTTTGGCATAAATAATAATAGAAATTGAAATGAATGCAAATATTTTTGAATATTCAAAACCAACAGACTTCAAATAATTTTATAATCTTCAACAAAATGATTTCAAATATTGATAAAAACACAGTTCATCAATATTCCTCTAAAGGTGACACACAAGTCATTTCCCCTATCATAGCACATAGACTACTTCAAAGAAATAATTTCATGAGGAAATCCATCAAAATATTTTCACTTTGCATAAAATTATTTTGGTTACAATCTTTCCCGTAGAGGAGGGAACCCCTTTACAATCAAAATTATTTCCCTTTTAAAGAAATCACATCCAAGTAGTTGGGAAACTACTCGTAACTTCTTCTCACCCCACTTACAACTACATTTCACGGGAATCTTACTTAGTTACATTGTAGTGATTAATTCTTAAAAGAATTAATTCCCATGTAATTTATTTTCACTTACATATAATCTTGTATGAAGTAAAATTCAAACATTACAATTATAATTAATTCCTTAAATAATTATGTGTAGAGTTAAAATTTGGTAGCTTCACATTTAATTTATTTGCATAATAATAATAATACTTAATTCTTTCAAGAATTAAATATAAACATGCAAATTAATTTATAAAAAAAATTTACATGCTACCTTAAGTTTAAAACATGTGGTAACACTAGGCGGACACCTATAGGAAACGCAAGGCCAACTGAACAAAAATTGTACCATTTTGGCCTTCAAAAAGTACCACTATTTTCCATACGAGTTTCTCACTGGTGTCCAAATGCATATGAGTACTGGGGCATTCTGATGACATGTAACTAATTGAATGTTTTAAGATGTTAAGTTGATCACCGAAATGCAGAGTATAATGCAAGACATTAAATTAGTTAATGGATTGTGTTGTCATTGATGTCAACTTGATATAATCTAATCGGTTATAATCAAAGTGTCAAAGACTTCAGAGAATCGAAGAGAAAAAGATTATGCTTTCAGTAATGCATTAAAGACAAGTATTCACAATATGACTTCAAACACCAACGGTCAGTCGACACCAAGGGATAGAGATCACCGAAAGTCAATTCATAGTGATGCCTGAGCAAGAACACCGACGAGCAGAATCACAAGCATAACCGACAGCCAGAAACATAGTGTAAACCAACAGAGAAGACTGAGGAGAACTGGAGTGTTGACCAAATCTATCAAAGAGTTAAACACCGACATTAACCTAAGTTCAAAAATGACAAAATATCTAGCTAGTAGAGCTAAATATGGAGTTAACTGGTAGTTGTCTTTGTTTTCATCGACAAGATAAAGCCAGAGATAAGTAAGGGATTTAAAGTTGTTTTGTCTAGTTGGCAAGAATATCTCAGTGAGATAAAATAGGAGTTTTTCTTTAAATCTAATTGGTGAGAATTATGGATCACGCCAAGATCAAGAAAATCAAGAACCTAAAAACGGTGATATTATGTCTATAAAGAGAAAACTCAATTCATTGCGAATTGGTGTGGTGGGTGAATGAATGAAAAGAAGATGCTGAAGAGAAACTGATGAAGAGAAACTTCATACAGTCCTGATCAACAAGCTGAGGAAAGAGCTAAATTTTTCTGTGGACACCGAGCAATAGAGCACAGCATCACCGAGCCAAATCAAAGTGGAGCAAAGGTATAAACTGAGATATATTGATCATAATAGTTTTATGAGATTACAATATATCTGAAAATCTACAAGTATAAGTTGTATATGTGAACAGATCATACTGTTTAATTTTAATCATTAATTCAAAAAGTCTCTTAACCGAGTGGGATTTAAAGATCCTTTCTATATTGAGATACATCCATAGGAGTATCAAAAATTTTGATCATGAAGATAGCATGAGATTCTAGATACCTATTGACAGGCCAAGTGAGTGTTTGATCAAGGATGGTAGCATAGAGATGCCTGATATCAAGTGATAGACTAAAATTTTAAATACTCTAACAAGGTCACACCTAACAGTGTGTTTGTAACAATTAACAGGGTTGGCTCTTCACTGAGCTCACTTCAGAAGAGTGAAAAATTTGGGTTATTGGTCCCAAGTGGTTTTTTCCCTTAATAGGGTTTCCATGTTAAAAATCCATGTGTCAATGTGTTTATGAGTCATTACTTTAGTGTTTTGAATTACACATAACTTAATTGGATTGATCGGTATACTCTAGATAATTTAATGTCTTTCGGTAAATTAATAGACTACTATTCGGTAAACATATAGTAGAAGGTTTTACAAAGCATTCCAAGCAGTCGTAATTTGATAAAAAGTATTTGGAGGCATTCATCTTATAGGAATGAAGATAACTAGAGGCTTAATATTGTGGTACTAAGTTTTTGGGTTGATTATTGGAATATTTTTGGGGCCATTGATTCATCCCCACCCCCCTGCCCCCCACCGCCCCGCCCCCCTCTCAGTTATTACTAACACATTCCCATACGAGTAAATATTTCAATACAATTATCTAAGGTTTTCTATACAAGAAGGTGGTCATGAAAGTACTCATACTCGCACAAATCATGGGGAATACAAGAAATCGAATGCCCCCATACAAGTTATGATTTTTTAGCAGAAACTCATATGAGCCTATATTGGCTCTCATACGAGAATCTGGGGAAAAAAATTAAAACATGCAAAAAAATGAAGAAAAATCTATCAAAATGGACAATCTAAAATGAAAGGTATGGTTTTAGTTATTCACCAGTGGAGGGTAGTTTATGGTCCAGTTGTGGAGTCTCTGGTGCTCAAATCGATGCACATGTATGGGGACCACCATTTTCTCTCTTTAAGGTTTGATGGCTCAAAGGTTTCAAATGATTTGAAATGACCCTTTTGGCTCTTGTATAGGTTTTTGACCTAATTTTCAACTTTCCCCGTTTAACGTGAAAATTACACCCCTAGCTAATTCGATTGTCTTGATTCCATTTTCGTGATTGAAATTAAAATCTGAGATTGTTTGACTTGTCATATTTTATGTTCAACTTTTTCAGTCAACTGCAACTGACCACTTGCGCAATCAGTCTTCTGGACTCTAAACCAATGGAAATCTCTCATGCTTTTCTTCCTGTTGGATGATATCACTTTTTGGTACTGATCATGTTGTTGATATTCATTTTTTTTCATTGATGTCAACATGTGTTTTTGTGGAGAAAACAAACTAGTTACTTGACTCGCAAAAGTGTATGGACAGTGTATGGATGATTCAAAATGATCAAAGTTATTTATATGAAGAAGGATGTGTGTTGACCTTATTCCTAAGGTTTCTTGGATTTATGTGGCATATTCTAGATGTTACAGTTGATTTGGTGAAGATTAGTTTCTAAACTGTAACTGTGATGCTTGACAGAGAAAGTCTATGTGTTTTGGGTATATCTTACTGCAAAGACATTTCAGATGAAGCAAGCTTATTGTTGGACAGCCAACATATGTTGGAATAATGGGTTGATTTTGATTATTGTTTGATTACTGGTGATGTCAACTGAGGCGTGTATTCTGGAGGAGACCTATTTGGTGGCCGACTTCAGACATGTAGCATATAAAATTAATTATGAGCATGGATTACAGATCTGGGAGTAGATGTGATGGATTTTAATTGATGTTTTCTTGTTATAGATACTATGTGTATCTTAGGAAGGGGTTATATAATTATTTTTATATTGGAAATCCTTAATTGGCCAACCTAAATAATTAATTATGTATTGGGAAAGCTTAATTGGCCGACCTAATGAATTATTGTAAAGGGGTATATATGAAAGATATTTTCTTTTGGAAAGATTTGGTAGAGATTGAAAATGTAGAGAATTCTAGAAGTTACGAGGCTTGTTGTCTGTTGGATGTAGAGCAGAGTTGATTGTTATACTTCATTGGAACTGACCAAGTGAAGATAGTTACTACCAAACAGTTCACTAGATTGTATATTCCTATATACACTTGTTTCACTTGTGAATCCTTGATGGTGGCTTTAACCTTCTTTGGGCAGTGTTCCTGGGCAGTGAGCCTACTACTTTTCTTGACTCCTAACAGGGTATGTCTCATAATAGGGACTGTGTACTGTAATGTTGTAATAAGATCCTAACAGAGCTAAATATTTTAACAAGGATACTATAATCTCAGTACATTATTTATGGGTGTTAATTCCCATCAAGGTTTTACCTTAAACAAGGTTTCCTCGACAACAAGTATTGTTTTATTGTGTTGGCATTTACTGTGTTATCATTTACATTGTAGTTTTGGTTTACAAAGTTTAAATTTTAATAATCTATATCACAACTGATTCACCCCACCCCCCTCTCATTTGTCTTGTGGATATTTATTCCTAACAATTGGTATCAGAGCTACTGGTCCTTAGAGAGAAATCTTAATAGCTTGAGGTGATCTTGAAGATGACTTACTATAGGAAGGATAGTCCAAAATTTGATCCTAAAAACTTTGACAGTTGGCAGAAAAAGATGAGAGCACATTTTCTATGTTTGGGAATTGACTACTGGATGCTCACAGAGAAGAATGAGAAGATAGTGACTGAGGATGACCTGGAGAAGGCTACTAAAGATGAAAGGAAGTTATTTTCATGCAATATGGTTGCAAGGGAATCATTTATCAGTGCACTTTCTGAAGGTGAATTCACAAAAGTAAAAGACTTGGATTTTGCACATGAGATCTGGACAAGATTGGAAGCATTATTTATAGGAGACAAATTTACAAAATAGGCATAGCTATAGAATTGGAAGACAAAGATGGAATCACTGAAGATGAGAGAAGATGAGAACATTAGGGCATATGGATAGAGAATTACTGAAGTGGTTACTTGCATTAGAAACTCTAGAGGTACTTACAGTGAGGAAGAGGTGATTGCAAAGATACTCAGATCTTTGACACCTGCTTATAGAACCAAAGTACAAGCTATAAAAGAGATTATACCTTTGACACCAAACTTCACTAGAGAGATGTTTATTGGAAAGCTAACTACATTTGAGACTACAGAACTGGGAGATACCTTACCTAAGGTTGAGTTAGCATTCAAGGAAACCGTGCATAAGAACAAAAATACCTTATCTCAAAATGCGAGCACCAGCAATGGTGACCTAAGAGACGAGCTCAGAGAATATGTTGATGAATGGGAACATATACTATAAGAATAAATAAATCTAGATGAAGTGGTGGGACTATTTACTAGAAGAGAAAAGAGAGATAAGGGTAAATTTGAAGGCAAACAACCTTTGAAATAATTTTCATGTAACAAGATTGGTCATTTTGCATCTAGATGTCCTACAAGGGTTCCTAAGAACAAACCTAAGTTTTACAAATCAAAGTATCCTAAAGAAAAGGAATGTTATTATGCTAGTGAGGGTATTTCTGATGATGATGGTGACTATGATGAAATTGGATTTATTTCTATAAAGGATGATGAGCCTTTACATGAGGAAAAAGCCTTAGTATCTTGTGTTGAAAAGAAATTTGAATGGGTTATAGATAGTGGTTGTTCACATCATATAATTGGAGATAAAAATAAGTTTGTGAGTTTGAAAAAACATGATGGTGGTGTTGTTAGATTTGGTGACAATACTCCTAAACTTATCATTGGAGTAGGATCTATTTCTCTGTATGGTAAGACAAATACTGGCAATATATTACTTATTGATGGACTTAAGCATAATATATTGAGTGTTGGATAGTTAGTGGACAAGGGTTATCAATTGAAATTCATTAATGGGAAATTCTCTATTAGAACTAATTCAGGAGATTCGATTGCATCTAGTACTAAATCTATAGGTAATGTATTTGAATTGAACAAATCTTAAGCTTCTTGTTTTATTGTGAAGGTTGATGACATTTGGTTATGGCACATAAGATTTTGTCATGTTAACTTTGATAACATTGTGAAGGAAAGTATGAAAAATGTAGTAAGAGATCTACCTAATATTGTGAAGCCATCTAACACTATGTATAGAGAATGTGTTATGGGGAAGCAGACTAGAAGCACTTTTAAAAGAAAATCTTATTCAGCAAAAGGGAAGTTGGATCTGGTGCATATAGATTTGTGTGGTCCTACAAGAGTGAGATCATACTATGGTGAAATGTACTTTATAATTTTTGTTGATGACTTTTCAAGGATGATGTGGGTTACATATTTGAGAGAGAAATTTGAAGCATTTGAAAAGTTCAAGTTATTTAAAGAAAAAGTTGAGAATGAATCTAGTTTGAAGATAAAATGTTTGAGATTAGACAGAGGTGGTGAGTTTGCATCAGAGTTATTTAATTCATACTATGAAGAGAATGGAATATTCAGATAGAAATATGCACCTACGACACCACAACATAATGGGATTGTAGAGAGAAGAAATAGAACTATATTAGATGTTGCAAGGACTATGTTGCTGGAAGGAAATGTATCACATGTTCATTGGAGAGAAGCTATTGGTACTGATGTATACACCTTGAACAGAATTCAGATCAGAGAAGGTACAAGTAAAACTCCTTATGAATTATGGTTTGATCATACACCTACTGTGAAATATTTCAAAATATTTGGTAGTAAATGTTATACCAAGAGAGATGATGAGATAGGCAAGTTTGATGCTAGAAGTGATGAAGGAATTTTTCTTGGTTATTCTACTAAGAGTAAAGCATATAAATGTTACAATCTAAGATTAGAAAGCTGATTGAAAGTTCCAATGTGAGGATAGATGAAAATTTTTAGATTCAGGAAAGAATATACAACTGTGGTCAAATTACAGAGATGAAAGAGGTTACTGCTGAACCTAAAGAACCTTTTATGATGGAAGATGTAACTGAAGATGAACTATTTGAGGTTACTGAGAATCCAAAGACTATGAGGTATGTGAAGAATAACCATCCTAAAGATCAAATAATTGGTGATGTAAGTAAAGGCATGATGACTAGATCTAAAGTTAGAGATGAAATTTGTTTGATTTCTCAATTTGAGCCTAAAACTATTGATGAAGCATGTAGAGATGAAACTTGGACTAAAGCTATGGAAGAATAGCTTAAGAAGATAAAGAAAAACAATACTTGGGAATTGGTTCCAAGACCTAAGAACAAAAACGTGATTGGCACTAAATGGGTTTTCAGAAACAAAATGGATGAGGAAGGAACGACGGTAAGAAACAAGGCTAGACTGGTATGTAAAGGCTACTCACAACAAGAAGGCATAGACTATGAAGAAACATTTGCTCCTATTTTTTTTTGTCAGTAAGGTTTTTTGTATTAATGTCAAAGAAAATTACAATATAATAGTATGCATCCAAATACAATATCCTTCTATCATATTTATCAGGCATTTTTCCATCTTGTCATGTCATTTCTACCACAGACTTAACTACCTTTAAACTAACTTAACTACATGTAAACATTCGAGATTTTCTACAGCTACATTTATATTTTCCAAAATCATATACTAAAGGATGCACCTTTTGTCTACATCTGATCTGCAAAACCGCCTTCATGACTGACTGGGGCTACAAAAAACTCCATAGTTTATATAAATCACCATCCCATATCAACTTTCAAAATAGAAAAATGTGGGACCACCTTTCCCTTTAATCTTTAGGCCTCCATCTTTGCGGGACTTGAACCACCTCGCTTATTTCATTTCTTGCGAGGCACTTTTTGTGTAAAGATGTCTGCAATGTCTTTGGCATGAGCTTCCTGCTTCTCCAGCTCTTCTATAACCTTTTTCCATCCATCTAAAACTTTATTAAACATCAAAGGCTTGTCCACATTAGCTCTCCACCTCAAAAATGGGATAAGCCCATATCTTTTACCCTCCTCTTCTTCCTTAAAGCATTCTGATAGGTTGGACCCTATTCCTAGAATTGCCCACTCAAAAATGGAGTCCATCTTCCCTAAAACATCTTCCTCAAATAGAGCTTTGGTTACCTTTACCACCTCGTTGACACTCATTTGAATTTCCAGCCCCCAGGTGATGAACACTAAAATGCAATTCAAATTAGTGCAGCGCTTTATCTTCCTTTCTTGAAATTGTTCACCTATCACCATGATAATCGCTTCTACCATTGCATCTATTTTTATCTTCAATAAACCCTAAATTATTTCATGGCTTTCAGGCTCTTTGAAGGCCTTTGGTTGTTTCTTGGTGTCAACACTGAAATTTTCCTCCATCTTTACTCACTTTCTTTTCTTCCTTTGCCTCTGTAACTTCAAGCTTCAAAACCACAAATGCAGTAAGTGGTTTACATTCTTCAAATCTGTCCTTTCATCCATTGGTTCAAGTGTGTGTCATTCATAACCTTTTGCTTCCATTTTCACTTTCACTTCGCTCATTTCATCTCATCATTAAAGGGGATCTTACCAATATCATCCCAAACAATATCGTGGGGTGTGTCGAATGTGCTAGCCCAATTTGCAAGTATGTCTTATTCATGATTTCCTTCTCTCAATGTATGGGTAATTTTGAAATCATTAAACTAATTTAACACTTGAAATACTTCCCTCAATATACTTTGGAGTTTCCAAGTATTAGGATTATTCACTTTTATTACTTCAATTATAATATTTGAGTCACCTTCTATCTGCACTTGTTGTAAACCAATCCTCCTACCAACTTTTACCACAAGCAGAGCCGCTTGCACTTTCACCAGATTATTAGTTCCATTGTGTAATTTCATTTCAACCATGGTAATATTATTTCCATTAGAGTCTCGAGTTATAGCTCCTACTCCCAAAAGGCTTGGGTTTCCCTTCGAGCAGCCATCAAAATTTATTTTAACCCAACCCAAGTTAGGAGGGATCCATACAACATTCTTCCTACATGTATTATTATTTATCACTATATTACCATCATTTTAATATCTGATTTTAATGCCCGACCATGACATATGTACTTTCATATCCCATTAGGAGAAAAGTGAGCTAGGTCTTTTGTAGCTTACTCCTGAGCTCATCACTTCCTCTATCGATCCATCAATCCTCTGCATAACTTGTTCACCTATTTTAGCCACATTTTGAAAAATCCTTTTATTCCTTTCTTTCCACAATTCCCATATTACTATAGATGGGCATACAATCCATAATTTAGATCATGTTGATTTTTGGGTGTAAGTTGGCCAACATTTGAATAATTCCAATAAAAATTTTGGTAACGGTCCTATCCAATTTAATTTCCTTCTCACCATATCCAAGCATTTTTGTGCCAATTCACATTACACAAGCAAGTGATCCACATCTTCACTAGATTTTTCACACATCGAACATATGGTTGGACCTATAAATCCATACAATTTCCTTTGTTCCCCTGTTAATATTTTCCTTTAAATGGTTAACCATGCAAAGGCCCCTGCCTTCTGTAGACAATCTTTGTCCCAGCATAGTTTATAAGGCCATCCATCTATTTCCTCATCCCTTGCTAATAAATTATATCCAAGTTTTGCAGAGTATTGACCACTTTGAGTTGTACACCATATAATTTTGTCATTTTCATCACAAAGTGTGATATGTCTCTCCCTTAGAATATTTTCCCACTGTTCCTTTTGAGCCTCTTCAAGTCCACAGTTATCAATTGTTTTCCAACATCATTGCTCTCCCATCGGCCCATTCCTCTTCTCTATATAATCTCTAACTTTATTTCCCTAACTATTTTTCATAATCCTTATCAGGTCACTTAAATTTTTATCATCAACTATCATCGGCATCCCATTCCAGGAGTCCTCCCAAAATTCTACCTCCCGACCATCACCAATCTACCATGTTAAATGATTGCACACCACTGGCCTGCATTATAAGATGAAGTTCCAGATAGCGGACCCCTTTGGAGGATCCCAAACTATGAAGATGTGTTTGTTCTCCATTGAATCTAAATATTTACTTTTCAGAATCCACACCCATGGTTGAGAAGGTTTTGAATACATTTCCCAGACTAATTTTTCCCCCAGGGCTTTATTGATCAAATGCCACTTTCGAAGACTAGCTCCGCTTTTCTTCTTTGACTTGCATATAGTTTCCCATGCAACTAAAGGGATTTTTGTTTCCTCTTGTCCACCATTCCAAAAAAAATGTCTCATTCTCTGTTCAATGTACCTTAGAACCTTTATGGGGATCTTCAAACAACTCATAAAAAAAGTTGGAATGGCTAAAATAACTGATTGCAGTATAAGGATGTGGCCTACATATGTGAGATATTTACCTTTCCAGCTTTCCATTCTCTTCACACAGCTATCTATGAGATCTTTCTAAAGGTTTACTTTTGATGAGCATTAAAACAAAGGGATTCCCAAATATTTACTTGGAAACACTCCTACCTTCATACCCATAATTCTACATATATGTTGTTGAACTGGAGGGGATGTATTAAAGAAGAAAATCTCTAATTTTTCCCAGTTAATAAATTTTCCTGATGCCTTTCTATATACCTCCAAACATTCCTATATAATATTTTCTTCTCTTGTCAATGCCTCTCCCATCAAATATGTGTCATCAACAAATTGCAAGTGCGTAACTAGGTCTAGTCCTATGAGGAACCTCCTTACAGCAATATGGTGAGAATGCACGAAATCACAGAATATAGAGCAATAGCAGAATGCAAAATGAATCTATTGATCGTGGGCCACTTCGAGGGGGTAACCTCCTTTGAGCAA
>MU224690.1:1182540-1209078 GCA_018584345.1 Thuja plicata | reverse complement strand
GATACATTGGTGTGAGGATGAGAGGATAGTTTTTAAGGCACTCTATCTGGGGTTCATTTGTGTTTATATTAATTATCTTAATATGTGTATGCTATGTTATGACTCTATCACCCATGATTAGGCACTGTTCAATATGCTGACAAGTGGTTGTTATCATCTCAAATATTAAAATCTCTACTTTCTGACATCAAGAACATATATGTGTAGTTGATTGTATTAAGGAATACAGTTCATCTTAGTGATTCCTTGAAGAATGAATCGATAGGTTAAGCTTCCTAGGCCAAAGTGGCATAAAAAGAAGAAGGATTATAGATCCTTAATCCATTTTGAGATTCTCTATCATTCAGTGAGTCTATAGTCAGGTACACCCACCTGGGTATGTGGAGCCCAAAGTGTAGGAGGAGTTTTATCCTTGTTAATTAGCCTTATTCATGTATGAATTTGCATTGGGAATAGAGATTCGGGCATTTATTATTGTTTTAATTGATTCATACAAGAAAAAGAGCTAACAAAATGGTGACTCCGCTGGGGACAAACTTATTTAAACATCATATTTAAAAGGTATCCCAAAATTTGGTTGCAGAAAAGTATTCATAATTATCAGAGAAAGAGTTTTTCCCATCCAAGTACGCCAACACAATGGCAACTCTACTGGGAGTAAGATGCAAAAATCTTGTTGAGCCTTTCAAAAAAAATTATGGTGTGTTTAAGATAAATCTAATTACAGTTAAGTCTGCTAGGAAGTCTTGTAATGATCTCGGAGTCATGATCATGAAATCACTTGTTCTTACAATATTGAGAATCAATTTGTTCTTCCTGATAATCATTAGAGCAAGTTTATTCTTCTTATCTAATGTGGTGCATTGTTTGAAGGTTCTGATTCTAAAGATGATACAGATCTTGTCTTAGTTGGAATAGTTGATAACTCCAAAAATATCTGATATGATCCCTAGTCTATTTTCAAGAGATAGTCTGCTGAATGGAAGAGATTTATAATTATGGCCAGTGAAGGATCATTTCTTGAAGTTACCAGGTGAGGAATTATCAAGCCTAATCTCTCTGCAAATTTTCAAGGAGTAATTTCTATAAAGTGAGAACTGAGATAGGACAAAGTGTTTGATTTCTATATATGTATTAATCCTCTGGAAAGAGGTGGTGACTCTAAACTTCTGTGTGGTCCAGTGTTACATAGTGAAATATTTGTTTGTTCTGTAAGATGAGCTGGCAAAGAAATACCAGATCATATTCTAGACTGAATCCTTAAAAGGATCTTGGAGAGGAGCTCAATATGCCTCAAAGGAAACAATGGTCCAAAAGAGGAGCATCTAAACATGATTCACAACATGCCTCTGAAGGGAAAGTGGATATTCCCATTTTAGAAAGGAAATCATCTTCATCTAAAGATGCAAAACCTGTGGGACCAGCTGATGCTTATAGAGCTAATACTAATTTTGATCCCTTTAGGGATGGAAAAAGTACTGACGTAGGGTTTTTCCCTGCAGAAGAAAATCTTGCTCCACCAAAAGAGACCTCTGCTGTTGAAACAACATCATATGATTCAGATAAGTTGCAAGACGAGGTTGTGTCTTTGAAGAGAAAAAAGAAAGAACAAGAAAAGGAAATAGCTGAATCAAAGGAGAAACGTGAGCAAAGGATATATGATTTATTATTGGAACGAGAAGAACTCTTAGCTGAGACTAGAAGGAATGACCTTAAGGCTAAAATCCTAAACCAAGAAGTCAAAGGTCTGGATCCAAAATTATTTGGTGTCCTTGATGATGTGAGAAACAAAGCCCTGAATAAAATCTCAAACCCTGACAAGGATGAGTTTGAGAAGGAAGGACCTGTAATTAGGCAATTGTTCCCATATGAGAAGGAGCGAAATATGAAACTCAAAGTAATTGTTAAAGATGCCCCTGATAAAGGTAAGCAAAAGGTTGTGGGTATCAGCATAAATGAGCCTGGGCAAAAAAATTCTAACTCTAAAGAAATGCCTCAAATTGATTTGGATATTGAACAAGCTAGGAAAGCTAAAGATGACTTATAAAAACAACTAGAAAAGTTGGAATTGGAGGCTGCTACAGCTGATATGAAGATGAAAATAGCCTTACTTCATGCTACCAGTAATACAACTGCAAGTAGTTCAAGACATTTGAATCAAGGAGTACAAAAATTGAATTCATCTGCTGATTTAAATGTGAATAGTCAAGGTGGTGCCCCTAAGATTCAAAAGGGTAGAAATAACCTAAATGTTCAGAGTTCTGGTCCTAATGTGGCTACTCAATCTAAAGGTCCTCACCTAAGTTTTCAAAATTCCCAGCCCAAGCAGAATGTTCCTCCCCCTGTACAATGTCAAGGAGAAATTGTTGGATCAAATGGTGAAAAGAACAAGGGAATTTTCAAAGGAGGCCTGTCCACATGAACATATATAGAGCTCTCTTCTTTCAAAGGCATTCCTGGTCACCCTAATGTGATCCCCAACAAGGTAAGAGATAGGATCCCTAAGTTCATTGGGAATAATGTTGTTACTTGTGAAGAGCATTTGAAAGCTTTTGGTGATAAGATGACTGACTTTGAGATTGAAGATGAGGATGTCATTATGAAACTTTTTGTTCAGTCTTTAATTGAAGATGCTAGGGATTGGTTCAGAAACTTACCTAATGATAGCATTACCTCTTGGGATGAATTTGTAAAAACCTTTAGGGAGCAGTATAGAGAGCATGTTAATTCTGGATATATGTTAAATGATTTTAATAACATCAAGAAGTTCCCAAACAAAAGTATGGCCAATTTTAACAATAGATTCCAGAAAGCCATGAACAAATTGTTCCAAGTTTTGAGATTAGATGAGGAAGTGTACCTTACTACTTACATTAATGCTGCCAATGGAAAAATGTCTTATCTGCTTAGAGATAAAAACACAACTACTTTAAGGGATTCTTACAAGGTAGCAATTGACATTGAGAGCAATAGGAGAGCATCAAGGAAATTGGGGAAGAGAGAAGACAATAAAATTTGGAAAGAAAAGGGGTCATCCAGTAAAAGTGTCAAAGAAGGTGATACAGTGGATAAATTGGTGAGTGCGGTGAAAGACCTTGCTGCCAAAATGGATAAGAATGATAGAGGAGGGTATCGAGATAATAAGTATAATAACGAAATATTTGACAGACAACCCAACTTGAGAGATTATCCATACAAAACCAATTGGAATAATGGAAAACTTGTCCCTGGGGGACAAGATAACCCAAAAGAAAAAGAAACCCCAGATCCCCTAAAAACAAACAATGCCAACTATGTTGATAATACTCCCTAGTGTGATGCTTGTAATATGCCACACTCTCCCTATCAATGTGTAGTAACTCAGGCTTTGTTTGACCAAACAGAAGAAGAAGAGCAGGAAGGCCCTGCTATCAATATGTTCATAGTAAAGAAACCTTATCTGTGGCTCCCTGATAGTTCCTCATCCTCTAATAATTCATATTTGGAGGATAATCATTGTTTTACAAACTAGTCCCAAAGTTCAATATATCAAAATGATCAAGATGAATATGTTTCACAAGCAACTATAAACACTGTGGATGATGATAGTTCTCAATCTCATTTTAGGACTCCAATTGATGAAGAAAAGAGGTCCTTAACTGTTGCAACAATTAATCAAGAAAGAAATGCTTACAACTTAAGAAATAGAATAGTACAACCAGTTCAAGGCAAGTCTACCCCTGCTCATGTTAGAAAAGACTCACCTCAAGTAAATGAGGATCTTCTTCCTAAGAATAATGATAAAGATGAATGTTGCAAAAAAGCAGGATCTTCTCATAACCATGTTGGGGAGGGGATATCAAAGGAAGAGTTAGTACCAAATGAGAAACTCAAGAAAATGAAGAAAATATATGATATGCCTCTTGAACTGCCTCATTTTGACATGAAACATGCTTTGACCCAAATGAAAGTTTCAGTCCCACTCATGGAAATGTTGAAAATAAAAGAGCATAAGGAAGCTACTCTAGCATTATTAAAAGGAATAGATGAAGTACCCATTCTTAATCATGAAGAGAAAGCTTTGATAATAAATAATGCTAAGGAAGAATGTTCGTCAGTCAAAGGAAAAGGAAAGAGCAATGAAATTTCCAATATTTATATTGGAAATATAATAACCCAAGAACCTTTGTCTGTTGATCCTTTTTATGTCACCTTAATGGTAAATAATTTTTTGGTAAAAAACTACATGATCGATTCTGGAGCAGCGGCAAATGTAATGTCTTATCATGTGACGAAAGAATTAGGCCTCCAGGTTACTACACCAGCTGGAAGATGCTATGCCATGGATAACAGGGAAGTGCCTGTGATAGGGACATTGAAGGATATTGAAGTGAAAATTGCTGCCTTATGTTATGCCCTGCATCCCCGTCCCTACATTTTTTGTGCAAAATGTTGGGTCCCCCTTTTTGGTTTTGTTTTTTTTTGCTTGCGGTCTTGCCCTTGTCTTTCTTTCCCTTCTTCTTTTTACTTCTCCATGGTTTTCTTCCCCAGCGTTGCATCTTGTTTGTTTGCTTTCCGTATCCCAGACTCCAGTCCCGGAGGTTGCCTTTTGTTGGGAACCGGATTCTGGACTCCGAGATTCTTCATCATGATGTACTTAGGGATATCATCGCGAGGAATCCTCAGGCCCGGGGTCCGGAGGTTTTTGCCTCTCCGGAGATCGCCGGAAGGAGGAGGATTTCCTTTTACCGTGGGTATAAATAAATGTCACCTGTCATTTTCACGTTTACCGCGATTAAAACCTTCAAGCACTTAGAGTAAATTAAAGAGCAATTTCAAAGCGATTAACAGAGCATTTGCAAGAAGTTTATGATAATTAACGCTTAACAATTTTTAGTCGTTCTTAGGAAAGTGCAAGTGCTTCGTGGTGGTGCTTCTGACCGATTGACAACCTGAGCTGTTACAGAGCTCCCACAGTAACCCTTTCTTTTCTCTACCTTCTGCGTTCTCAGGTTGGTGTTCCTATTTTCCCCTCTCTCTGGCTTTCTTTGGTTTTTATTTTGCTTTCGTTTGCCTGGTTTTGTTTTATTTTTCTGTCTTGTCTGGTCCGTTGTCTTCTAGTTTCGCCGCCCGTTGGTGGGTCAGCTTTTCCAGAGGGTTGTCCGCCCTCTGCGCAAAGGTTGTTTCTGTAAATAGTGTAAATAGTTGTAGATAGTTGTAGATAAGTTTCTGTCTCGTCTGGTTTTCCCGCGGGCGTCGTCCCGCGTTGTATATTCATGTATATATGTAAATAGTTGTAAATAGTCTATGTATATATCTCCTCATTTCTATATATATATCCCTCGGCTCTATGTATATCCTTCTGGGTGGCTTGGCTAGCTGATCAAGTCACCCCCATTTCTAGTTTTCCACCTTTGAACTCGCTTCGAGGCAGAAAACTACCTGTTTGAAACTCGGCTCCCCGACGGTTTCAAACAGGCAATTTTCTCTCTCCTCCATAAAGTCTGTCAGAACTTCATTTAAGTCCCATGCACTCAATCAATTCCAGCCAAGTGGCTTTCCCTTTTCGCGCGTTTGGACAGTTGGCTCCGCCGTCATCGCCATCGCACCCATTTAATGCTAACGCACGTGGCGTCCATGTGGGTTCGACAACTTGCCTTTTTATACATCTTTGCTAACGGTCATTTCTCCGGGCCTCGAGTCTCTTACCCCCATCCATCCTGTGTATTTTCCAAGTGCGATAAAATCCCCCAGACATGGATGTTTAATAAAATCTCCTATTTATCATGTTTTGCTTTTCGGGCTTCTTTGCATAATACTAACTTTTCAGGAAGGCAAACACCACGGTGGTAAAATTCCCCGGACCCCAGAATGATTACTTTGATAAACATGTTCTGACAGTCACTTTGTCTCGTAGGTTCCCGGAGTTATCTTCCAAACATGTCTGAAGCGTCCGCGTCATCTCCTCCCGGAAGCCCAGAATTACCAACCACAACAGAAACCAGGGCAGCAGCAAAGTCAAAGATGGAGAAATCCCTGGAAGAACTTCCCCTCACCATGAAGTATGTATAGGATAATGGCATCGTGGGCTCAAAGATTGAGTCCAAGGTAAAATTGATGATCAACGCCAATGTCATAACTTGGGCGAAAATGCAGGCCCTGGTGAAGGTAATGCACATCCAGCGATAGGCTGGAGACCAGCTCGCAATCAACGTTGGGGGTTCCGGAATCCTCCGGGCAGCTTGCTTCCCATGCTTCGTGCAATCTCTGGAGATTATCTTAACACTGGCTGCCAACTACAACTCTTCTGTCTAGGCTGTTATGCTTGCAGCTAAAGAACCCATAGGGTACCCCACTCCACTGGTGTCCCTCGACCCAGTCACATTCCAAGCAGGCCTGGGTATCCCGCAATTTGATAGAGCCACGGTGGTTACAATGACTGACGCCTTAAAATAGTTTACACAACTGGAGGATGCCACTTAGGTATACATGAATACCCATTGGCTCAAGGCCTCGAAGAGGGACCCAAAGAGAATGAAGATAGATATCCCCCGCTCTGAATTCAAGGAGAGCATCCAAATGGGGATAATAGCATTAGCCCAGGTATTTGGGCAACCTTCCGCCCAGGAGTTTGCCAAATAGATGTACTATTTCCTCCTCGGCATCTCCACCAAGGGAGAATTCTTTGACTGGGCGACAATAATCTCTAATCATGTCGACTCCCAGTTCCAGTAGTTAAACCAGAAGAAGAAGTTCTACATGTCTTCTTACGTTTTCTGGGCCCTAGCACAACAAAGGCCCCACTCCAACAGCCTACTTACAGATGGCGTTCTCGGGATTGGCCAGAGACAAAAATCACCGTGGGACCATTTCCCACAGATTCAATGGGAGGCTAGCTTCCCCAGTTTCTGCCAGGTAAATGATTCGTTCGTTTACTACCACCTGCTCACACCAGCTTGGGATGCTAGATACCACCTATCTACTAAGGCGATGAAGTTAGTCAGTAGTTATGGACACTACTACATCCAGTTCCAGTAGCATACATACATTAGGGTCACCGGCTTCTCCAAAAAACCCTACTTATTTCCCAAGCATTGTGGGGACAAGATCGTGCTGTTGGAATACTGCCGGCAGATAATGGAGTTGCACGCCTTCTTGGCCCTCAAGAAGGTCCCCAACGTCCCGTTCCCAATTACCTGTGGGAACTACACATGCAGTCTGGCCACCGTGAAGGAGGCAGATAATGAGCTGAAGGGTTATAACTTGCAAGAGTTTTATCTAGCGCGGAGAAATTTTGATCCGCATGGCAAAATTACAACAGCACTGCCCCGGGCTTCAGAGCCCCATCATATACACATGGAAGACTTCTGGGTTGATTGCCAGGATGACGTGGATGTGTGGAGCAGGCACTATGTTAGAATGACGGCCGAAATTATGCAAGAACTGAAGCTCTGGAGATTCCCAGCAGGCTTCTCAGACGCTGCCCCCACCATAGATCCCCAGTACAAAGATAAGGGGATCGATAAAATGGCACTGCCGGCAATTGATTGGGCTTCCCAGGAGGGGCCCACGATTGAGGACTTCACTCGGGAGGTGATCGAGCGAAGTCACACCTATTTCAAAAGGGTGTGCCCCAGGAGTATGCATCAAGCTCCCCGATCGACGCCAAAATTAGCACCATAGCCGGTACCAAGATTGACCCCGGGCGCTGGGACTTCTTCGCAGGGCGCAGACAAAGGAAAGAGAATAGCTACAATCCCCTCCGTGCAAGAATTCCATATACAAGAACAGATCAAGCAATCCATGGCAGCCTCCCAGCAGATGAGGGAACAGTTAATAACAAGGCTAGCCACTCCCCCGCTCATGGCCGGACCAATTTGTCCCCCTTCCTCCCCATCGTTGGCAGCCCTAATGATAAAGGCAACGGGAGTGGATCCCATGGAAGCGGCGGCAATAGCCGATGTGGGGCCACCTTTGGTTACCTAGAGGAAAAGGAAGCACATCAAGTAGGTCAAAGCAGAGCCGGTACCAATGCTGGAGACATCCCTCCCCTGGGAAATAGAGATCCTTTCTTCCAAGTCCCCGGAACTGGAGAAAGAAGCAGAACCTGCAGAGGTCTTAGCCATTCCCCCTCTGCAAGAGGAATTTGATGATGTATTTGCAACCGATGAGTTTGGAAATTTGTAGGGGGACGATACACAAGCAGGGACAGAAGTCCTATAAAAAGAACAAGAGGCTGCAGACCCAGAAGACTTGGAACAGGATCCTGCACAAGAACAAGAGCAGGAGGCAGAAGAAAAAGAGTCAGAACCGGAAATTATCTCTGGGGCTCAAGAGATGCAAGGTCCGGGAGTGGACCAACTAAAGCAAGGTGAACAAATGGCATCCACTGGGGGAACCGGACCTTCGGGAATAACCGTAACCCTCGCTGCCACGTTCTAGGGGCCACTCTCGGGGAAACCTTTGGGCAGGTTATCATAGCAGCCCAAACTCTAAATCTTGGCCCGATACCTCCCCTACTACCAACAGAGGAAGAAACCCTAGCAGAAGAAGAACAAGAAGAAGAAATGCAACCTGAAGAAGAAATCCCTGAGGAAACCTACCAGGGTCCAGACCCAACGATTGATATATAGGACCAGGCTAAGGGGATGGAGGTTGAAAATAATGTTGCTACAGAAGAAGTTGAGGCCGGGGGAGGAACGGATGAGATCCACGTTAAAAAGGAGCAACAGCCACCGGAGACTGGGAAAGAATCAGGAGAACAAATTCTAGCAGGAAGGCCACCTCTCCCACCTCAGTGGCTGGTAGAAAGAAAAAAGAGAAAAGCTCAGTTCACTCTGGTAATTCCTCTCTCCCTGGCCAAAATGATGGCCCAAGTTCAGGCCCCGCTGAAGGTGAAGAAATCCCAGATAGTTCATACTCTGCGAACTGGGCCGGGTGAAGAAATAGTTGTCGTTGTGGCAACACCTCCCCCAAATGCCGATGAGGCAATTGCAGATCCCATGAATTAAAATGTTGCAGAGGTGTCCCTGGGCAAAAGAGGAAAGCAAGGCAAGGTATACTTGCTTAAGGAGGCAGCAAGGGTAGTAGAAGCTTGATACGAAAAGGAGGCCCAGAGGCTCAAGGCTGAAAAAGAAAAGAATGCAAGCCTTATGGCATTTCTTACTGAGCTGGCCAAACTCATCAGTGTCGCCCCTCCAGAGACCTCCACATCAGAGGAATTACCATAGTGTGACATAGACTCCCTACAAGTAATGAAAAAGAAGGCCCAAGCAGTAGACGAATGGGTCACCCTACAAATAGGAAACACCTGACGTTTCTTGGCGTCCACTCTCCCGGACTTATACATGGCCCAGCAAGTTATTCATCAGGCAGAAACACTCATTGAGCAGTGGGAGAGTGACACTAAAAATTACCGAGCATGGAAGGTGGAGCTCGAAGAGCTCCTCACCTTGGGAGAAGATATAATTTCTGAATCTATAATTCTGGGTGAGGAATCATTTGATTTTGTGAGAACTCAGCACTCCAGACTTGACCTCACATTGGAGGTAACCAAGCAACTGGTGGAGTCCTTGCAAGAAAAGGTAAATACTGTAAAATATTCTTCTAATTTATATAATTCTTTTGTGATAAAGGCTTCTGGGGCTGATCCCCTTAGCCCAGATACATATACCCCCAAAGATTATGTTTTGGGGAGTTTTGATGAGATAATGAAATCCCGGTATCAATCCTTGGAGGGGATAGATGGGGCCTAGATGGCAAAACTAACCCGCATAATACTCAAGGGTCACGACACTGCAAGGATGGCAGATGAATTCAAAGGAAATGTTTCAGACCTGGGGGAACAAGTTGAAGTGGCCAGGCACAGAAGGGCCAGCCTAAAAGAGATAGATGAGGATGGCATTTCCCACCTCCTCCAGGCCTTCAACAATAATAAGCAACCTTGAGCTTTCTCCGGGGGCCGGGGAGAACTCAAGTGTTGAGCATTCTTTATTCTGAGTATTCTTTATTCTTTTTGGGCGTAAGTTCCCAGATCTCGGAGTCCCAGATCCAAGATTTTGTATTCTTTCAAGTGACCCATGTCCCGGTCCCCGAGGCCGACCAGTCACTTTCAGAAGCGGTTAATAAAGGCTGTCAGAGCAGTAGTTGGCCACATTAAGGGGCGTCGGCTCAGTAGTTGGTCTTCTGAGAGGGTGGTCTTCTTGAGGCGCCGCTCAGAGGTACATCCGACCCATTAGAGACAAGGCACCGCATTTCCCATTTATGAGGCATGTAGCCTCGATCTTCAAAGGACCTACTTCCTTCTTTCTCCTTTTTGGTTCTCTTCCCGAGACCGATTCTTCTGATGTATATTCTTATCTTATTCTCCTGACATGACAGACCTATTCTGTCTCCAGGTCTTTTGTAGGGTGGCGCAGGTAGTACCGGCCCCCGGATATTGTATTTTATTAGAACGTGATGTAAATAGGGTTAGGGTTAGAAGAGAGTTGTATAAATAGGCAGATCGGCCCATTTCCAAGGGTCTACGAAATTGATGATTTTGTTGTCCATTGCAATAGCAAAGTAATTTCTCTTTTCAAATTGCAGAGCTCAATGCTCCATGGTTCTGTTCTCAATAGTTAGATGCTCCCCTGGAGCCACCATTGTATCACACACTAGTGCTTGCTGGAAGGAACATTAATAGAGAAGGAAGAATTCATGGCAATGATGTTGTTGGCATTCCTGCTTCTGAGTTAATGGTATTTCATGTTTTGATATTCTTTATGTCTTCTACTCTGGTATGTCAAAGTAGATTAATGACCTCTTTATTCCTGCTACTGATAAAATGCTAGCTGATGGTTATGTGTTTCTTCGGTATTTAGTGTAGTTTACTAGAGTATTATTGATGTTCCAGACATTTCAACATGACTATAGTTAGATGAAACATTTCTAACCCTGCAGGAGCTTTTTTTCTTTATTTGCTAAGTATAAAATGCTCGGGAAAACCTTACCTTGATCAAATATCAGGAGAGGATGAGTTGAAGAAACTAGCTATCCCCCTTGAAAATAGTCACCTCTCCCAACCGAGCCCCACACCGTCATGACCCGACACCCAGGTGCTTGAAGGCCCGGAGGATTTATTTCCCTGGACAACCTTTGCAGGCAGAGTTAGCCGATTTCCCCGGAACCCGGTGACAACTTATGATTGTTGGCGGACCTGGTCAGCAAAACCCCGTCAACAGAAACTGGCGCTAGAAGGAGGGCATGAACTCATCCCCTTCCCAAGATTCTAATTTTATACCATCTGAGGGTTCCCTAAGTTATAGTTTTAGGAGACAAGCCTTCAGTGGGATTGGATCTTTCTCCCCAGCAAAATTTGAAAGAGTCCTTAGGACCGCCCCAAATCCCGGAAAGTTTGTCGAACTCGAGCCTCCTGCTCGAAAGAAACGGACCTCAAAAATCATACCAGCCACTATTATCTGGGGATCTACCATTACCCTGAATACTCAAACTCCCCAGACAGTCCCAAGAATCAGTACCCAAACCACCCAACATATAGTTCCCCCAATGGCTGCATATTTCAGAAACACCGGGTCCCCAATGGGCACTTTTTCGGGCGCAACCAATGATTTACCCTCTCACCCGGAGAAGATTTGCCTGTGATATGAGCACTTAGGCTCACGAACCACAGAAGAACACTTACAAGCATACAAAGATGCCATGAATCGACACCGGATCCAGCATGAAGATGTTGTGACCCGTATGTTCCCCTTGTCCCTAGGGCAAAGCGAGTTGAACTGGTATCTTAACTTGCCTGCCAACTCCATCAACACTTGGCGGGATATGGAGGACACCTTCCTGGATGCCTTTCACGTACATGTGGACCTAGCCTGGTCCCACAGCCAGTTCATCTCCATCAGAAAGGAACCTAATGAACCTCTTGCAGCATTCAACCATAGGTTCCAATGCGCCCTGAAGTGATGCACGGGCCCTTTTATCCCATCTCCAGACGTAACCATACAGACCTATCTTAATGCGATGGACCCTTTCATTGCCACTCTCCTTTGGAGAACAACCACCACGAGCGACCGGGACACCTTGGCAAAAGTCTACAACCTAGCCCTAGAGCTGTCCCACAATCTGAACAAATCCCCGGGCGAGATTAGGCAGAGCACACCTTTCAACATGATCCCTAGCGAAACTGTGTATGTCAGGGGCTATAACCCCAATCTGGTAATAGGCGCCCCTTCAATGGTGACAAATCCCCCACCACCCTTGATAGACCAGCAGGCACGGTACGTTTACCCAGCCTAGACCCAGATGGCACCGAGTCTGGAAGTCTTCCCTTGGAATCAGCCGCAGTAGACACAACAGACTCAGACACAACCGTCCGGAGTGCCATTCTTCCAGTCGTCCGCGACTAGAGGATTGCCGCCCTCGACTCTGGCTAATATTGCTGCCTTCCCAGGAAGCCAACATCAGCAACAGCCATCACTTTGTGACACAAACACTCAGTTGACTGCCGAGGTTGAATCCCTCCGGCGAATATTGTCCACCTTGACTATGGACATGGGCCAACTGAAGGCGGGGTCCTACGCGCCCCAAAATTTGAATTCCCAAAGGGGAAACATTTTCTCTGGCCAACAAAATAACAATACCAGAGGGAGAAACTTCAACAATGGGCCTAGGCCCAATCAGCAGCAATGGAATAACAATGCAAACACCAGAGGCCCACCTCCGAACCAAAACACCAACCAAAATGGTGCTGGACCATCACATTTCACGCCAGTCGCAGACTTCTAGCCCATGACTAACTGGTGTAGATTGCACGATACTGGTTCACACAACGAGGTAAATTGCACCACTTTGGAGAAGGTCATCATGATCTCCCAGCTGGACAGGAAACAATCGCATCATACTACCCCTCCAGAGCCTCCTGTCCAGGAAACGACCCATAGTGCCTTCACTTGTGACACCATCTTCTTCGGGACTTCCGGAGAAGATGAAGAAGAATCCGAGTTGCAGGGATTCTTTGATGAATCCATCCCGCCCTTCGAGGCCAATGCCTTTACTAACCCGCGGGCTCCATACAACACTCAGAGTCAGGTTGGTAAAGGACCAGCTTACATGCCCACACCTCCTATCAAAGATACTCCTCCCCGAAATAACGTGACTGATCGACCCGCGCCTCCAAAAGGTCCTAGCTCTAACCAAGCAAAAGATCTCACGGAGGAAAATCACCAGTTCCCGGGAGGAAGATTTGACATTACGAAGGTGTTAGAATAGACCACCACCTCCATGATCCTGATGGAGGTTTTGTTGAACTATCCTGAGCAGAAGAAGTCTCTTCTGAAGCTCTTAGGGAACCCAAAATTTATCAGTCGCCCACCCAAGATCGTCTCATTCGAAGATGCTAATGCGGCTTTCTTCCGCGGAAACAATGAGGATCCTCCCTTCTTACTAGGCCTGAATATCCACAGAAAGAACATACATAATTGCCTAGTGGACTCTGGAGCTTCGGGTAATATCATGCCTTTGTCTATTTGTTAGAAGCTTGGATTCCACCCCACCCCGTCTAATGGTGCAGTGATCCATATGGATAAGACTGCTGTAAAAATGGTGGGGGAACTAAAGAATGTCCAGATACATCTTATCCAGGACCCCAGGATAGCCAGCATCATTGATATCCAGGTGGTGGACATCCCAAAGACTTACGGGATGTTACTAAGTCAGAATTGGTCTAAGTCCTTGAATGGATACTTTTTGACCGACTTCACCCACTTGTGGCTTCCATGGGAAGGAGAATCAAATAAGATCCGGGTCGAAAGTGAACCCCGGATGAAATAGGCCCTTACCAAAGTTGGGAGGGTCAACGACGTCTTTTTCTCTGAAACTTCCCTGGGGGTGTACAAACCTTTTGAAATTTTGACATTTGATTTCATCCCCGGAGAAGATCCTGTCGTACTACAGAGAGCCCAAGACCTAGAAGAAAAAATGAGAGTCGAAGTCAGCTCTCAAGGCGCCACAGCAACCCTTGCCACACTCCTGTCCGGCACTTGGTGCCGAGTGCACTACCAAAAACATTCAGAGCTCGAGTGTGGACCATGTCTTTCGATCGCTAACCAACACCTTGATACCCTCCAGAATGAGTAGCATGTAATGGATTCCCCGGGACCCAGTACTCCTACGGGATGTGCTCCTTTGGTGCCATCTCCCCGGGAATCCCAAATTCAAAAGGCTCTGAAGGAAAATTCTACTTTCACGTCGGTAGTCCGAGAAGGGGACCCTAAGTCCCCCAGCAATAATCCAAAGAAAACTCCCCCTCCCCAGCCCCAGATTACAAACAATGACTTATGGACCCTTAAGTTTGATGGATCTCGATCCAAACAAGGCTGTGGGGCTGGAGTAGAATTAATCAACCCGCGAGGGAAGTCCTTCCTCGCATCCTATAGGCTACATTTTAACTGTACAAACAATGTCACAGAGTATGAGGCTTTGGTCCTTGGACTCTTATTCGCACTAAGGAAAGGTATCACCCGCCTCTGGGCTCTAGGTGATTCAGAATTGGTTGTTAAACAAGTTCGGAGTCAATACACATGTCATGACAAAAGGCTGGCCGCATACCGCAACAGGGCTTGGAGCCTTATCGAAGATTTTGATGCCTTTGGCATTGACCTCATTCCCCGACGATGGAACTATGTCCCAGAAACCCTTGTCATTTCTGCCAGCACACTTGAGCCAATGGCCGGCTCGCGACTCTGAAGATTTTCAGTTGAGATGGTCCCCACCCCCTCCACCCCAGATAATGTCACCCACTTTCAAGTTTTTGAAGATGATCAACACATCCTGGCCTTCATGGCCAATGTTGGTGTCTTTGACGATCAGATAGTGGAGGAACGAGACCATGACGATACTGGGCAGGGTGATCAAGACGATGGGATCATGGACCTACCCACTAACACCATTCCAAAGGGGATGGTTGCATTGGAATGAATCTTTGACTCGGACCCTCAGGCCCGTGAGAAGGTGTCATCCTCCTTTGAGGGAGGAAAGTTTGAAAAGGTTAACATCGGCTAGCCCGGTGAAGAAAAGATCATCCACATCGGTACCTCCTGCTCCCCTGAGGAAAAGGAGAAGATTCTCGCGATCCTCTGGGAATACATTGATGGGATCACTTGGGGTTATGAAGACTTGAAAATGTATGATACATCCATCATGACCCACACCATTCCCCTGAAACCAGATGCTAAGCCCTTTTGGAAAAAGCAAAGACCAGTCAACCCCCTGATAGAGCCTCTGATCCATTAAGAGGTAGAAAAACTACTGTTAGCCCGGATAATCTTCCCAATCTGGCACACTACATAGGTTGCCAACTTGGTTCCTGTCAGGAAGAAGAACAGCAAGATCTGCCTTTGCGTGGATTTCCAAAATTTGAACAAGGCATCTAAAAAAGATAATCACCCTCTCCCCTCGATGGATGAGGTGTTGCAGATAGTAAATGGATCCCAGATGATGTCCTTCTTGGATGGATATTTGGGATACAACAAAGTCATGGTCAAGTATGAAGATAGAGAGAAAATAGCATTTACCACCAAGTGGGGAATGTTTGCGTACAGAAGAATGCCCTTCGGTCTGATCAATGCAGGGGCTACATTTCAAAAGGCCATGGACATTGCGTTCGAGGGCCTCGTAAATCAGTGCATAATCATCTACATGGATGGTTTGACTATCTTCTCCCGGGACAGGCGTGATCATCCCGCCCACCTCGCTCAGATCTGTGAGAGATGTTGATGGTATGGAATATCCCTCAACCCCAAGAAGTGCATATTCAGGGTCACCGAGGGGAAGTTTCTCGGGCATATTGTCTCTGAGAAGGGTATATCCATAGACCCCAATAGAGTCGAAGCATTGCTGAATCTACAGATGCCCGGTAGCAAGAAAGAGATGCGATCCTTTTTTGGAAAGATCAACTTCGTGCGACGGTTCATCACGGGATTCGCAGAAATAGTTAAACCACTCAACGAGATGATGAAGAAAGATACCAAGATTGAGTGGAGTCCTGAAGCAAAACGGGCATTAACCCAGATCAAACAGACCATAACGGAGGCACCAGTCCTGGCTAGTCCATACTATTCCCTTCCATTTTACATTTACTCATTTTCTTTGCCGCATTTCGCTGCGGCAGTGTTGACCCAAAAGGTTGAAGGGGAGAAACGACCAATAGCTTTCATGAGTTCCCCCTTCAAGAATGCCGAAGTCTGGTATTCATCACTAGAAAAATAGGCCTTCACTCTGGTTTGCGTCGTGAAGAAATTATGGCATTACATTCTCCGGAGAAAAATACATGCTATCATCCCAGACCAGGCCATCAAATCTCTGCTGATGCAGAGTGAATTGGGCGAGAGACAGGGGAAATGGATGGCCATCCTCCAGGAATATGACTTAGAAATGCAGCCCATGAAGATAGTCTGAGGCCAAGGACTAAGTCGGGCAATAGCAGAAGAGACTCCCCACATAGAATGCCAAACTTACACAGTGGAGTCCATCACCCAAGACCCGTGGTATACCGATTTGGTATACTTATTGCTAAACAACAAATGTCCGGAGGGGTTACCTCCCCACAAACACCGCGCTCTGCAGATGAAAAGTGCCCACTTCATGATCAAAAACTCTGCGCTTTACCACATGAACTATGAGGGAGTGTACCTCCGGTGCATCGATAGAGACCAAGCTGTAAGAATAATCAATGAATTCCATGGACAGTTTGGAACCAGGCATGGCTCAGCTGACGCCACTGCCCATCAGATCCTTCAGGCCAGATATTATTGGCCCTGTATAGTCAAGGACGTTTACGCTCATGTGAGAAAATGCCATACTTTCCAAACTGCAGCGCATCATGAGTGTAACCCAGCGATGCCTCTGCAACCAGTCTACAAGGCTAGACCCTTCGCCCAGTGGGAATTTGACTTCATCGGAGAGATCAACCCCAACTCATCTGCCAACCACCGATATATCCTTACTGCTACTGATTACTACACTCAGTGGTCTGAAGCTATACCTTGTAAAAACAACATGGCGGACATACTTATCAAGTTCTTGGAAGAAAACATCGTCACACGGTTTGGAATGCCCTTCGCTTTAGTATGTGACAATGGTCCGGCATTTTCTTCAGCGTAGTTGCTCGAATGGACCTACAATTGAAAGATCACACTAAAGTTCTCCAGCAACTATTATCCCCAGGGAAATGGCATTGCTGAATCAACAAACAAAAATCTACTTAAAGTGATTAAACACCTGCTGGAATAGAATCCTCAGGATTGGCACCAAAAATTGAAATTCGCCCTCTGGGCGGAACACATTCGTATTAAGGCTTCCCTAGGAACATCACCATTCCACCTAGTTTATGGCTAGAACCCTGTATTCCCAGTCAATTTACAGATCCCTGTATTACAGTTTATGCAGGAATTCAACAACAGGGACAACATCATTGAGGTTCGGCTCCTAAACCTGGTGTGGATGGAAGAACAGAGAGACACAGCCCTTGAACATTTCACACGTCATCAAGTGGTGGTAAAATGATGGTTTGATAAAAGAGCCCAATACAAAGCTTTTCAGATTTTGGATCTAGTCCTGTTGTGGGACAAGGCCTGGGAAAAGAAAGGAAAGCATACCAAATTCCAACGGCTCTGGCTCGGACCATACCTAATCTCATAAATCTGTGGGGCAAATACTTACCCCCTCAACACCCTAACTGGGGAACCTGTCGCATTTCCCGTTAATGGATAGTTTCTCAAACACTATTTTGAATAAGGTGAGTTCGTCCTAAGTTGTATTATATGTAAAGCTTTTCGCTTGTAAATATCTCTTCCGGGTGTCTCGTTGCGAGGTGCCCTGCCTTGTAAATAGCCTTGTCGGATATCCTCTGGGATGGCCCTCTTTTCCCGTCTTGGTTTTCGTTTTATGTTTTCTTTTGGTCCTCGTGTTTTGTTCCATCTTGCAAGAATTGGAATGCTTCACATAACGTTGGCCTCTGGTACAATGTCTATGGCATGGTGAACTTTAGAATCTATCTTTAGCATGGTGGAATCGACCTGGTCTCCAGGGTTGTTTCATGGGTTATAGCACATTTTGAGCAATCTCCATTGGGTGTTGTCTCCGGGAGCCTGGCAATCAGTGAACACGAATAATATAAGAAACAAGTAATCGGACATATTGAGGGTAGATCGGCTGTACTCTTTGATTGACCCAGGTCTGAAACTTTAAAGAAATCTTCCCAAGTCCGGAGCTTTATCCCCTCTTCAAATATCTAAACGCAGGTGGATAGGTGAAAGAAGTACCGCCATTAAAATTAGCTAAGCTTAAGCTTAATGGTGAAAGAAGTACCGCCTTCCCCACCCAGAAATAAATAAAATAACAAGAGGAAAAGTGGGATAAAACTCTAGTCTCCGAGGGAAACAAGCAAATTGATGACTGGTTCGATGTGATTAGTACCCCTTCTCTATTCCTCCCAAAGGTCATCGGCTTGATTTCCTTCCCAAGCACACACGACACCACTGCTAAAAGACTACGGACTGACTCCTGTGTGGTTGAATTCTCTTGGATATGTTTCTCTTTTCCTGTCAGACGCTTTAGGAAGCGGCTTGTTCCAGTTTTGCTAACCAGAGATTCTTTAGTTCTCAAATGCGCTAAGGCATTTGTCCCAGATAGTCACCATTTGTTATGCCTTGCATCCCCATCCCTACATTTTGTGTGCAAAATGTTGGGTCCCCCTTTTTGGTTTTGTTTACTTTTGCTTGCGGTCTTGCCCTTGTCTTTCTTTCCCTTCTTGTTTTTCTTTCTCCGGGGTTTTCTTCCCCGGCGTTGCATCTTGTTTGTTTGCTTTCCGTCTCCTAGACTTCAGTCCCGAAGGTTGCCTTTTGTTGGGAACCAGATTTCAGACTCCTGGATTCTTCGTCATGATGTTCTTAGGGATATCATCGCGAGGAATCCTCGGGCCCGGGGTCCAGAGGTTTTTGCCTGTCCGGAGATCACCAGAAGGAGGAGGATTGCCTTTTACTGTAGGTATAAATAAATGTCACCTGTCATTTTCACGTTTACCGTGATTAAAACCTTCAAGCACTTAGAGAGAATTAAAGAGCAATTTCAAAGCGATTAACAGAGCATTTACAGGAAGTTTATGATAATTAACGCTTAATGATTTTCAGTCGTTCTCAGGCAAGTGCAAATGCTTCGTGGTAGTGCTTCTGACCGATTGACAACCCGAGCTATTGCAGATCTCCCATGATAACCCTTTCTTTTCTCCACCTTCTGCATTCTCAAGTTGGTGTTCCTGTTTTCCCCTCTCTCTGGCTTTCTTTGGTTTTCATTTTGCTTTCGTTTGCCTGGTTTTGTTTTGTTTTTCTATCTTGTCTAGTCTGTTGTCTTCTGGTTTTACCGCCCGTTGGTGGGTCGGCTCTGCCAGAGGGTTTTCCGCCCTCTACACAGAGGTTGTTTCTGTAAATAGTGTAAATAGTTGTAGATAGTTGTAGATAAGTTTCTGTCTTGTCTGGTTTTCCCGCGAGCATCATCCCGCATGGTATATTCATGTATATATGTAAATAATTGTAAATAGTCTATGTATATATCTCCTCATTTCCATGTATATATCCCTCAGCTCTATGTATATCCTTCCAGGTGGCTTGGCTAGCTGGTCGAGTCACCCTCATTTCTGGTTTTCCACCTTCGAACTCGCTTCAAGACAGAAAACTACCTGTTTGAAACTTGGCTCCCTGACGGTTTCAAACAAGCAGTTTTCTCTCTCCTCCATAAAGTCTGTCAGAACCTCATTTACGTCCCATGCGCGTAATCAATTCCAGCCAAGTGGCTTTCCCTTTTCCCGCGTTCGAACAGTTGGCTCCGCCGTCATCGCCATCGCACCCATTTAATGCTAATGCATGTGGCGTCCATGTGGGTTCAACAACTTTCCTTTTTATACATCTTTGCTAACGGTCATTTCTCCGGGCCTCGGGTCTCTTACCCCCATCCATCCTTTGTCTTTGCCAAGTGTGATAAAATCCCCCAGACCCGGATGTTTAATAAAATCTCCTGTTTATCATGTTTTGCTTTTCGGGCATCTTTGCATAATACTAACTTTTCAGGAAGGCAAACACCACGGTGGTAAAATTCCCTGAACCCTGAAATGATTACTTTGATAAACATGTTCTGACGGTCACTTTGTCTCGCAGGTTCCCGGAGTTATATTCCAAACATGTCTGAAGCATATGCATCATCTCCTCCCGAAAGCCCAGAATTACCAACCACAACAGAAACCAGGGCAGCAGCAAAGTCAAAGATGGAGAAAGCCCTGGAAAAACTTCCCCTCACCATGAAGTATGTATAGGATAATGGCATCGTGGGCTCAAAGATTGAGTCCAAGGTAAAACTGATGACCGACACCAATGTCAGAACTTGGGCGGAAATACAGGCCCTGGTGAAGGTAATGCACATCCAGCGACAGGCTAGAGACCAGCTCACAATCAACGTCGGGGGTTCTGAAATCCTCCGGGCAACTTGCTTCCCATGCTCTGTGCAATCTCCATAGCTTATCTTAACACTGGCTGCCAACTACAACTCTTCTATCCGGGCCACTATGCTCGAAGCTGCAAAACCCACAGGGTACCCCACTCCACTGGTGTCCCTCAACCCAGTCACATTCTAGGTAGGCGTTGGTATCCTGCAATTTGATAGAGCCACGGTGGTTACAAGGACTGATGCCTTGAAATAGTTTACACAACTAGAGGATGCCGCTCAGGTATACATGAATACCCATTGGCTCAAGGCCCCGAAGAGGGACCCAAAGAGAATGAAGATAGATATCCCCCGCTCTAAATTCAAGGAGAGCATCCAAATGGGGATAATAGCATTAGCCCAGGTATTTGGGCAACCTTCCGCCCAGGAGTTTTCCAAATGGATGTACTATTTCCTCCTCAGCATCTCCACCAAGGGAGAATTCTTCGATTGGGTGACAATAATCTCCAATCATGTCAACTCCCAGTTCCAGCAGTTAAACGACAAGAAGAAGTTCTACATGTCTTCTTACATTTTCTGGGCCCTAGCACAACAGAGGCCCCACTCAAACGGCCTACTTATAGATGGCATTCTCGGGATTGGCCGGGGACAAAAAGCACCATGGGACCATTTCCCACAGATTCAATGGGAGGCCAGGTTCCCTAGTTTCTACCGAGTAAATGATTCATTCGTTTACTACCACCTTCTCACACCCACTCGGGATGTTGGATACCGCCTATCTACTGAGGCAATGAAGTTAGTCAGTAGTTATGGACACTACTACATCCAGTTCCAGTAGCATACATACATTAGGGTCGCTGGCTTCTCTGGGAAACCCTACTTGTTGCCCAAGCATTATGGGGACAAGATCGTGCTATTGGAATATTACCGGCAGATAATGGAGCTGCACGCCTTCTTGGCCCTCAAGAAGGTCCCCAACGTCCCGTTACCAATTACCTATGGGAACTACACATGCAGTCTGGCCACCGCAAAGGAGGCAGACAATGAGCTGAAGGGTTATAACTTGCAAGAGTTTTATCTAGCGCAGAGAAATTTTGATCCGTATGACAAAATTGCAATAGCACTACCCCGGGCTTGAGAGCCCCATCATATACACATGGAAGACTTCTGGGCTGATTGCCAGGATGATGTGGATGTGCATAGCAGGCACTATGTCAGAATGACGGCTGGAATGATGCAAGAACTGAAGCTCCGGAGATTCCCAGCGGGCTTCTCAGATGCCACCCCCACCATAGATCCCCAGTACAAAGAAAAGGGGATCGATAAAATGGCACTGACGGTAATGGATTAGGCCACCTAGGAGGGGCCCATGATTGCGGACTTCACTCGGGAGGTGGTCAAGCGAAGTCAGGCCTATTTCAAAAGGGTGTGCCCTGGGAGTATGCGTCAAGCTCCCTGACCGGTGCCAAAATTAGCACCACAGCCGGTACCAAGATTGACCCCGGGTGCCGGGACTTCTTCGCAGGGCGCAGACAAAGGAAAGAGAATAGCTACAACCCCCTCCGTGCAAGAAGTCCCTATACAAGAATAGATGAAGCAATCTGTGGTAGCCTCCCAGCAGATGAGGGAACAGTTAATAACAAGGCTAGCCACTCCCCCGCTCATGGCTGGACCAATTCGTCCCTCTTCCTCCCCATCATTGGCAGCCCTAATGATAAAGGCAACAGGAGTGGATCCCATGGAAGTGGTGGCAATAGCCGATGCGGGGCCACCTTTGGTTACCCGGAGGAAGAGGAAGCACATCAAGTAGGTCAAAGCAGAGCTGGTACCAGTGCCAAAGATATCCCTCCCCCGGGAAATAGAGATCCTTTCTTCCAGTTCCCCAAAACCAGAGAAAGAAGCAGAACCTGCAGAGGTCCCAGCCAGTCCCCCTCTGCAAGAGGAATT
Source organism: Thuja plicata (assembly GCA_018584345.1). Lineage (NCBI taxonomy): Eukaryota > Viridiplantae > Streptophyta > Pinopsida > Cupressales > Cupressaceae > Thuja > Thuja plicata. Next base: position 1,186,665 of record MU224690.1, on the reverse strand, counting down.
TGATGATGTGTTTGCAACTGATGAGTTCAGGGATTTGTAGGGGGACGATACACAAGCAGGGACAAAAGTCCCAAAAAAAGAACAAGAGGCTGCAGATTCAGAAGACTTGGAACAGGATCCTGCACAAGAACAAGAACAGGAGGCAGAAAAAAAAGAGATGAAACCAGAAATTATCTCTGAGGCTCAAGAGATGCAAGGTCCGGGAGTGGACCAACTAAAGCAAGGTGAACAAATGGCATCCTCTGCGGGAACCAGACTTTCAGGAATAACCATAACCCCAGCCGCCACGTTCCAGGGGCCACTCCCGGGGGAAACCTTTGGGCAGGTTATCACAGTGGCCCAAACTCTAAATCTTGGCCCGATACCTCTCCTACTGCCAACAGAGGAAGAAACCCTGGCAGAAGAAGAATAAGAAGAAGAAATGCAGCCTGAAGAAGAAATCCCCGAGGAAACCTACTAGGGTCCAGACCCAGCGATTGATATACACAACCAGGCTGAGGGGATGGAGGTTGAAAAGAATGTTTCTATAGAAGAAGTTGAGGTCGGGGGAGGAACGGATGAGATCCATGTTGAAAAGGAGAAACAGCCACCGGAGACTGGGAAAGAATCAGGAGAACAAATTCTAGCAGGAAGGCCACCTCTCCCACCTTAGTGGCTGGTAGAAAGAAAAAAGAGAAAAGCTCAGTCCACTCCGGTAATTCCTCTCTCCCTGGTCGAAATGATGGCCCAAGTTCAGGCCCTGCCGAAGGCGAAGAAAGCATAGACAGTTCATACTGTGCAAACTGGGCCAGGCAGAGAAACAGTTGTTGTTGTGGCAACACCTCCCCCAAACGCTGATGAGGCAATTACGGATCCCGCAGATTACAATGTTGCAGAGGTGTCCCTGGGAAAAAGAGGAAAGCAAGGCAAGGTAGACTTGCTTAAGGAGGTAGCAAGGGCAGTAGAAGCCCGATACAAAAAGGAGGCCCAGAGGCTCAAGGCTGAAAAAGAAAAGAATGCAAACCTTATGAGATTGCTTACTGAGCTGGCCAGACCCATCAATGCCGCCCCTCCAGAGACCTTCACATCAGAGGAATTACAGTAGAGTGACATAGACTCCCTATGAGTAATGAAAAAGAAGGCCCAAGCAGTAGACAAATGGGTCGCCCTACAGATAGGAAACACTCGGCATTTCCTAGCATCCACTCTCCCAGACTTATACATGGCCCGGCAAGTTATTCATTAGGTAGAAACACTCATTGAGCAGTGGGAGAGTGACACTAAAAATTACCAAGCATGGAAGGTGGAGCTCGAAGAGCTCCTCACCTTGGGAGAAGATATAATTTCCGAATCCAGAATTCTGGGTGAGGAATCATTTGATTTTGTGAGAACTCAGCACTCCAGACTTGACCTCACATTGGAGGTAACCAAGCAACTGGTGGAGTCCTTGCAAGAAAAGGTAAATACTGTAAAATATTCTTCTAATTTATATAAGTCTTTTGTGATAAAGGCTTCCGGGGCTGATCCCCTTAGCCCAGATACATATACCCCTGAAGATTCTATTTTGGGGAGTTTTGATGAGATAATGAAATCCTGGTATCAATCCCCAGAGGGGATAGATGGGGCCCAGATGGTGAAACAAACCCACATAATACTCAAGGGTCACGATGCTGCAAGGATGGCAAATGAATTCAAAGGAAATGTTCCAGACATGGGGGAACAAGTTGAAGTGGCCAGACACAGAAGGGCCAGCCTAAAAGAGATAGATGAGGATGGCATTTCCTGCCTCCTCCAGGCCTTCAATGATAATAAGAAACCTTGAGCTTTCTCTGGGGGCCAGGGAGAACTCAAGTGTTGAGAATTCTTTATTCTGAGTATTCTTTATTCTTTTTGGGTGTAAGTTCCCAGATCTCGGAGTCCCAAATCTGAAATTTTGTATTCTTTCAAGTGACCTGTGTCCCGGTCCCCGAGGCCGACCGGTCACTTTCAGAAGCGGTTAATAAAGGCTGTCAGAGAATTAGTTGGCCACATCAAGGGGCGTTGGCTTGATAGTTGGCCTTCTGACAGGGTGGTCTTCTCGAGGCGCCGCTCAGAGGTACATCTGACACATTAGAGACAGGGCACCATATTTCTCATTTATGAGGCATGTAGCCTCGATCTTCGAAGGACCTACTTCCTTCTTTCTCTTTTCCGGTTCTCTTCTCGAGACCAATTCTTCTAATGTATATTCTTATCTTATTCTCCTGACATGACAGACCTATTCCATCTCCAGGTCTTTTGTAGGGTGGTGCAGGTAGTACCGGCCCCCAGATATTGTATTTTATTAGAACGTGATGTAAATAGGGTTAGGGTTAGAAGAGAGTTGTATAAATAGGCAGATCGGCCCATTTCCAAGGGTCGGAAAAATTGATAATTTTTTTGTCCATTGCAATAGCAAAGTAATTTCTATTTTCAAATTGCAGAGCTCAATGCTCCATGGTTCTATTCTCAATAGTTAGATGCTCCCCTAGAGCCACCATTGTATCGCGCACCAGTACTTGCTGGAAGGAACATTAATAAAGAAGGAAGAATTCATGGCAATGATGTTGTTGGCATTCCTTCTTCTAAGTTAATGGTATTTCATGTTTTGATGTTCTTTATGTCTTCTACTCTGGTATGTCAAAGTAGATTAACAACCTCTTTATTCCCACTACTAATAAAATTCTAGCTGATGGTTATGTGTTTCTTCGGTATTTAGTGTAGTTTACCAGAGTATTATTGATGTTCCGGACATTTCAACATGACTATAGTTAGATGAAATGTTTCTAACCCTGCAGGATCTTTTTTGCTTTATTTGCTAAGTATAAAATGCTCGGGAAAACCTTACCTTGATCGAATCTGCAGAGAGGATGAGTTGAAGAAACCAGCTATCCCCCTTGAAAACAGTCACCTCTCCCAACCGAGCCCCGCACCATCGTGACCCGACACCCAGGTGCTTGAAGGCCCGGAGGATTTATTTCCCTAGACAACCTTTGCAGGCGGAGTTGGCCGATTTCCCCAGAACCCGGTGACAACTTATGACTATTGGCGGACCTGGTCAGCAAAACCCCATCAACACCTTCCCTGAAGCAACTTATAGAATGGACATAGTGGTAGTGGACACTAAACCATATTATGGTATGCTCCTATCAAGGCAATGGGCAGCAGCAGTAGGGGGAAAGATGCAGTTAGATTTATCCTATGCAACTATCCCTATGAATGGGAATGATGTCAAATTGTAAAGAGAACCCCGGTCATCTGTTATGGTTGAGGTGGTTTTGCTTGATCAATTAAATTGTTGTGTGAATGTTGATATGGAAAATTTTATAGTTGAAAAAGATAAGCCACAATTAAAGAACATTGACCCAATTGTGGATGAATTATTGTTCAACAAAATGGACTCTGGCAAATGTACTTCGATGGAGGATGTTCAAAAGAAGGATCTGGAGTAGGAATCTTACTGATATCTCCATCAGGTATCACTTTCAAATATTCATTCATGTTAAATTTTCAATGCACAAAAAATACTGCCGAATATGAGGCTTTAATCTTGGGAATGGATATTGCCATCAAACATGGTATTAAATGTCTAAAATTCCATGGAGATTCTCAGTTAATTATATCTCAGATTAGGGGACATTATGCTGCCAAAGATGACAGATTAAAGTTATATAAGTATGTTGTTTGGGATAGGATGGAATTCTTTGATGCTTTCAATATATTATGGGTTGAAAGATCAAATAATATAATGGCAGATTTCTTGGCAAATGTTGCCCTAAAAAATTATGATGTTACTCTTACTAGCATATCAATGGTTGAGATGAAAAGCAGACCAGCAGTTCCTTACAATATTTGATTGGCAAGTTTTTGAGGATGATGATGATATCCTCAAGTTTAACCAATGTATGGATCAGTATGATGGTCAAAAAATTGATTGTGAGTCTTTAGTGTCAATTATGGATGACAAGGAGTATTTTTTTTATCAGGAAGTCATTCAATTAGATACTAATCTCATTCCCAAGGGGTTAGTTGAATTAGAAGGCATGTTCAGCATAAATGACAACTATATGACTCAGAAATCCAATGCCAGAATGGAAGACTTAGAGGAAGTTAATTTGGGATCTGAAA
>MU224690.1:1163277-1181950 GCA_018584345.1 Thuja plicata | reverse complement strand
AGGTCATGATGAAAGCACTAGAATATGGGGTATCTCTGAACCCAAAAAAGTGTCATTTTGTTGTTACTGAAGGGAAGCTTTTGGGACACATAGTGTCAAAAGAAGGGGTGAGGATAGATCCTGAAAGAGTTGAAGCCATCCAAAAGTTACTTTCTCCCAAAAATTTGAAAGGTGTACAATCATTTCTGGGGAAAATTAACTTTGTTAGGAGATTTATTGTCAACTTTGTAGAACTAGTGAAGCCTATTGTCAAATTGTTGAAGAAAAATGTGAAGTTTGATTGGGACCAAGAAGCTCAGTTAGCATTTGAGAGAATAAAGAAAGCTATTCAAGAAGCACTAGTTCTTGTATCCCTTGACTACACTAAGGCCTTTTCTTTGTTCACTTTTGAATCATTTCATACTATTGCAGCAGTCTTATTGCAAAAGGATAGTGAAGGATTTGAGCACCCCATTGCATTTTTTAGTAAGTCATTGCAATCAGCTGAATTAAATTATCAGATGATGGAAAAATAAGCTTATGCTTTGGTAAAGGAAGTTAAGGCTTTCAGGCCTTATTTGGTCTGTGCAAAAGTAAAAGCCTATGTCCCTCATGCTGCTGTCAAAGACATCTTTGTTCAAAATGAAGTGACAGGAAAAAGAAGTAAATGGATAAACAAAGTTCAAGAGTTTGATATACAAATCCATATTACTAAATTGGTGAGGGGATTAGGGTTGGCTAAGTTGATGACAGAAGAAAATTTGGATTTGGTCCAAATAAACAGTGTTGGTGTAAAAGAAAACTACTTGACAAGTATCGAGATACAACCTTGGTATACTAACATTGTTTATTTCTTGAAAAATGCTAAGTGTACAGATAACCTGAATGATAACCAAAGGAGGAGTTTGAAATTACAATCACAAAAGTATGTCTTGTTGCAAGGGGATTTATTCTAGAAAAACAGAGATAGGATCCTGTTGTTATGCCTTGACAAAGGTCAGTCAGAGAAGGTATTGAAAGAAATGCATGTTGGAATATGTGGAGGGCATTATTCTACCAGAACAACAGCCCACAAAATTTTAAGGGCTGGATATTATTGGCCTTGTGTTTTCCAAGATGCTCACACTTTTGTCAGGAAATGTGAGCCATGCCAGAGATTTTCAAGCAAGATAAAATACTTAGGGGCATTGTTATTAAACTCAGTAGTAGCAGAGGCTCCCTTTGCTATGTGGGGAATGGACTTTATAGGAGAATTTAATGAAAATTCAAGTGGAGGCCATGGTTGGATTTTGCTAGCAACTGATTATTTCACAAAGTGGGTAGAAGCAGTCCCAACCAAAAATGCAACAAGTGTTGTGGTTATTAACTTCTTGATGGATAATATAATTACCAGATTTGGTGTTCCCCTTAAACTGATAATGGACAATGCCATGTGCTTTAGGTCTGAAGAATTCACTGACTTTTTCTCTGATATGGGAATTGTTATGTCCTATTCATCCCCATACCACCCTCAAGCTAATGGTCAAGCAGAATCCAGCAATAAAAGCATTTTACAAATTTTGAAAAAGACCTTCGAGGGAAATAAGAGAGCTTGGCATACTAAATTGAAACTTGCCCTTTGGGCTGATAGGATTATTGTCAAGAAAGCAACTGGAAAATCTCCTTTTGAATTAGTTTATGGTGTTCAGTCAAGAATGCCTGTCAATAATTTGGTTCCAATTTACAAATTTATCCAAGATGAAGGAATACAAATTTCTGAACCCATGGAAGAAAGGATGATCTGGTTAGTAGAATTGGATGAGATAAGGAGAGAAAGCTAGAGAGAAAATATCAAATTGCAACAAAAAATGAAGTACCTTTTTGACAAAAGAGCAGATGTGAGAAAGTTTCTACCTGGTGATTTTGTGTTACAGTGGAATATTAGGGCTGAGGACAAAGGCAAGCACAAGAAATTTGAATCATTGTGGATTGGGCCTTATGTTATATCTAGGATCTTTGGAAAAGATTCTTACTTCCTCAAGAATCTAGATGATGAAGAACAGGAATTGCCAGTGCATAAACAATTCTTGAAAAATTTCTTTAATTGACTTCTACTTTCCATGCACAGTAGTCTGTAATATATGTATAGGTGTGTTTCCATTCTGTTGTGTGTTTATTTAAGGTTTTTGGTTAGTCTGGTTTGTGGTCTGCTTCCCCAGAGATCTGTGGTTCTTGTTATAACCTAAAACTTAAACATCCTTAGAGAGAGCCACTGTTGCTGCTATTTCTTGTCCAAATTGTGCCTTGTATTTTTATTAGGGTCTCCTATTTTTAGTGTCAAGGGTTTTGAAATTGGTATTAAATTTGATTTTATGCCTCTTCAAAATGTTCCTAAATCCTCAACCTATTTGAAAGTGGTCAAAAGTGACTAAAAAACCCTAAGTGCCTTGGCCAATTCTATTCTTGCGTTACTTTTTCAGTCACTTAAGTCATACCAAGTTATGTGTCTACGCTGAATAGGTTGCTTTTCACCTAAATTTTGTAATATCCTAACCACTTTATTATCTCCTAAGCCTCTCCATATAGGTCCCTTTACGTCATCACCTTATGTGTCGTGTAATTCAGAAAAAATCTAATGGTGTGCGTATCTGCTTATGTCCAAGATGTTCGACATCTAACAAGTAAGCGGATAAGCGGTGATGACATCTGGCAGTTGGTGGGCCCGGGTATGTACAACTTGCAGAATGTTAAGCTTCAGTTAAGTTGGTTAGCATCTGACGGCTCACTTATTTGCTTATGTATAAGATGCTCGACATCTAATGAATAAGTGAATAAGCAATGGTGACACGTGTCCTCAGTTAGCAGTTGTTTTTAGGAAATTAAGATAGCCGTCCGATGCAGAGAATAGTACCCAAAATCAGCGGTTCAAATTCAAAATTGATAAAACAAATTGTAGAGAGCCGTTAAGCCATGAAATTGAAGATGGTGAGTTAATTACAGATCGTGTGAAAACTCTAGTCGAATTTAATTTGAAAGACTGATTTGATTGAGGCCGTAATTTGATTAAGCTGACTGCAGTCTAAATCATTCACCAAAACCATTTGAGCAAAGACGGAATTATGAAGAAAACTAGCTCCTCGCGACTTCTGTGCAAAATGGGTAAGATCATTGATTCGTTACCATTCGAATTGAGATATAATTACCATTGCAAAGAAGGTTTTAGAGGTCCTTTCTCAGAATTTGATTCCAGTATCGATAGAAAACCCTTAGAATGGCCCCTACAGCTGAAATCACCAGACAGGTCGACTACCAGAAATGGAATGTCAGGGAAGATCTATTACAGCAATTACCATTGTCTTCAGGGGATGCCACCCAAGCTAAGAAAGCAGTACCACAACATCCCTGCTTCAAAATTGGGGAAGGGTTATATGATTCGGGAAGGTGGGCAAGAGATGCTACTACTAGTTTAGATGCCCTTACTTTGTTTAGAGTGGCTTATAGTCAGAGAAAGGCCCCAACCCTAGACTGTAATATTTGGGAACTAGATGTTGGAAAGTTAATAGCACCTAGTGTATTCATGGACACTGATTTGCTCATTCTAATAGAAAACACTTATGATAAGGTGGCTAGGGTTGTTAGAGACACCCGGGGAAATATAATACTGACTGTGTCAGCTGATGAAATTAGAAGAATCTTCAAGTTGACTGACCCCTCTCAAAATATGGATGATATTAACCTCGAATACTTCAAATAAATATACAATAACCAAAGAGATTATTATAGAGGTGAATTAGTGAAGGGGTATGCTAACAAGATAGGAAATTTGGTTGTAATAGGGCCAGGAACCCCCGAACCCTTCAAAGTGGATCTCTTCATTGGCAAAGCCAGAAAAATGTATAGTTCCCTATGCAATATTTTGGGGATAAATGAGAAGGCGGCCATGCCAGTCTAGATAATGTTGATGGTAGTTCAAATTCTACATCCCCATTTATCAGTAGTGTTTGATTATGCATCCTATATTTCTCAGGAGATGCATGATGGTTTGTCAGGAATCCAAGATGGCAATATACAAAAGCCTATGGGTTGGTATTCCCTTATGATGCATATGTTCTTATTGAACAATGCAGATTTCTTTGAAGAAGAAATGGAATTGGAGAAATTCCAAGATGATGAAGAATTTCCTGTTTAGATGTGGAGTGCATATTAGTCCTGGGACAGAAAAAATGCAAGTTGTGTATATTTTGACAAAGTCTTTGCAACTAGACTCAAGTCACTGATGAATAACAAGAATGCCAGGGTTCATGATGAGATGATGAGACTTTTGAGACCTATGGAGTATGCCCCAGAGTTGAAAATTGCTCACAACTGGGGAGATTTGATCTTGTACCCTTTTGCAATAGTGATTAGGGTCTATAGTTTTAGAGGCATTCCTTATGTGTTGCCCTACAAAGTCCCACTCAAGATTGGGGTAGCAGAAATCATAAGACAACTAGGTGGGCTGCATGAGGAAGATTTGACCGAAAAGATGAAATGAAATATCTTTCCTACCCTCACTAGAGCCCACCATTTTATCATAACAAAAGGGGGGTGGACATAGTTCAGCAAGTATTTTGAGCCCTATTAGTTCTCTACTTCCATATCCAGATGTGTTGATAATGAAGATTTTATCATGGGCATGTTCAGGAAGAGGACCAATTGTATTATGCTAAAACATCAGTTTTAATATCCTGAGGATATTATCAGGAATATCATTGACTTAGAGGATCAAGAAGTCAAGAAGGACAAGTGGGTGGCATACAAGAAATCCTTGGACTTTGTCCAGAATTTTGACAAGACCTATGATCCTCTAAAGGATTTTTTCCCTTGGTCTTATAAAATTGATTCACTAATGAATATTTTTGAGGGAATAATGCAAACCCTAAATGAGAAGAGACAAAGAGAAGTTGAGAGTGACCTAGAAAAGGCTCTTGCTATTTTCAATAAGTTTCCACAGAGCAGAGTAGTTCCACCTGGGAACTATGTAGTCTACAAAAGAAAGGGATATACCACTGTTGCTCCCAGAGTTGATAAGCCCATTTAGCATAAGGGAAAGAGGCCAATGGACACTAATGCTCAAGAAGTACCCTCTCCTAAGAGGCAAAGGGTGGAGATGAAAGAAAAATGAGGTGAATTGTATTCTCCTTCCCAGTCCCCTATGCAATATGATGACCAGACCATTGTTGAGCAATTGCTCAAGATGAGAAATGCTAGTGAAGTAGTTGTTACTACTCAAGAACTACAAGAGGGGATGCCAAAAGAACCTAAACATACATCATCTGACCTCACAATGGTAGAACTTACTGGCAAGGAGTTAGACCCTTTGACCAAGCAAGAAAGTGATGAATTCTTGTCTGATGACAATTTCATCAAAACTAGGGCTTTTATTCAGTTTCTATGGAGATGCCATATTAGTGAATACAATGAGAAGTGACAAAAAATGATAGAATCCCAACCTGATGTTTCCAAAGAGGACATAGAGAAAGCACTTAAACAAGAATTGATATTGAAATTTGATAAGATTACTCCTGAAGAGGGCAGCAGATGGTCAAAAGGCAAGGGGTTCTCATATTGCCACAATGGGATTTAGCTGATGCAGTAGTTTTTGATGCCATAAGGAAATAAGCTAAACCCATAAGCCCTACTGGAGTATCAATTCGTGCCCAATTTAGTGAAGACCATGCAACATTGGCAATCTGGTCACTAAAGAAAAAGGACAAAAGAAGAATTAAAGAAGATGATGAAACCGAAGACACAGGCAGCCTAATTGTGAAAAGGGTTGCAGATACCTCAGGGATTGAAGTGGCTAACCTTGTTGTACAGGTTTCCAATTTGAGCATGAATTTGTCAGAGAGAGAAAAAGAGGCCTATGCTAATCTGAATGAAAAATATGAGTTTGTGCTCAAAGCTTACAATGAAGAGAAGGTTAAATCCGTGATGAAAGACAATAGAATTGCAGAGTTGGAGGGTAAGCAAAAAACCCAATTTGTGCCCCAAGGGATGCTTACTCAGGAACCTCATCAGCCCTCCTCCTCAAGTCCATTTATAACATATCCCCCATCCCCTACACCTCTAAGTCCTACTACTCTGGAAGCTATCGATGCCAAGAGGGCAGAATTAGAAGCTGAGAAGAACAGACTAATCAGTGAAAGAACAAGATTAGAAGAAGAGGGTAAGAGGGACTTGGAATATTCCCAAGCTTACAAAGAAGCTGAAGAATTGGTAAAAAAAAAATCACACAGATCAAATATTTTCAAATCTTAAAAGATGTGCCAGTGAGTTCAACCTCTCTAATCTCTACCTATTGGGGAAAAAGATTGCAAGCATCACCAACAAGTCTGAGGATGAAAAGGAATAATGGAATTTGATAGTGAGTAAATGGAAAGGGAAGGCATCCCATGTAAAATCTTTCAATTCCCTCTCAAAAGATAAAAATAATATTGATATTATTTTGACAAGCACTCATAAGTGTCTCAAATTGATGGTCAATTTAGACACCAAGAGGAACATGGTGATGAAGAAGATTACAAATCTGAGAGGGGAATTTTCCAAGGATAGATATGATATGTATCCCTATATGTTCAAAGAGGATGGGAACATAAAAAATTAAGCCCTATGGCTGAGGCAGTTAAATGAAGCACTAACTAGCAGGACAAAAAGTATTGTCACTTTGGCAAATACTAGATGGTTTGTGCTAACTATAGATATTTTGAGTAAAGCCAAGGTATTTTTTGAATCTTAGGAGGCAGAGATTGAGAAGGTTAATAGTGATTGGGAGGAGTTCAACACCCAAAAGGATGAGGTTCTCGATTTCAGTTGGCCAAGTGATGAGGTGTTCACGACATGGGTTAGCAAGTATGGAGTAGTTACCCCGATAGCATGAGACAATAAATATGAAGGGGACAGCTAACACCAAGGAGGTTGAGTGAATGGAGAAAATCAGATATTAGGGCCTCTTCACCAAGAAAAGAGTGAACTCCAAATGACAAAGACCCAACTACCTCAGAGCAATTTTAAGCATTCAGGCAGTCACAAGACAAATGACAACATAGCTTATAGCAAACATTGTTATCTCATCAGCCAGAAGTTTTGTCTCTTTTGAGTCTATATTTTTGTCCTTTAGCTCATTCATCCATAGCTTGTTGCATCCTTATTCTCCAAAAGGATTCCAAGATGACTATGGCTACCTATTAGTATCAAGTTGTAGTGTTGTATTAAGGATGGTAAAATTAAGACTACAAGGCAGATTACTAATTTGGTCTGACCATTGGTTTTTGAGTTTTCAAAATGTACTTTTATTGAGTTCATATTAATAAAATACAATGGAATCTCCATTTTTTATGTCAATGATGTCTTCTTGCATTTTCTAGTAATTCTTGTATGTTCATTTTGTAAGGCATTTTGAATATACTGGTTATAAGGTAATCATGTTTTTGTTTGTGAGTTACTTTCAAGGAGGGTTTAAATCTTGCAGGTGATTGCAGAGGGTTAGGGTTTATGCAAGAATTTGATACATTGGTGTGAGGATGAGAGGATAGTTTTTAAGGCACTCTATCTGGGGTTCATTTGTGTTTATATTAATTATCTTAATATGTGTATGCTATGTTATGACTCTATCACCCATGATTAGGCACTGGTCAATATGCTGACAAGTGGTTGTTATCATCTCAAATATTAAAATCTCTACTTTCCGACATCAAGAAGATATATGTGTAGTTTATTTTATTGAGGAATACAGTTCATCTTAGTGATTCCTTGAAGAATGAATCAATAGGTTAACCTTCCTAGGCCAAAGTGGCATAAAAAGAAGAAGGATTATAGATCCTTAATCAATTTTGAGATTCTCTATCATTCAGTGAGTCTGTAGTCAGGTACACCCGCCTGGGTATGTGGAGCCCAAAGTGTAGGAGGAGTTTTATCCTTGTTAATTAGCCTTATTCATGTATGAATTTGCATTGGGAATAGAGATTCAGGCATTTATTATTGTTTTAATCGATTCATACAAGAAAAAGAGCTAACAGATCCTTCAGAGATGAATTTTCTTCATTCAAAATTTTGACTACTTCTCCCAAATCATTTGAAGAACAATTCCTTTATTATTTTTTCAACTTCTTGATAAGTATTTGCATGCCATTAACTTTTAGTTTAAGATCTTCATTTTCTTTTTCAGATGTGTCAAGTTCTTCAAGGGCTGCTTCAAGATTTTTTTCAGGTGTTTCATTTCTTCCTTTTCCATGATCTCCTCAAGTGGTTAAACTTATTTGTTGAGGACCAGAGCTCTGATACCAATTATTGGGATTAGGATCACTGAGAGGGGGGTGAATCAGTGATCTATCTATTATAACTTTTTCTTATTATCTTGAATCTTAACTTTAATTCTTAAGTACTGAACTGAATATCAATGCAAGTAAGATAAAAATACACAACTCATAAAACCAAATATGATTATGGGGAAACCCGATGTAGGTGAAAACCCTGGTGAGAATTAGTACCCACAAACATTTTGTACTAGTTTCTTATGATCCTTGTTAGAAGATTCTTAACCCTGTTAGGAGTTGTCATTACAATGTATGAAGTACAGTGACCTTGTTCAGGGTTGGACCCTATTAGGAGTCTTTTAAAATATCCCTATTATGGATGGTGGACTTATTTTCCAAGGACTCACTGCTCAAATGGTGAAAGCTACAACCTTCAGGATCTTCGATACACACTGTATCTGCAAGGTGAACTGTTGCTGTGACACTGCTTGTCTGATTAGTTCCTTTTGTGCGTTGATGCTTTAACCTCTTGTAAAGAACTATAACAATCTTATCTTCACTTTGAAATCTTCTACTTCAATATCTATATCATCAACATATGATAGATATAGCTTTATTGTTTTAACACTCTGCTCTAATTTTCTTATCTCTGGCTTTCGCAACTTCTCCAATCACAAATGACCTTCTATAAGTACTTCCTCAAGGGAAACGAACATGTCAGCTTTAGGAAACCTTTTACCATCTATCTTGATCACTTAACTAAGCATGAAACCCTTCATTAAGTTGGTGCAACATCAATTACAACTGCTTTACTTAAACTAAACAGATGTGTCTCTTCACACAGTTCTCTCTACCAAATTAGCTCTAACTTCTTTCTCTGAATGAATCAAGTCATGAACCTTTAACCACACATGAATATATCACTAAAAATCACTAATCCAAAGGCACAAGTCCTAAGGATAGGTGCAACTATTTTACCAAAACAATCTCTGTCGGCTCTTTCCATGATCTATGTCCTGTTCTGGCATTCACTGGTTGTACCTCTTCAAATGGTTGTATCTTCTTCATACTTGCACATCTAATCATGCTCTCTTAGAATTAGCATAAATAAATAATTAAAATCTTATCTTCAAAGGCACATGTCCTAACTCAGTCGTATGCATGTGCATTGATGCTTTGTTCTTCTGGTACTCTGCTAACTGTCCAGTCTTATGTACTTAGCCAATTTTTGATCTTCTGATAATGTGTACTAACTCCAACACTTCATATGAAATTTTTTCCATAATTACAACACTAAATAGATTCATATACACCAGTATAGTCAACTTTCCAATATTTTCTTTTTCTTTTGGTTTTAATGCTTGCTTTTTCTTTTTTCCTCATTCATGAGAAGTGTGGCCATGCATTTTGCAAGTAGAAAAATATGTTTCCATGTAGGATTCCTTCTTTGGTTTGTTCACCTTAGATATGCATTCATGTTCTTTGTGTCCATGTTTGTTATAGTTATAGCAATTACCTATGAATTTAGAAGTAGATTTAGGAATACCTTTAGCTTTGCTCCTGCAAACATTTGATGTGTGGTATGGTTTTCCATAGTGATTGCATGACTGCTTATTTGGTCTTGGATTTGTGTAGACATTTCTTTGATCAAATTGATTTGATGATTGTCCATGCTTGGTATACCCTAAATCGGTATTTTTGTTGAGTCTTCTTTGTCCATTCAGAAAATCATCCATTCTTTTTGTGCTTTCTTCAGCTTTCTTGATTATATCATTATGTTGTTGCTGAATCCTTGCTTCATGCTTTAGTTTCTCATTTTCTTCTCTTAGTTCACCAATATCTTCCAATTTCCCATTCAGTTCTATGTTCACTCGGTTGGCCTCATGACTCATAAGAACTATTTGATTGGTGATTTCAATGTGATGTTCATTTAGTCTCTATATCTCAGTTTCTTTCTCTTATAGCTTCTCAGTGATTTTTCTCTTGTCATCAATAGCTAATATTCATTCTTGTTTAGCTTTTCTAGCATTACTCATAACATTAATCATTCTTACCACTTGTGTCTCTTGACAAATTTACAGTACCTTTACTTGTTCAATCAGATGTTGATTGATTTCATTCAGACTTGTAATGCTTTGTTCAGATGTATCAGATGTATTACCATATGCAAATCCTGATGACTCAAATAAATCAGGTATCTCTTCTTCATGATAGTTTGTTTCATTGTAGCGAGATGTCATTTCGTTTCTTTCAACCACTAATTATTTCATCTCATTTCTTACTTCTTTGTATTGCTCAAAGAAAATTTGTATCTCCAACTTTGATTCTCAATATTATTATCAAGCTTATACCTTTCCATTGTATGATATTTTTCTCAAATGATTAAACTTTTCAAAATAAGAGATCTAGCTCTGATACCAATTGTTGGAATAATCGAATGGTGTGGACTGAGAGGGGAGGGGTGAATCAATACCCTTAAAATTTTTATCACTTTAACCTTTAGTAATCTTTACTTGCATTACCAACCATATTGCTTTTATACCTTATGCATGTAATATCAAAACATAAATGTAATTGCATGTAAACATTCATAGAAACATTCATGAAATGTAAGTACACATGACACAAGAATTGGTAATGCAGAAAACCCCTGTTAGAATGTAAAAACTGTGGTGGGGATGAAAACCACAAAGCTTCACTATCTGCAGAATGGAAGGTGTCGATTGAGGCTACAAGTGTGATCACTTCTGATGATCTTACCCTGTAGGAGTAAAAATTAGACTGGTTAGGTCTACTTGGTTAAGAGATTTAACAACACTATTAAGTGTGCACTCGGTTAACAGATTTACAAGAAGACTGTTAAGTCTACCTTCTTAAAGGATTTCTTCTATTTTCTACAATTGTTAGAGAGTAGTCAAAAATACTTGTTGACCTGATAGTATGCAATCTTGAATTGCTGAATATAGATCCATTAAGCTCACAAAATATGAGTATCACCTATAGTGATTGATTAATACCTTTGTTCTACTCGATAGCCTTGAATCTTGTTCTTCATAACTGAATTCATCTTTTTCTATCCTTGTGCATGAAACTCTCTGTCTACTCCATAGATATATGTTGCGGCTACAATCATCATGTGTTGATTGATTATACATCTATATATACAAATATTTTGACCTATTTAGGTTTCACACTTTACATTAAAAACTCTATGATCAAAGGTTTACAACTTGACCTTGATCTCCTAGTTTGCATGTTTACAATCAGTTAAACTGATTAAAACAATTACATATGCTTTACATGATCCTAAAGAAATGGTTTTATAGCTAAGCATAAAGCTAATTATAAAATTGAAATGCTTTATCTGACGTGTATAAAAGATCCACTTTTCTCGGGAATAAAACTATCTCTCGGTAGACTGGTACTCGGTGATGTCTTTGTAGACTTACTGCTCTCGGGTTACTCTGTAGATAGTGTTCTTGGTTTACTCTGTAAACTATCTATCGGGTTACTCTGTAAACTGTCTGTTGGTGATAGTGTTATCGGTGTTCACTAATTTTGGTAATCATTGTACTTGTCTATTTTGGTGACCCTGTTTGATGTCACTCAGTGATCATGTTACCAATGGTTCAAAAACCGTTTCCTTATGTACTAATGAAAAATTATGATCATCAAGATAAATAGAGAGAAGATGATCCTTAAAAGAATGTACATTTTTTCCTTTTAAATAATTCAAACATAACTTTGATTGGACACTAGATTTCAAAACCCTGACTCAAGGTTGTGTTACATAAAGAAGAATCAAACTAGAAGAAAATCTAATTCTTCAAGGAGAGACCTCAGAAGTGACAGGGGAGGTCAAAAGATAATATCTATACAACTATAAATAATGGCCAACTAACAACTATCTTCATGGTTTGTACTATTTTGGCATGTGTAACTGATCTCAAAAACTACCTGCAACTATAAATGGTCATGGAACAATTGGGATAATTTGATCAAGGTCATACTATAGTAATGGTTCCGCTTGAATGAGTCGACAGAAGTAGACAAATTGCTAGATACATTTGAGAGCATTAATACTTCAAACCTCTATCTTCTCTTTATCACTGAGAGTCTCTCTAATGAGACTATCATGCTCCTTGGCGACCAAAATAACTTCATTGATCATCGGGGAAATTTCCCCGTACAACCATCCAACTAAACTGAGTAGATTGAGTCATGATGAAAAACCATCGAACATCAAGGAAGACATAAGAAATTATTATTGATGACATCCCTACACCCTATCAGCATTCAAAATGATTTTGAAGAAACATAGGAGATGTCCCACAAAAAAAATTCATCAGCGCAACATCACCCATCGAGCTAAGCAATTTTGTCCCTGTCGATCACCAAAGTTTCCCCGATGAACCACCCTACCTTGGATATTGGAAAGAATTTTTCCAATGTGAAATCCCATCAAGGGAACTTGTACTATCTGTTGGTGTTTTAAAAAAATTTACGCTTTATAAGCTACCAATATACCTTTAGATGGATTTTTAAGAATGGTTAGTTCCAAATATGGGAAAATCTAAGGTAATTGGACCAACTATAGGGACAAGACTGCCCTCAACACTTTTGGTTCTGCAAGACCAAGGTAAGTACACCTAATCAAGCTCAATATAAAAATTCACAACTCTCTCTAGATTTGAACAGCAGAAAATGGTAAGAAAGTACTAAATGATAACCACTCATTCATTGACTCTCAATTACCATGAAGAACATACAACACTCAACCACAAAACTCAAAAGGATTCTGAAATGGTTTTGATTTAAACTTTGCAGAATATAGCCAAACCTAATCAGAAAAGTATCACTATAGAAGGTACTAATTCTTGATCAGTTCTTTATCCATTGGGAGATATCTCTAATTCAGATACAAAACATAGAAACCAACTGTTGTCAAAGATTCTGTTGGAGCTCTAAATTTTTGGCAAAATTTAAAGTCCTATATAGTGATAAAACTCTAAAAATGGAATACTAAAATCCATGCCCAATAATTGATGACATGATGGAGTACATGAAATGGGATAAAAAAATATATTAATTTTTAATTAAAATTTGAGGGATTGAGGAAGGAAGCTCTGTGACAGGAACAATCAAAATTTTGTAAGCGAAGGTTTCAGAGATGCTGGAATTTTGACCTGCTGAAAAGATGATGTCGACAGAGAATAAAAATGATCAAAAATTGAAAATCTAAAATAGACCCAGTTCAGAAAATTAAATTTCCTATCTCAAGCAAAAATATTATGCTCGTACAATCTATTTTGGATTTTCGGCCAAAGCCAAATTCAAAAAATGGGTAGTTATTAGTTAGTTTGTTGATTAGTTTTTTCAAAAGAAGTTTTTAAAATTTAACATAGGGTGGTGTCTCTTCACCCTAAAGGGGTGTGAAACCCATTGATCCACATATATATGTGGTGTAAAATTTAAAAAAAAAGGGGGAAGAAACACACTGTATAATAGAATTTGATCACAACTACAACATGAACTTTAATGTACTATTTTTTCAACATTAATAAAGAGATAAGTGCTTTTTGTTTCACTTATGGTAATAGTTTTTAATTATTTTCAGTTAGTCTCTCAGATAAACCTATTTAGATAGATTGTTTGATGCAGGAGTATCTTGGGTCATTGGCAATCCTGCTCAACCAAAAAGATGTTTTTTTTGTTCTTTAGTTTGTTTGGAGGCTGCTCGGGAAATACTTTGTTGCTCGGGTTCTGTCACTCAGGCATGCTTGTTTCTGTTTCTCGGGCATGCTTATTTGTTTCCTGTTGCTCAGGTTTCTCTTTTGACACTGGGGTTTTTTTTCCTATTGCTCGGGGTGTTCTTTTCCTGAGTCACTCTGTTGCTCGGTCATCCTTTGCCTGAGATGTTTATTTTGTAGTTGGATTTGGTGGCTGACTTCTTTAGTTAATTTCCATGGTGTAATTGATTTGGGGTCTCTCATTGGAATATGTGTGGACCTAAATCTGGGTCTCTCTTATAGATTTGAGCACCGACCTCTCTTGGTGTACTCTTGTATATATTTATTTCTATGTTCTTTGTTTGGGGGTTCTGGAGTAGAAAAGGGGTATCAGTTTTAGAACAGGATTTGGATATCAGATGGTAATGGAAGATTATATGTTATTGTAAGAAGGTCTATGACCTCGCATGTATGAAGATCAATTTGTAATTCACTGAATGTATATGGCCCAAACTAGGAAGGCCTTACAACCTGACATGTAATGAGTTTGATCAATTAATGAAAAGGATCTTTGTTGTTTCTTCTCTCACTATGTTGTTGTTCCTGTTAGGAATAACAGTCCACAAAACAACTAAGAGGGGGGGTGAATTAGTTGTAATCTATATTATTAAAATTTATACTTTATAAACCAAATCTGCAAATGTAAATGATAACACAGTAATAGAAAACACCATAACACAATATTTGTTTTCGAGGAAACCCTGTTAAAGGTAAAACCCCGATGGGAATTAACACCCACAAATAAAGTACTGAGAGTATAGTATCCCTGTTAAAATATATTAGCCCTGTTAGGAGCTTGTTACAATATTTTAGTACATAGTCCCTATTAGGAGACAAACCCTATTAGGAGTCAAATAAAATAGTAGGCTCACTGCCAAGGCACACTGCCCAAAGAAGGTTAAAGCCACCCCCAAGGATTTACAATCTGAATCAAGTGTATAAGAAAAACACACATTCCAGTGAATTGTCTGATAGAAATTGTCTTTACTTGGTCAGTTCCAATGATGTACCAACTCTTTCTTTGTATCCAACAATCAACAAGCTTCGCAGCTTCCACTCTTCTCTTTATTTTCTCTATCACGCTTCTTCACAAAAATTTATCTTTCGTATATAGTATATACCCTCTTACAATAATTCATTAGGTCGGCCTATTAAGATTTCCTAATACATAATTAACTAGGTCGGCCAATTAAGGATTTCCATCATACAAATAATTACATAGCCCCTTGCTAAGATACACACGGTATCTATAACAATTATACAAAATTTACAATTCATTACATGTACTTTTAGATCTGCAATTCATGCTCACAATTAATTTCACATGCTACATGTCTGAAGTCAGCCAGGAAATAGATCTTCTCCAGAATACACGCCATAGCTGATGTCATCAGTAATCATTCAAAAATTGAACTCAACCCATTACTCTATCATATGTCAGTTGTCCATCAGTAAGCTTGCAAGTTCTGAAATATCTTTTCCAGAAAGATATACCTAAAACACAAAGACCTGCTTTGTCCAGAATCACAGTTATAGTCCAGAAAACTAGTCTTCACTAAATCAACTGTAACATCCATAGTAGGTAATATAAAGTCAAGCAACCTTAGGGATAAGGTCAGCACACATCCTTCTGCATAAGTCCAACTTTGATCATTCTGAATCATCCATACAGTGTCCGTACACTTCATCCAGTTACGTAGCCAGACTGACTTATTCATAGAAATATATGTTGACATTAGTGAAAAAACATGAATATCAACAACATGATTAGTAACCAAAAATGATATCATCCAATATTTCTACATTGTGTTGGCAAGCTAGTTTGGTAGTTGGGAGAGCCTTTGGCCCCATTATCAACCCTACCTTATGTCAGGTGGTATCAGAGCATTGGTGAGATCTAATTTCCTTCTTGTAAACCCTAACCCTAGTTGGTATTGTTGTGGGGTAGCAGATTATGATCTAACCTACAATTACAAAGGGATTCAAGATGGTTCAAGGGAGAGGAAATGCAGATCCAGGTCTAGTTGATATGCTTAGACAGATGGCTTCTAGATTGGAATATGTTGAGACATCCCAGCGCAGAGGAAGACATCTTGAAGATGTTAGTGATGATGAATTAGAAGAGATTCAAGGTGAAGCTGCACCTGCACCTATGATGAATCAGGAAGAGGAGAGATTATTGTGAGCTTTGAAAAGTTTGAATTCCACACCTCAGTTTAATCCTCTTGAGTATAGTGGGAAATTGGATTATGATGAATTGATTGACTGGATAACTGAGATGGAAAATTACTTTGAATATGAGAATGTAGCAGAGGATAATAAGGTGAAGATTTCAAGCACTAAATTAAAAGGTCATGCATCCTTATGGTGTGAACATTTGGAATTGGATCGACAGAAGAAAGGTAAAGACAAATAAAGGTATGGGATACGATGGTAAACAAATTGAAAGGCAAGTTTCTACCTTGTGATTATTAGATTAACCTAATCAGGAGAATGCAAATTTTGAAGTAGAAAGATAAATCAGCTAAAAGACTATACTGAATAATTATACAGATTAGACATTAGATATGGACATGTTGAAGATGAAGTGGAAAGAGTAGCAAGATACCTGAATGGATAGAGAAGTTCCATACAAGATGAGATCAGTTTGGTCAAGATGGAAAACATTGAGGAGACATATCAATTTGCCCTAAAAGCTTAGGAGAAGCTGAACATAAGATATGAACAAAGACAAAGAGGTAGAGGTGGCAGATTCCCTAGAGGAAGAGGTAGATATCATGGTGAAAATAGTATATATGAACCAGACAAGTTAATTTTAGACACATCTCAAGACAAAGGAAAGATAGAATGGAAAGGTGGAAGTTCATACCGAGGAAGAGGCAATTACTCCAGAGGTGGTTAAAGCAGAAAGGGATTCCAAGTAACTTGTTACAACTATGGAGAGGAAGGACATAAATCCTTTGAATGTAAAAATGCAAGAAAGAAAGGTAGTAGTATTAGAAATGCATTAGTGCAAGAGGAGTCACCAAATGAATCTAAGAAGGAAGGAAATCTCCTTATCTGAAGGATACTATGGAGTGAGAAAGATAAACAAGATCTTGTCGGGGAAATTTTGTTCAAGACCAGATGTAGAGTCGCAGACAAGGTTTGGAAGGTGATTGTTGATAGTGGAAGCTCAGAGAATCTGGCATTGAGGAAATGGTTACAAAGTTGTAGTTGGAGAGGATGAAACATCCAAAGCCCCATCAAATCTCATGGATCAAGGATGAACATAAATTAATGGTGAGTGAACAATGTTTTGTGAATCTAAAAATTGGAAAGTATCATGATAAGGTGTTGTGTGATATTATGCCTATGGATTATTGTCATATTTTATTGGGTAGACCTTGGAAATATGATAGACATGCTATACATGATGGAAGATTGAATAGATATTCTATTTGGGTTGATGGTGAGAAGCAAGTTTTTTTACCTTTGGTTGAAGAATATGTTGGTGAGATATGTACATCTGTGAATTTTTTTTTGATGGAAGGTAGACAATTTGTTAAATATTTGAAAATAAATGATATCTGTTATGCTTTAATTCCTAATAAACCGAGTAAGAATATAGGAGATGAAATTCCTACATAAGTTGAGAAGTTTCTCACTGAGTACAAGGAGATAATTTTAGATAATGTACCTGATGGTTTACCACTAATGAGAGATATCTATCACTGTATGGATCTGATTCCTGGAGCTAGTTTACCGAACAAAGCATCACATAGGTTACCACTGACCGAGAATGAAGAGCTTAACCGACAAGTTCATGAATTGTTGAACATAGGTTTGATCTGAGAAAGATTTAGTCCATGTGCAGTACCAGATATATTGGCACCTAAGAAGAATGGAGAATGGTGAATGTGCACTGATTCCAGAGCAATCAACAAGATCACAGTAAAGTATAGGTTTCCTATAATGAGAATGGATGACATAATGGATTGTTTGAGTGGAGCAAAGTATTTTACCAAAATTGATTTGAAGAGTGGATATCATTAGATTAGAATTAGGTAAGGTGATGAATGGAAGACTGCTTTCAAGACAAAGGAAGGTTTGTATGAGTGGTTGGTTATGCATTTTGGTTTAACAAATGCATCGAGTACATTTATGAGGTTAATGAATGAAGTTCTGAAGAAATTCTTGAATAAGTGTGTGATTGTATACTTGGGTGATATTTTGATATTCAGTAAGACTAGAGAAGAGCATTTGATGCATATAAGGCAAGTGTTGCAGAGATTGAAAGAGGAAAATTTGCTGATAAATCTGAAGAAGTGTTCCTTCATTGAAGAAGAGCTTGTGTATTTGGGTTTTGTAATTTTAGTTGATGGTTTGAAGATGGATGCGGAGAAGGTTGAAGCTATACTTAGTTGGCCTATGTTAGGAACCTGTGTGTTCCTTCTGTTTATTTTGCTAGTGTAGTGTTGTCGGACGCATATGCTTTGTAAGTCATCCCGTGAGTATATTTTATCATCCCACATGCATAGGTAGTATTACTTTTCTAGATCGTACTTAGTATATAAGAGTAGGTTAAGGCCTTTGATGGACACCGTCGAATTTATTGTATTGAGCTTGCTCAAAGGAGGTTACCCCCTCGAA
>MU224690.1:1140776-1158518 GCA_018584345.1 Thuja plicata | reverse complement strand
TCAGATTCAGCAACAATTTCCACACCTTAAGCTTTGAGGACAAAGCTTTTTTCTAAGGGAGAGGGGATGTTAGGAACCTGTGTGTTCCTTCTGTTTATTTTGCTAGTGTAGTGTTGTCGGACGCATATGCTTTGTAAGTCATCCCATGAGTATATTTTATTATCCCACATGCATAGGTAGTATTACTTTTCTAGATCATACTTAGTATATAAGAGTAGGTTAAGGCCTTTGATGGACACCGTCAAATTTATTGTATTGAGCTTGCTCAAAGGAGGTTACCCCCTCGAAGTGGCCCGCGATCAATAGATTCATTCTGAGTTCTGCTATTGCTCTATATTCTGTTATTTCATGCATTCTCACCATATTGCTGTAAGGAGGTTCCTCTCAGCCTACACCTGAGAATGTCACTGAGGTGAGATCATTTTATGGATTGGCAAGTTTTTACAGGAAGTTTATCATAAATTTCAGTTCTATTTGTAATTCTATGACTGAGACAATGAGAAGAGACAAAAGAGAATTCAAATGGAAACATGGAGCTAATAAGAGTTTTGAGGCTTTGAAGCTGAAGGTTGTTGAATTACCCATGTTAGCATTACCTGATTTCAATAAGGTATTTCAAGTTGAATGTGATGCAAGTGGAAGTGCAATTGGAGCAGTGTTGACTCAAGCAGGTAAACCTGTTGCTTTCTTTAGTGAAAAGTTGAATGATGCTAAGAGGAAATATTTTTTCTATGATCAAGAGTTCTATGCTATTGTTCAAGCTATGAAGAAATGGAGACATTCTTTGAGGCAAAATGAATTTGTGTTGTATACTAATCATAAGGCATCACAATATTTGGGTAGTCAAAATAATTTGAATCAAAGACATGTGAAATGGGTAGAGTATTTGCAGAGTTTCACATTTGTGGTTAAACATACGAGTAGATTATATAACCGATTTGCTGATGCATTAAGTAGAAGAAGATCTTTGTTGACTTAAATGAGAATTGAAGTTCTTGGTTTCGATGACATGAAGAGTTTGTATGAAAGTGATCTTGATTTTTCTGAGTAGTGGAGAGTGTGAAGAGCACCTAATTCAAATCAAACAAGTAAGTATGAAGATTATTTCATTCAGGAAGATATGTTGTTCAAAGGTATTTAGTTGTGTATACCAAGAGGACCAATGAGAACCAATTTGATTAAGGAGAAACATAGTAGTGGATTGGCTAGACATTTTGGCATTGATAAAACATTGAGTTTGCTTAAGGAAAGGTATTTTTGGCCTCAGTTGTATAAGGATGTTCATAAATTTGTGAAAAGTTGTGGAGTTTGTCAAGTTGCAAAAGGGGTGAGTCAGAATACTGGTTTGTATACACCAATTACTGCTCCTGAGAAACCTTGGAGTGATATCGGCATGGATTTTTTTCTTGGCTTACCTAGGACAACAAGAGGTAATGATTCCATATTTGTTGTTGTGGATAGATTTTCTAAGATGACACATTTCATAACATGTAAGAAAACATCAGATGTAGTACATATAACAGATCTTTTCTTTAAGGAGATTTTCAGATTGCATGGATTACTAAGGAGTATCATCTCTGACCGAGACAGCAAATTTGTTAGCTATTTTTGGAGAACACTTTGGAAGAAGTTAGATACTAAGTTGAAGTTTAGTTCTATATTTCATCCATAGACTGATGGACAAATAGAGGTTGTAAACCAAAGTTTGGGTAATTTGTTGAGATGCTTAGTTGGAACCACACCAAGTAATTGGGATTTGATGTTGGCACAAGCAGAGTTTGCATACAATAGTTCGGTGAATAGAAGTACTGGAAAAACACCTTTTGAGATTGTTCATGGCACACAACCAAGAGGTATATCAGACTTGAGATATATTGTTGGAGAAGAGAAAATATGTGCAGAAGCAGAAGAATTTGTTGAGTTCATGAAAAAATTACATGAAGATGTAAAATAGACGCTGGATAAAAGCAATTAGAAGTACAAAGATAGTGCAGACAGGTCAAGAAGACATAAAACATTTGAGGCTGGTGATGCAGTAATGGTTCATTTGAAGAAAGGCATATTTCCTATTGGAACATATGGAAAATTGAAACTGAAGAAATTTGGTCCTTGCAAATTGATGAGAAGATTTAACAGTGGAAATTCTTATGAAGTTGAATTACCTGATGACATGGATATATCACCTATATTTAATATTTCAGACTTGTATGAATATCACAAACCTGATGAAGAAGTGACAATACCAAGTGATTATCCTAAGAAGCAGATAGAGGAAGTTGAACAGATTTTGAAACAGAGAATTGGCAGAAATACAAGAGGAAAAGAATACATGGAGCATCTAGTAAAATGGAAGAACAGACTGATTGAGGACTCATCTTCGATTTCTCAATCTAAGTTGGATTCATTTCAAGTTGGACCTAATACATGATTTGGGGAATCATTTCTATTAACCCCAGGTGTCTGATGCAGGAGAATCTTGGGTCATTGGAAATCTTGCTCAACCAAAAAGATGTTTGTTTTGTTCTTTAGTTTGTTTGGAGGCTGCTCAGGAAATACTCTGTTGCTCAGGTTCTGTCGCTCAGACATGCTTGTTTATGTTTCTCGTGTTTTGTCACTCAGGAATGCTTATTTATTTCTTGTTTCTCAGGTTTCTGATCTTCTGACACTCAGGTTTTTTTCTTGTTTCTCAGGGTGTTCTTTGCCTGAGTCACTTTGTTGCTCAGTCATCCTTTGCTCGAGATGTTTATTTTGGAGTTGGATCTGGTGGTCGACTTCTTCAGTTAATTTTCATGGTGTAATTTATTTGGGGTCTCTCATTGAGATCTATGTGGACCTAAATCTGGGTATCTCTTATGGATTTGAGCATCAAACTCTCTTGGTGGACTCTTGTATATATTTGTTTCTATGTTCTTAGTTTGGGGATTCTGGAGTAGAAAAGGGGTATCAGTTTTAGAATAGGGTTTGGATATCAGATGGTAATGGAAGATTATATGTTATTGTAAGTAATTTTGTGTCCTCGCATGTATGAAGATCTATTTTTAATTCAATGAATGTATATGGCCCAAACCGGGAAGGCCTTACAGCCTGACATGTAATGAGTTTGATCAATTAATGAAAAGGATCTATGTTGTTTCTTCTCTCACTATGTTGTTGTTGTTCCGCATTGTGTTGGCAAGCTGGTTTGGTAGTTGGGAGAGCCTTTGGCCCCATTATCAACCATGCCTTGTGTCATTATTTCATTGTGTTGAATTCTCATGTTATTTTTAAAGTGAAATATATATACAGTTTGATCATCAATTGAAAGGTGTGGTTGACAAACTTTCCTCTGTTCTATTGGTCTCTCAAAGATAGAGTTAAATTTAATAGAACTAACTGTATAATCTAGTTTCAATTATAATTCATGTAGAAGCCCTTGAAATGATGGTCTTTTTATATACAAGTTATTAAAACTATCTCTGAGGTGTACATAGGATCGATATAGAATTGACTCTATTGCCCAAGTAGGAGCAAGGCACTGATCTTATTAATAATTAGAATATAGGCATTCAACTCATTGTTCAAAGTTTGTGATATTTTATTCATTTAATCTACTTCATTTATATACCTTTTATCAAACATTTACTATTAATCAAATCATTTTAGTTTTTGAAGCATTCCATATACTATTGATTGAGATACTTACAATTTGATTCCTCTCAAGTTTATTTTCCACCTTGAGAGAATCCGCAAGTTTTACATTCAGTTATCTGCTATAAAAAGTGTTAGAATTTAATCTTTCCTTGGTTGAAACTATGTAATTAAAGGATAAACCAAGGTATTATTATTTTTATTTGTCCTCTAGTCTAAGTAGGAGGACATGTCACAATTTTGTAATTCCTTTAATAAGGAAAATAGAATTTCCTCCTTAAGAGGAATCTCACATTTGTCACACACACAATATGAATGTGGGATTCATAGAAGATGGGAGTTACATGCAAAATCCTCTGCTCGTCTCTACTTAAGAGATGCCTCTCACACACTTGCTCTAATAATCTTCTCTTCTTTCTCACTTCTCCTCACATTCTCATCTTGCTCTCAATATTGTATTGAGCTTATTGCTCTCATTCTTTAGGCCTTGTGCCATATTCATATTCTTCACAAGGGGTTTTTATTGTTTTTCCCCTTTCAAATCCTCGTGTTATTGTCTTGGTTCTTGAAGCATTTTGGTGATCTCTTGGCTTGATTCTTTGTAGCAATTCCTCTCTATCTCTCTTGGTGAACTTGGTAAATTTCTTTTATGCACTCACACTAGGATTCTTTCATTTGCTCTACTTATTTTTTATGATTTCTCACATGGTATCAAAGCAGGTTCAATCCTTGTTTGTTGAGTGTTGCATGTAGGGAATTTGAAGGATATCTTGGTTGTGAAGGAGAAAGACTTCTTTTTGTTATCTAACCATTTTTTTGTAGGTTTTGCTTCATTGTTTCTTGCAAATCTAACATTTGTTTTAAAAAATTTATAAGCTCTGGATGGATTGCCACCAGATCTAAGGTTTTTTCATCTTCTTTTCATTTTTTTTAAAGATCTAAAATACCCTCTATCGGACAACTGCAAGGGTTTTCAAGTTTTTTTAAGCTCTAATATCTTTCTACATTTCAGCATTCTAACTTTAAGCTCTAGATTTATATTTAATCTGTATATCTAACATCTCTCTGTAGATTTAGACTCTCTTTGCTAATGTTTTTGCAACATCTAATTTATATCTTTATCTTTTTTTGATTACAAATTTATCTTGCTTGTTGAAATCTATTTCTTATCTTCGTTTAATCCATAGGATATTCCATCATTTAGCTATATCTATGTTTATTCATTGCTTACCGATTATATATATACATTGTTTCTATTTTATATCTTGCAGGTAGCATACATATCAGTGCGCAACACAGATTTCAAAGCTTCTAGATTATAAACTTTAAAAACTATTAATGTCATTCTCCTCCAACGCTGCTTATTCTCTGCATTACGCAGCTCCATAGTATATCTTTATTATCTTCCCCCATTGTGCAATAGTACTTTGAGCTGATCATTCTCACTCTTCCTTGCTTAGCGCAGATCCAAGCTTCTTTTTTAGCATAGCTTGTCTGCATATACTCTTTTAATGACTATTAAAACCATTAATATAGTTCTGTAGACAATAATATATATTGCGTGGACTATATAGAATTTTGGTTTCATTCTTTGAACTCCCTTGCCAGCGCAGCTCTCAAACCTTTTAATATAACTTTTATTCTTTACCATATTCTCAGCATATTGTGAGTTTTATTTACATTGCATCGCAACCTTCTTTCCTCCAAGAGACTTATTTCCTCCACGCAACCTTGGGTATTTTAAACTTTTATCTTCCTTCTCCACCCTACTACTCACGTAGCCCTCCTGCCTTCTTCTTCAGAAAAAACATTTTACTTCAAGTTACCTCTTTGTTTAGAGCTACAGGTTATCATACTAACATTTTTTTTTCTTTGCATGTGATCATTATATCATTGCAATCATTTCTTTCTTCAAATATAACATTTTCCCAATAAAGTTGCAGATTTATGCTAAGTAACAATGTTTTTTAATCATTGGAAATTAATTGGATATTCTTTTTTAATTGGTAATTGGCTCAAATTTCTGGAATAGTTGTTCAACTTTGAGATATGTCAGCCCTATTGGAATATTGTTGAGCATGTCAAAGTTTATGTTTGGGTGTGCTGACATTAATGTTTTGTGATTGATGTGAACATACTATTTGATGTTTCAGACAATGTGTTTAGTATGTTCAAGAAAGACAATTTTAGTTGTTTCAGATGATGTATTGAATATCTTGAGTTGTGATCATAAAGTATTATTCAAAGGTGTTTGTAGATGCTCTACAGAGGTTCGCAGAAGTTTTGATGACAGTTTGAGTAAGGTATGATCAAGTTGTTGGTTGCTACTGTTACAATGTTCTTGTGTATAGTGCATGAGTATTTGAATCAGTGTGACTTGAATTTGATGTTTTAGAGGTTGCAAAGTTGGTGGTTTCATGGTGCCTTATCATTGTGTTCACACCTGGTGTTGTTCATGATTCAGAGTATGACAGGCTATATTTTATTATGACAGAGTTTGGTATTAGCTGTTCCTATTGATCATTGATGGAGATAAGATGATGCAAGTATTTTGAATGGTATTCATGCTACTTGTTTGTGTTCTTGGATTGTATAATGATCGTGTTGTTGGACTGCATAATTAGATGTGATTGAATTTTCTATTTTGGGTAGTGTGTTGGTGTTTCTTCATTTAGGTCCTAACCAACTTGATGGAGTAATGTGTAGAGATTATTGATGTTGCTTCGATGAAATGCAATCATGTTTGCAGTTGATGTTTTGGGTCCTATCTAATTCTTAGCTGACTTGGTTTGGATCACTTGGAGGATTGAGCTAAATTTTTATATCTTTACTGTAATAGGTCTTTGTCGACTTATTGGTTGACTGTTATTTGTAATTAGTATAAATGAGAGATCATTTTTTTAATTGTGTGTGTGTGTGTGTTTGAGAGAGAGAGAGAGATAGAGAGAGAGAGAGAATTGTTGATAGGAAGAGTTTCTGCTTCATTGGAACTGTATTAGCACTAGAGATGTTGTTTTTTAGTTTGGTTGTAATGGACTGTATGTCCACCCTGTTGTAAATGATGATAGAGATTGATGAACCTAACAGAGAGCTAGATCTGAGATTATATTATGAGTAGTGAGCTTTGGGTAGTGAGCCCACATATTAGGCTATTAGCATATGGTTGCAAGTGCATCCTTTGTTCTCAATTTTTGCTCTTAATCAGGCAATACTTTTGTTAGAGTACATTCAACTTGTGGGCTTGATTCCCACCGAGGTTTTCCCTTAATCGGGTTTCCTCAAGAACAAATATTTGTGTTCTATGTTTTGTGTTGTGGATCTTGCATTATTGTTTATCTTTCATATCTAAGTTGCTAAAGTGAAATTAAATGAATTAGGTGTGTACAACTGATTCACCCCTCCCCCCCTCAGTTTTTCTTACCTCCTTTTAGGCCTAACAATTGGTATAAGATCCAAGTCCTTTTGAAGAAGCTTGACTGCTTGAAGGAGATCAATCATGGCAAGTTTTAGAAAATAGAGTCAAAAGTTCGATGGAAGAAATTACCTTATTTGGAAGGATCAGATGACTACCTACTTGATATGCATGAGGACTGAAGATGAATACTAGTAGATTGCAAAGAAGCCTTATGTTATACTGGATGATCTAACAAATTATTCTATAGATGAAAAGAAGAAATTCAAGAACATATTAGCAAGAGAGACCTTGATCAATGCCTTATTAGATTCATAATATTCTCATATTTCTGGATTAAGGATTGCATATGAGATATGGAAGAAATCAAAAACTATTTATGAAGAAGACACATATGTTAAGCAAGCCAAGTTGCAGGGATTTAAACAAAAATATGAAGATGAGTGAAGGAGAAACTGCCTCAATCTATTTGCAAAGAATAAATGATTTGGTTTATGTAATCATATGTACTAGTGGTACCTTGAAAGACATTGAAGTTGTGGACAAGATTCTGAGATCTTTGCCCGCATGTTACAATGAGAAAGTTGGTTCTATTGAAGAATTGAGAACCATAAGAGAAATTTCAAGAGAAGCTTTGGCAAGAAGAATTTGTGCTTATGAGATGACTACACTTGGTAAGGAACTTTTGAAGGTTGAGACTACACTTAAAGCCAGTGTGACTAAGCATGACCAAGGAGAAATTTCCAAAAAGATGAAATTCAAATACTATGCTAAAGATTGGGAAGAAATCATGGAGGAATAAAGGATGATTGATGAACTTAAAGCCTTAATTGTAAAAAGACTACCTAAGGGTTTTGATAAGTATGAAGGAAAGTTACCTATGAAGTGCTTCAATTGTAATAAGATTGGTAATATTGCATCTAGATCTCCGAACAAAAATTCTAAGGATTTTAGAGATAAGTATAAGAAATATCATTCTAAGAGTCACAAGAGTTTTTATGTTGTTGAAGAAGGTGTTACTGATGATGAATCTATTACTAGTGAGGATGAAATTATGGTTATTTTTGTTAAAGAAGATAAACCTAATGAATAAAATGCATTGGTTTTTATTGATAGTGGATGCTCACATCATACGACTGGAAACAAGGATAAGTTTGTGAAGTTTGAGGACTATGGTGGTGTTTTTTTTAGATTCATAACAATGGTCCTTGTTTGCTTAAAGAAAAAGGATCTATTACTCTTAATGGTAAAAATAGTACTAATGATGTCCTATATGTTGAAGGTTTGAATCATAATTTGTTGAGTGTTGGATAGCTATTGGATACAGGTTATAAATTGGAATTCATGGATGGAATCTGTAAAATCATGGGAAGTACATAAAAGTTTATTACATCAGGTACACAAACCAGTGGTAATCTATTTCATTTGAAAACTATTGAGATTAAATTCTTGATTTCTAATATTGATGATAGTTGGTTATGACAGAAGATTTTTTCATGTAAACTTTGATAACATGGTGAAAGTTAGCACTACTAATGTTGTAAGGGGTTTGCCCAAATTGATCAAGGCTATCAACTTATGCAAATAATGTCAGTTGGGTAAATTGACTAGATCCACTTTTAAGAACAAGACATATTCTTCAAATGAGGTGTTGGAATTGGTACATACAAATCTATGTGGTCTTACTAAGACAAGAAGCTATTATGGTGATAGATATTTTATGTTATTCATTGATGACTATTCAAGAATGATGTGGGTTACATTTTTGAAAGAGAAATCAGAAGCTTTTTAGAAATTTCAAATATTCAAGGTGGTGGTAGAAACATAATTTGGAAAAATATTAAAGTGCCTAAGATCAGACAGAGGTGGATAATTTACATCTAGTGAGTTTTATGCATTATGTGAAGAACATGAGATAAAGAGACAGACTTCTTCTTTGTGAACCCCACAACAAAATGGTGTTACTAAGTGAAGGAAGAGGACTATCCTAGACATAGCTAGGTCTATGATGATTGAAGGAAGAGTTTCGCAGATCTACTGGAGAGAAGTAGTGTGCAACGCAGTATATACTTTGAACCAAGTAAAAATTTGATAGGGAACCGATAAGACTTCTTATGAACTATGGTGTGTTCATATTCTACAATGAAATATTTAGAATTTTGGAAGTAAATGGTACGTTAAGAAAGATGAGGATATTGGAATGTTTGATCTTAGAAGTGATGAAGGAATATTTGTGGGGTATTCTACAAAGAAAAAAGAATATAAATGTGTTGGCCCACTATTGGTCCCCCTATTTAATTTTATTTTTTTTTAAATCAGATTGTCTCCACTTGCATGTCATGCTTTGGCAAGCATTTTCTTCCTGATTTGCATGCTAAATTCAAACAAGGAAAAAGACTTTGAACTCATTTGAACTTGGTTCTAACTATTTCAAACCTGTTCAACAAGGTACAAAGGGTTCAGAATGGTTAAGGATGGTTTGATGTAGTTTAGAGTAGTTCGTACAAGTACATTCAAGTTCAATATGGTTCAAATAGTTCGCATGTTCTAAGAGTTCATAGGTAAAGTTTAGTGGCTCAAGTTCAAAGAGGTTTGAACTAGTTCAAAATGGCTCAACAGGTTTGAAATAGTTCAAAATGGTTCAATAGGCTCAGATTGGTTCAATTAGGTTCAATGCAGTTCTCAGAGGTTCAAAAGGTTGAGACAGGTTCATGCAGGTATATCCAGGTTCACACTAGTTCACATCAGTTCAGATTGGTTCAATCAAGTTCAAAAGAGTACGGAGGGTTTAGAATAGTTCACTGGGCTCACCGAGTTCAAGTTCATGGTTCTTGGTAAACAATGTTAAGTGGTGACTCCATGTAATAAGAAGTTATGCTAATTATCCAACAAGGTACCCGTGATAGATTAGAGAAGTTAAAATAGGGATATGTGATGTACATGATGGAAACTTAAATCATCTTCATCTCGAGGCCAACATGGGTATCAACACATAGCTCATCATTAGCATTGGCATCTCTATTTTAGTGACAACAAATCTTGTTGGCAGCCATTGTGACTGTGCGGGAGAAAAGTTTAAGAAGATTCTATAATCTTGAATTTTCCAAAGTCAGAAAAAAAGTATTGATTCAGGGGACGTAACTCACAATCCCACCATTGGATCGGGCTAAATGTTTGTTATGTTTGGGAAAATCTAATTCTTTAGATTCTCACCAGAGTGGTTTTCCAAATTATGTCGGGTGTGGAAGATATAAAAGACTATGTAGAGAACTATATAAACTGTCAATGACAGACATAAAATGATGACAACACTCCATCACCAACAAGTGTCACTTATCCATAACATAATTACATCTGTCGAGAAATGTTATTATAATTTTTTATCTCAAAAATTTGTGAAGATGATAAATCCTAAATTGGGAAAGTTCTCAGAAAAAAGGGAAAAGACTAAAGGAATTAAATGAAGATATTTTCAAGAATCAGTTATATAACTTAAAGACTACATGAAACTAAAAGGACTAAGAAGGGGATGTATTTAAATATATAAAACGAGGATAAGTGAAGGTTCTTTTTTTTCTATTTTATGGGGGATGAAGGAGGGGCATGTTTTCTATTCTTTTAACAGAGTTGTATTGTTCGGGGGGTGTGAGGTCTGTGAACCCACATTTTGGATATTGAAAGAATAAAGATGAAATTCCTAAATCTTTGAATTTGTTGATGTTTTCTTTAAGTTATAATTATCTTTGAATCTTTGTAATCACTTTTAGTGTCTTTCTTTGCATTAAACTGTGTATGCATTGGATTCTGAAACTTTGATTTTAGATTAAGTCATTCATTGAAAAGAGTTTGTATTCTCTCTTTCTCTAGTTATCATTCATGGGTGTAGATAATTAAACTTTGATTTAATTGTCTTCATTCATCTTATTTCAATCAATCTTTGAATCTAATTCCATGGTTATGGGTAGATGTTAATGTGCCTTTTCTTCTTTTGGGTGAAAATCATACTCCATATTTCATTCATTGCAAATCTTGTTAAGAGGGAGTTGTACCTCTCAATTTAGAGGAAAGTTATCAACTCAATGATAACTTATTCAACTG
Organism: Thuja plicata; assembly: GCA_018584345.1. Lineage (NCBI taxonomy): Eukaryota > Viridiplantae > Streptophyta > Pinopsida > Cupressales > Cupressaceae > Thuja > Thuja plicata. The sequence continues at coordinate 1,147,381 of MU224690.1, read as the reverse complement.
TGGGTGGAATTTGTTCTTTTCTTTGGGCATTTTGAGTCATTCTTTTCATTTCTTCTGGAAGGAAAAATCTATTCACCAACATATTTTTGGAGACTCTGCTGGGGATACAGAAATGAAGATCACTGCAAGTTTGGATATCCTCAATTAATTTTCAATCCTGCAAAATCAATGGCTCTGTATTTTAATTTGCATAATCTTTGATTAAAGAGTCCCGATGTATACTATGGCTATGGCTGTAGCACAACCATGGGGGGCTCACATTGGGCCTTTCACTTTGTCTCAGTATTCATCTTTACCCAAGGGGTCAAGAGAAATTATCCCCAAATTTGATGGAGGCAAAATACATGACCTAGATCACCACATCAAAGTAGTTACAATTGCTTGTGGGATTATTGGTGTGCGAGAAGAGAATGTCTTCATCAGAGTATTTGTTGGGAGCCTCATTGAAAGTGTTGTTGATTGGTTTCAGAATTTGCAGAATGGTTGTATCACTTGTTGGAATGATCTTGAGGTAATATTTCTTTGATGACATGTAACTAATTGAATGTTTGAAGATATTAAGTTGATGATCATGCAAGGCATTAAATCAATTAATGTATTGTATTGTCATTGATGTCAACTTGATATAATCTATATGGTCATGGAAATACTGCCAAAGACTTCAAAGAACTGATGAATCAAAGGCTATGCTATTAGTAATGCATACAAGTCAAGTATTCACTAAGTGACTGTATACACCAACGGAGTGCACACCGATGGTCAGAGTAAAAAGGTAAAGTCACAGTGTTACCCGACGAGAAAATGCACAACATTACCAATGAGCAGAGTCACAACGTTGCCCGACGAGCAAAACACAGAGTAACCCAATGGAAAGAAATTCAATGTAACTTGATGGAAAAGACAAGGATGGAGATCCCAATGACAACTGAAGTCACACCAACAGAACAGTTAGTTATCACCGATGACTAACTAAAGTGTTGACCGACAGAACAGAGAGTTCAAAAAATGACAAAATGCTTAGCTGTCAAGAAGCTAAAGATAGAATTAACAGATACTTATCATTATTTTAATCATCCAGATAAAGCTGGAGATAAGTAATTGATTTAAAGCTGATTTGTCCAGTTGGCAAGAAGATCTCTTTGAGATCAATCAGGAGTTTTCTTTAAATCTACTGGAAAGAATTGTGGAACACGCCAAGAATCAAGAAAGCCAAGAAAAGGGGAAATCATGTCTATATAGAGACAAACCCAATTCATTACGAATGGGGGATTAGGTGAGGAGAAAAAGAGAAGAGGAAAGATGCTAAAGAAAATCTGAAGGAGAAGAATGTCCTCATTCAGTCCTGATCAACAAGCTAAGGAAAGAGCTAGATTCTGCAGACACCGACGAACAGTGAGACAAGCATCACAGAGCAGAACAATGTGGAGCAAAGGTATTGTTAGAAACACTGAGAGGGGGGGGTGAATCAGTGTTTATCAATTAATTATATTTCAGCCAATTAAACATATATCAAATGTGCATCCAAAGAATCATGACACAAGAACACATAACACATGATATGATTACGGAGAACCTTGATCAGAGGAAAACTCTGGTGGGGATTAGTACCCACAAAATATTGTACTAGGTATAATGAACCTGTTAAAGTTCCTTTGCCCTGTTATAAGCAGTCTTTACAAATTGAGTACAATGACCTGGTTAAAGGTCTGACCTTGTTAGGAGTCTTTTAAAAAACCCTGTTAAGGGTGTATGGCTCACTACCCAAATAATAAGAAGGCTACAACCCTCTGAATGTTGATATGCACTATATCAAAAATGAACTGCTGTAGTGACATTGTTGTCTGATCAGTTCTGTGTATGCGTGGATGCTCTTACTCCTTCAAAGAGCTATATCATCTTCTGACTTCATTATACTGTCTCTCTGTAACTTCTTCTTACACAATAATCAACACTTGTAACATTACATTACATTACATACTTATATCTACCAATCCGAATAGGCGCAACCCAAAACAAATAACTAGTCATCCCTAAAACAAAATATACAACACTTCCAAACAAGTCGGCCCAAGCGTGTTTACTATAACATTAATTACATTATTACAAACTTATAACTAAAGGCCATTACATTATAAAATCATACATGCTGATCAAATCTGTAGTCGGCTTCCATGCTCTATTTCCTGGACTGTAGCTCTACTAATCTGCCTGTAACTTTTTTGTACTGATGTTCTATACTCTGCGTGTTTGAATCTAGCATGTATATACACCATAGAGTATATATCTAAGCATGCATGTTCTAGTGTGATCTCTAACACGTGCGCTGATGTGCTGATCTCTATATCTCTTTGTCTGTCCTATTTTTTGTACTTAGTCATTTTATCTTCTAAGTTATCTTGCACAAAAACTTAGTATGACTTTGTTTCCATGATTAACAACACAAAATAAGTCATGCTTCCTCAGGAAGTCAACTTGCCAATAGGTATAAGTGATTATATTGATCAGAGAGGTAATGGACTTACAATAGATCTGAAAATCTACAATTGAGTTGTATGTATGAATAGATCATTAGTGTTTCAATTTAACCATTGAAGCATATAAGCCTCTTAATCAAGTAGGACTTAAAAGTATTTTTCAATTGAGATACATCCTAAGGAGTATCAAAAAGTTTGATCACAAAAGTAGAATTGGATATGCCTGATACCTATTGACAGGCCAAGTGAGTGTTTGATCAAGGATGGTAGCATTAGATGCCAGATACTAGTTGACAAACTATTTCTAAATCCTCTAACAAGGTCACATCTAATAGTGTGTTTGTAACCTTTAACAAGGTTGGCTCCTAATAGAGCTCACTTTAGAAGAGTGAAAATTTGGAGTACCAGTCCCAATGTTTTTTCCCTTAATAGGGTTTTCACACTAAAAATCCATGTGTTATGTGTGTATGATTCATTTCTTTACTATTTTGTATCTTACATAGTTAATTCTGGATTGATCGGTATACTCTGCATATTTACTGTGTTTCGGTAAATAGATGACTGCTTTATCGGTACTCATACAAAAGAGAAATTAACAAAGCAATCCAACAAGTAGGAAATTGATTAAAGTTTTTCAAGGCATGCATCTTGTAGGATACAAGATAATTTGAGACATAATCTGTGGTTATAAGTTTTAAGGGTTGATTTAATGATTAATTTTTGAGGCCACTGATTCACCCCCNTTCCCCCCCCCCCCCCCCCTCTTAGTTATTACTAATATTCTTAAGAGATTTAAGCCCACAGTTGATGTTGGAAAGTTATTAATAAATTTCTTTCAAATCCAAATGAAGGAGAGTGAAACTATGAGGGATTTTGTATATAGATTCAATAGACGTGTTGATAAAATACCTCCAATCAATCAGCCAAATGAAAATAATCAGTTGTGAGTCTTTATCGCTCCTTTGGAAATTGAAATTAAATTCCTATTAAAGGTCCAGAGGATGCAAATTTTAGAATATTATCAAAGGGAAGCTATAAAAATAGATGATTCTATGTTTCTAATTAGAATGAAATGTAATAGCACAAGCTATGTGAAGGTACCGCAATCTAAAACCCATTTATGTAATCATAATTTTTGTCCTAAAAAGATGCTTTTATAAATTAGGTTTGTAATGAAAAAAGAAAATTCTTCATTCCCCTTTCCTTTTCACCATAAAAATTTAACAATTTTTAATGAATATGACTTCTAAATACCCTCTGTGATTGAAGGCGGGTCTCCTAGCATTACAGGAACTTGTCATTTGCATAGAATGATGAAGACATTAAGAAGGAACTTGGGGATTATCAAAGATTCATTTATGTACAAACTGAGATTCTTGACACCTTACCGAAAGCACAAACTGAGGAAGAAGAAGAAGAGCAAAGAGAGCTTCCATTGAATGATGGAAATGAAGAGATACCACCAGCTACTGAGCCTATTTTAGCTAAGTATGTGAAGAGACACCACTCGTCGAGTAAAATAATTGGAGATAAGACTGTTGGAGTTCATACAAGAAGTAAGGTAAGAGACAACACATGCTTAATATCTGAATTTGAACTGAGAAAAGTGAAAGATTCATTAGAAAGTGAAGATAGGATTAAAGCAATGAAATAAGAGTTAGATCAAATTCAAAGGAATAATACATGGACTTTGGTACTGAGACCAAAATATAAGAATGTAATTGGTACTAAGTGGATTTTCAGAAATAAGTTGAATGAGCATGGTAATGTAATTAGAAATAAAGAAAGATTAGTTTGCAAAGGGTATGCACAAGAAGAAGGTATTGACTATGGTGAAACTTTTGCACCTGGTGCTAGATTAGAGGAGTTAGAATTCTACTAGCATATGCAACTTATAAGGGATTCAAAGTTTATCAAATGGATGATAAGTCTGCATTTCCCAATGGTATTCTAGAAGAGGAAGTGTATATTGAACAAGCTGAAGGATTTTTCGAGAATACTAACTGAGACATGGTATGCAAGTTGCACAAAGCACTATATGGCTTGAAACAAGAACCCCGAGCATGGTATGAGAGATTTCATTCATATCTAATCAAGATAGGATTTCAAAGAACAAGTGACAACATCAATGTGTATTTGAAATTTGATAGTAAAAACAAAGTTTTAATTTTTGAAATTTTTGTCGATGATATTATTTTTGGAGGAAATGACACATTATGTAGATCTTTTGTTGAGGAGATGAGAAAGGAGTTTAAAATGTCTATGATTGGAGAAATTAAATTCTTTCTTGGACTTCAAATTCAACAAGTAAAGGATGGGATCTACATTACACAATCAAAGTACATCAAGGATATCCTAAAGACCTTTGGTATGGATGACTCAAGACCGGTTGGAACACTGATAGTCACTGGTTGTAAGTTATTGAAAGAAGATGAGTCAAAAGAAGTCAATGAGACACTTTACCAACCAATGATTGGTAAGTTGCAATATGTAGTGCATAGAAGACCTAATGTTGCTCATGCAGTAGGGATTGTTGCAAATTTTTATTCCAATCCAAAGGAAATACATATGTCTGCAGTGAAGAGAATCTTTAGATATCTGAAAGGAACTGAAGATTTCTGTCTACTATGCAAGAAAGGAGGAGACTTTGAGTTGAAAGTCTACAGTGATGTTGATTGGGCTGAAAACATTGATGATAGAAAGAGTACAAGTGGCAGAGATTTCTTCTTAGGAGAAAGACTAGTTACATGGCTAAGCAAGAAGCAAAGTTGCATTTCACAGTCTATTGTTGAGGCTGAGTATTTTTCTATAGCTATGAATTGTATAAATATTGTATGGATCAAACAACTACTTGAAGGTATGAAAGAGGAGATTACTGATCTAGTCACTATCTATTGTGACAATACAAGTGCTATAAACATATCAAAAAATATGGTGATGCATTCAAAGACTAAGCACATATCTATTAAGTATCATTAATTGAGAGAGCAAGTTCAAGACAAGCATGTAATGTTAAAGTATGTGAACTCAAAGGAATAACTTGCTGATATTCACCAAGCCACTACTGCAGGATGCTTTTGAGAATCTTAGAGGTAAATTAGGGGTCCTACCCCTATCCAAGATTCATTAGTGCAAGAGGCATGTTGCATCAATTCTAGGATTTATTAGAATATATATTTTGTGAGTTGATGCTAGTGATCACACTTTAGGTGATGCCTAAAGTTGTGAAGGGGATTCTGTATACAAAGAGATATTAGTACATGGAAGGTATGATTCACTACCTGAACAAGATTTTAGGAGTATGAATCCTTGGCATTTATGTCAAAGAGGGAGAATTAAGTAATTGATGAGAACAGTGAGGGAGAAGTACGTAATTGCTGAATACACAAACAGAAAGACTTCATGTAAGAGGGATTATGTGAAAAAAGGAAGATCAAGCTAAGAGGGAGTACAAGATAGAACAACGAGATCATAGTGTACCATCATCAGTTAATAGTGTTGCCATCAATGCCAAAGAGGGAGATGTGTGTGTATATTTGTGCACCTGATATCTGCAACACAACACTTCAATAAGTCATTCTGTTAGTGAAAGACAAGGGTTAAAGAGCATATAAACCATAACATCGACTTATTTCTTTCTAAATAGGATGAGTGTAGCATGTAACATAAAAATCCCTCAGATTATGCTAAATACCAGTGACATAAACAACCTAGCATGAAATATTTAGTTTAAAACAAGCTATTATTCATTGTATAAGCATAAACTATGGAGATAATAACAATGTATAAGCATAAACTATGAAATGAAGTATGAATCTAAGTCTATTCCAACAGCATAATAATGCATTTACAATATGGGATCAAGGCTTAATTTCTCTCAAAAATGGCTTCTATTTATAGAAGAATGAGAGAGAGAGAGAGAGAGAGAGAGAGAGCTCATTAATGAGTTGAGGGACTCATTAATGGTGGTGTAAGATCCATTAATGCCTTGAGCATTAATGAGACATGGAGGAGACATGGGCTTAAGGCATCTTCATTAATGAGGCATTAATGAAAGCCTTAAAGAAGCATGGGAAGGGTGTAAGGTTCAACTTGGCAAGTTGGTCCCTTAGGAAAGTCATGCTTGAGAAA
>MU224690.1:1100810-1119173 GCA_018584345.1 Thuja plicata | reverse complement strand
TAACCTTAGTTAATTAATAAATAGGTTTATTTGGTGAGAGTGATGTGAGGTAGGGTAGGATCTAGGCTCAAATTAGCTTAATCCAAATTAATTTAGATTAATTGTGGTTTAGTAGAATTTAAGTCATGTGAAGGAATAAATAAATTAAAAATTTATTTAAAGGGGATTAATGAGGGATAATGTATTAAATAAGATTTAATACATTAAAAGGGATAGTATTTAAATTAAATTCAAATACTTAGGAGAATGAATCATATTTAATTAAATAAATTTAATTAAATAGATAGAAGAATATAACAAATATAATTAATTAAAATTAACTATAATGTTATGGGAATATTAATTAAATTAATATAAGGACGATTTTGGACGTCTACACCATGTTGTGATGATATATATATATCTAATGCAGCTTCCTATTTCTGAATTCATTGAAAAGAAACAACAGAAAAATACAAAATAAAGCATCCATGTTATTGGGAAATTAAGTATTGATGTTGGGGAGGGACACTTCAATGACGTGTTGTGTGTTCCACACTTGATCAATAACCTTATTTCTATCTATCAAATCACAAATGGTGCTACAAATAAGACTATGGAATTCACACCTAATTCATTTTTCATCAAGGACTTAGAGAGTGGAGCAGTTATTGCTACTAGGATGGTGGATCACTCATCTCAGTTGTAGTCCTTTGCAAATTTTGTTCCTCTTGATGACAATGATTCTTCAGCATATGATCACACTTATAGTGATGATTTAGATTTTGAGGAGAGCTATGACTACTTGAACTTGGGTATTCTCACACACGAGAAAGTTCTTGAGTCACCTATTCCATCTCCTCCTATTAATACTACTTCTATTGTTGCTCTTGATGATGCTTGCATTCATAGAACCATGGATTCTTGTGATTCAGTGCAGCAGAATATACACTATCTTCCAGCTATAGTTCCATGGGATGACTTCTTGACAGAAATTGTTGGTTTGTTTATGGAGTCTTAAATTGAGGATTTGGGAGACATCATTGATGACATTCATTTTCTCTTTGATGAAGATGATCCTTCTTCAATTTTTGTGAGGGGACATACTGACCCTCATCTTCATTCACCACTTGATCATTTTTTCGAGGTTGACACGATTGTGGATCCTTTGATACAACAGTTGGAGGAGGTCACTTTATCTTCAGAGGAGACACTTGAGTCTTTGAAAAATGTTCTAAATTCATCCTCAGTTAATCCTGACTTGTATTTTTCAGCAGTGTGGCCTAGTACACCAGATTTGGAGGAGACACCTTTCAGTATTGACATTGGGACACTTGAGCAAGTTTCAGAGATTCCATATATTTTGAGGTTTCTTCCTACCGATTGGGGAGGAGGATTCATACATGCACCTTTGGTTTTGTTTCTTCCTAAGGGGAGGATCATTGTTCTACAGTCATGGAGTAGCTTCGATATCGAGCTTGTCCAACATCTACCATTGGTGTACATTCTACATTGGGGGGGGGGATACTTGGTCTCTCTTCCACTTCTTCTCTCTTATAGGGGGGATCCTCACATGAGGTTTGTCTCTCTCATCTTATATTATTGTATTCATTTCTCTTTTTGGGAGAGGGTTTGTCCCATGAGGTTTTCCCTCTTTCTCCACTTTATGGGAGATTGCATTGCTTTTGCATTTGCATATTGTACATGGGTACCTAAAATGGCTTAGTAACCGGGATCCATCTTGCATTGTCATCTATCATTGTGATTTTAAGTGAATTCCCCTACGTTGCACTTAAGGGGGCTGTTGGTGTAATTAAATATTTCTAATTACACTTTACTTAAGTTTACTTAGGATAATGCATTGCATAGTAGTTTTTCATTGAGATACCTAGGAGTTTGCATCTCATTTTAGCACATGGTGTAGAAGAAATTCCACTTTAGGTGGTGATAGTTTTTATCTCATGTGTGAAATACAACTTTAGTGCTCTTATCAAATTATCATCCTCACATTATTGCACATGTTTTCACATACTTCATTGTACAATGGAGGATGATCCACCTTTGGTGGACATGTGATTCCACCTAGTGTGGTTGATAGGTTACCATCTCCTTATCATGTAGTCTTTTTGCATTGCCTATATATTCAGGCACTCCTACATTGTATTCATCTATTATCATTTGATTATTGATCATCTTTGAATCCAGTCATTTGAGGATCATATCATAAATTGTCTCTCTTGTTTGTGCTATCAATTGGGCTTCTAGATCTTGGAATTTTCATTCTTTACCTTAAGAAAATTCTTACAAAAGGGATATTGTAAATATAATATATCATATATGCCTTTCATAATTATTTCATTATGAATATATTTAAACATTGTAATTTATCATCCGTTATAGGAAAGGGTAGATTTTATAAAGAACTAGTTTGACTCCGTATTTATCCTTTGTGTCAATAAGATGACCCCATAGAGATATTAGAATGATCATGTTGAACTATGAATAATAAAATTGGTGAGGTCAATTAGAGAGTTCAATATCCTTAAAAGTTAGTGTCATAGTATAGGTTGTTAAATTGTGAGCTTAGATAAAATTTCCTAACTTATTAAGTGTTATAATTGAGGATTAACATTAGTGAAGCCATGGTTATGTGAACCTGCGTGTAGGTCCTTTGAGAGACTTTATAAGGAGAACTACATGTAACTTTGACCCATTTGGAAGTAGGAACATAGGCGATCCTTGGGTGAATAATATCCTTGTTACCTCAAGCCCACAAGGGGAGGGTCTAGGGGGATAACTCTAGATATTGGCTTTGTTCTGAATTTATTTGACGTTCGCTCTTTTGTAGGCTTCAAATGAGGTTGAAATGTGTAATAGAATATTAGGGTAGAGTTTAGAATATTTAATAGCTTCTATATAATGTATAATATATCTTTGAATAGTGAGCTAAAGAAAGTGAATGTGCTGACTACATTACAGACAGTATTTTCTTAGGGGTACATGCTAAGTTAAGGCCATCTTGTATTGGTTCCATGGGTTTTTTTTTGTGTTGTGAATTTTAACCCCTAACTTATAGGAATTTATGCACACACTCCTAAATTAGTTGATTGTGTTATACTTATCCATTTGTTTAGCACTACAAATCTTGTTATGTATGAACCCCACAAGTGTGAACTGTCAAGTGTTTGTGTAGTGACATGGAGTCATTAGACCGTGCCAATGATCAATATCTAGACTACTACAAGGGATTAGTCAAATTTAACTTGTTTCATGGAGGTGAATTTTTTAAAGCTGTCCTGGATATGATATGGTAACAGTTAGAAGGTTGTTATTGGACCATGCTAATGGTGGATGCCTAAAACTACTGTTATATCTTTTGGGTTAGCCAACATTCACCTGGTTCACAAAGGTGAAGGATTTTCTAGGGGCTATCTGGTATTTGATATGGTAAAAGTTGCACATGTAGTTGCCTTATCATGTGGGTAACATAAAAAAACTAACCGTTGTATCAGGAGGGTTCACTAGTAGTCACCTATAGCATGGGGGTGATCAATGCCAAGTGTTACTCGAGATCGTGAAGAAGATAGATGATAATATGACAAAGGTCACCGAGTGGTATATGTCAGAAGCTACTTCTTCCTAGTTGTATAGGTTTGTTGCTAGTGGCCTATAGGCGATTAAGATCAAAATCTACTAGGCTAAGTTAGTTCACTACTTGTAGTGCCATATCCCAAATTTTATTTACTAGAAATCCAATAACTTAGTGGTATTTATGGATAATTGTTGATGACTATTTAACTATGCATAACTATATTTTTATATTTATGAATAATCGTAGATGCAATATATGTAATATTATTTTGATTATGATTTATGGATTTAGTACACTTACATGTAAAATGTAACTTGTAATTTATATGGAATTTAATTTAATTTTAGAATTTGGGTTATTTTGAGCATTTATTTAATGTGGAAAATAGTAAGGAAAATGAGAGTCCTTACATGTGGAAATCCTTGGGATTGAGGACGAACCCATGGTATAGTATGAGATGCACCTAATCTTCTTCCGAGTTGTTTGATAGTATACTTGACCCTATTGGGTTGATGATAGACCCCTAGTGTAGAATGAGATGCACCAAATACTCTTCCAAAGTATTAGTTGGTGCAAAAAACTAGGGAAAGAGATGAGACCCATGGTTATGCTCTAACATTCCCTCTCTCTGAGATGCACTACAGACATGGGATAGATAACCATTGTATATGAGCTAGTCACTATTTTATTTGTGATGTCTGTATTAGCCAATCATTGTTATATTTGTGATGCCTATATGGGCTAGTCTTTATTGTCTTTATGATTCATGAATAAGAAATTCACTATATCTTTGTGATGTATGTTGGAACTATTCACTATGTATGTGATGCACCTATGATGTATATAAGCTACTAAGCTTGCATACTTGCAATGTGTATGAGTTGGTTAACTTGTGTACCTACGATGCATATGATCCAATCCTTTGTATATATGTGACACATGCTCGAGATAATCACTGTGTTTGATTTTTGATATGACCCATGAGCATTTGTGTAAGTTGATACAACCAATCATTGGTAATGATGGGTATGGAACCAACACCTGATGTCAATGGATGTCTTTTATTACGACGGGACCAAGTTCATAGATTCTCTTAATTAATTTTGAAGGTTTAAAGAGAGATCAAATATCTCATCAAGAAGAGAGAGTAAACTCGCTTTTAGTGCCAACCATGAGGCCTTTGACTTCCCATGAGAGGATATGTAGGTAGGGTCATCAAGAATGAACCCTCAAAGTTTAGGTTTGGGTTTAGGGATGAACCCTACCTATGAAGCTTGTCACTCTCAAGTGCAAGTGTATATTGTGATATTGAGTTGTTGCTACCTTGTTGAACAAAGGAGTTTTAAAATCACTGCTTCTAAATTGAATGAAAGATGACGAGTTGATTAAGTTAATGATTGACGTTGAGTGAAAAAAAAGTGATCAAGCAACATATTTTACATTTTGGTGCAATTGAAAAAATTAGTAGATAGGGTCTTGTAAGATAATCAATTATAAAAGAAAGTCATAAAGCAATAAAGAATGGAATAGCTACAAAATACATGGGTTACTAAGCTCTGTTAAGCTCTTTTAGTTGATTTGTAAAATTTTTAATTCCATGTGTATTATTTTGAATGGAACAGTGGGTAATTTGGTTAATTCATAAATTTTGAGGAAACATGTAGATAACTAGTTATATTTATCGGAAATAATTAAAGGTATCTATAAAATATTATGTCAGATCTCAAACTATTGTGGTGCAATTGAAGAATTAGTAGATGGGGTCCTACACAATAATCAACTATAGAAGAAAGCCATGCGGTAACAAATAATCGAATAACTACAAAAATTACCAAGTTCTATTGAAATTCATTTTTTGTTAATAAGAATTTTAATTCCATTTGTATTATTTTGAATGGAATAGTAACCAATTTGAATAATTGAAATGAGAGTCCTTAATAGTCATGAGATCTTTTTAAAGGACGATTATTAATTTGTATTCTCCCTCTTCTACTTCTCTCACATAGTTAGATTGAAAGTATTAGAAGTTTTTAGGTCACACAAAATTTCACTATTTTTTCTATATTTGGTATCACTTCCTAGTCTTGAAATAACATCATCGTCCTCCTAAATGGACCTTAATGCCAATATTTAATCTCTACCATTTCCATTTTCAAATTGAGTATATTGATTTCCATGAACCATTTAGTCATGATATTTTGGGCGTTTATGTCAAATAAAAGGGCATTGAAATGACCAATCATCATAAGATTCTCCTATTCCATGAACCATTTACGACAGGTCCCCATGCAACTACATAACTTATTTTGGTTAACAACCACTGGTTCACTTTTGAAGCAGCAAATTGTGGAGTTGGTGACCCCATGAACGTTTAGTTTAGCTGCTTATTTTTTAGCAGCCATCTTAAATAATGTTTTTACATTAGCCTAATTATAATAATAATTGAAATTAAATTTGGAAGAAAGAATTGGAAACAAATAAAATAGAGGGAATAAAATATACGGAGCCACATGTCATTATTCTCAATATCTAGCCATTGCTTATTTCAACTCTGTTTTTTTTCAATGCTTAGGGCAAGTCCTCATGCCACTGCTTAGCTTATTTTTGCCCCACGGATGGTAATGTTAGCTGCTTAATTTTAAGCAGTGTCTTAAATATAATTATTAAATCAAATTTTTAGTCATTTTTTTTACAAATAAATCTAAAACAAAACTGTAGGTAAATAAAAAGGAGGTTAGAAAAAATGGTGAAAACATATGTCACTTTTGTTAATAAACAATTGCTTTTGTTTATTTTTAATCCCCCTTTTTCCCTCAACTTATTTTGATTTGCTAAAAAATAGTGCTCCAAAAAAAAAAATCTAAATTTTTTTTTTCTCACAGTTTTTATTTTTGCATAGGAACCCTCTCATATTGAAAATTCATTTAAGCATAGTATGGAGACCACGATATTTTGGACATCAAAATGACCAATCATCGTAAGTTTCTCATGTCTAGATTTCAATGGAGGTGATTGATAGATGCTGTAGTTGTGAATAGATTGGTATACATGCTTGCAAAACATGGACGTAGAGAAGTAGCTCATCAATAAATCAGAGTGCAATTGCTCTGTTAAATGTATATGATATACGATGGATAAGGAAGTGGCTACAAGGAGTGCGAGTGATTGATAAACGCTGTAGTTGTGAATAGATTGGTATACATGCTTGCAAAACACAGATGAACAGAAGAAGCACATCAATAACTCGGGATGCAATTGCCCTTTAAGACGTATATGATGGATGAGGAAGTGGTCACAAGGAGTACGAATGTCTTTGCGCCAGTGCAAAACCCAAAAGGGTCTTGTAGAATGCCATGGTTTTGAGATATGCTAAACATGGTTAGGTTAAAATTTCCTTGCAAATTTTAAGAAAAAGCAGTTCACAGGAGGAAACTCCACGCAATTTCAAGCTATCATGTATCAATGAAATCAAATTTTGTGATTTTTAATTGGAGGGGAATGCTGTTTAAACACATCTCTTGGGTTTACCATCTCTGCAGGAGGCTGCAGGTTTTCTTATGTTTTTACTCAGTCGCGGCGTGTCGAAGACAAGTGTACTTCATGTCAAGGGGATGTGGGAGCAAAGAGTGCACACAGATAGTTCTTTTCGATGAAATAAATGTGCATCAGTGCGGTATGAAGTTATAAAATAGGGAACAACGGCGTTTCAAATGAACTTTCAAAAGCTGTGGCCAAGCCCAGATCACTTCAACAAATCAAGAGATCAATAGGCATCGATTGGCTTCCGCCCAAGGTGAGTATGCCTTTATTTTAAATCTTGCTGCGAAATTATTTTCGTCAGAGATTTCTATTTTTTTGTTTACCAAGCCGTAGGAGAAGCTTCGTCTTGGTCATTGGCCTATAAAATTTTACGACACCGTAAAAAACAGCTGCAAATGCAGCATCTTTTGGGATCAAACCGGTGTAATTTTTGGAAGATTATTGTGTTTTGTTTGTGCAGAAATGGGGTTTTCTTGAATGCAGAGAGTTTTCGTGGCCGGGGAGGGTAGAAAATTGTTTTGAGGCGGATTTTAGCTGCTGGCTGGTTTTTTAGGGCTGGTAAATGGTGCAGTATAATTGCTTATCAGCTTTGCGCTATCCTCCATCTTCAATTTATTTATTTATTTATTATTATTACAGGGCAGAATTTGTGCACGCCGTTTTGGTCCACATTTTTTTCTGTGCAAACTGTTCTTTTACTGTCTTCATTAGTTACCGGGTCATTTATTGTAGTTTTTGGTTGTGTCTTAATTTTTGTTTTGCTCGTGTTTCACGTGTATGGTGATTTTAATGAATTCCATGAGACTGATCAGTCTAAGGGACCACAAAATCACAGCCTTAAGATAACTCCATACTCCTTTCCATATCCGACCTCCTGTTATGGATCTTGACAATCAAACTCGCAGTCTGGTTGATCTTATCCTCCTCAAATAAATTATGCATGTTGTCGGCCTTCCAGATGCCTTAGGACGGAGCCCGGATGTCTTTATACGCTTTCCAGTCTATGAGAAAGTGTCATTCGGTCTCAATCGCACCTGTACTGCAGAACTTGCAAGTCCTCTCTTCCCAAGCCTCCATGGGCCTTTTTCCATCTACCCGTCTTGCATCTGAAATGGTGCAAAGCTATCCTCAATTGTGCCACTAACAGCCTAGCTTTCCGTTTAATAACTTCCCCTAAGTAGGCTTTCTCACCATGTTCCCAAGTTGGGTTGAACACTTTGATGGAGTGAGCCATTAGCTACAGCTACTTAAGTGTAATTTTGCTTAAATTTAAGTAGCTAGAGTGTTTTCATGTAAATTTCTAGTTAGGTGATGCAGAGGTAGGGGTATACACAAAGGTCTTCGACATACAATGTTAAGGAATATGTAATCCATCCTCTTGAGTACTCTTGGTTGCACTTCTTAGGTCACTAGGTTTGAACCTTCTACAAAGCTTCAATCACCATTATGGAGGGCACTGTGAACATCTTAGCAAACTAGTTTTGGGCTCAGAATTTAATGACTGACTCCTTGGTGATGGTTCTCCACAGTGTTAGAATTGTAAGGACTGAAACATATAAGCCTCTCCTAACTAGGTTGACAACCATTGATGGCCAAAGGCCAAATCAATGTATCTCCACACAAAAGCCTTCTTAGCTTGACTTGGACAACCCTGCATAGGACTTTGAGCATTCCCAAGGTCTTACAACATTAAGAACTTCAACTGAGACACTGTTTGCAGCATATAGTACTGGTAAAATATCACTCTGACAGGCGGTCTGTTTAGGACAGTCATACATATGGAGGTCTTTTTGATCCCGAAGGTCACCAAATTAAGGAAACAGGTTTGCAACATCATTATACATCATTCTCCATGCTTGAGAAAGGGTTCACAGCAAGGAGCACCACTGACAGACCTGACAAAGAGAGGGGACCTTTCCATTGGGATGAGCAGGCACAACAAGGAGCTGAACGCCTGTACTCAATCTATGATAAGGAGATGCGTGCCATCATGCATGCACTAGTCAAGTTTCGACAATATCTCGTTGGTGCAAAATTCGTTGTGCGGATAGACCACAACAGTCTGAGATATTTCCTCAAGCAAAAGGACTTGAACGAGTGACGACAGAAATGGGTGAGCAAAATCCAAGCATACGATTTTGACATTGAGTACGTGAAGGGGAAGAATAATGTGGTGGCTGACGCACTGTCAAGGAGACCCACCATATGTTCACTGTTACAAATTTTGACAAATTGGAAGGCCCATTTGTTGGTAGAGTACTCTAAGAATACCTTTGCATGCCAGTTGATGGATGGTCAAATACAAGATGACAGGTACAAGGTGGTCAACAATATCATCTACTACAAAGATATAATCTATTTGGTACCCAAATTGAAGATGAAGGAGAAGATTTTGAGGGAAGTTTACGACTCACCTTTGGCAGGACACCCAGGGTACCTCAAGACCTATAGGCAAATTTGGGAGAGGTTCGTTTGGAAGGTCCTCAAAGATGATGTACTACAATACATGAGGGAATGTTCCACTTGCCAACAGAATAGATCTGAGCATACCTTGCCTGCAGAGTTACTTCAGCCTTTGCCAATACCTGATCAGAAATGGGAAAGCATCTCAATGGACTTCATCACGGGACTTCCTAGAGTGCAAGGGAAGGATTGCATTTATGTTGTGGTGGATCGTTTGACCAAATATGCCCATTTCTTTGCCATTTCCACGAGATTTCAGGCAGCTTAGGTGACTGAGTTATTTTTCCGAGAGGTGTTCCGCTTGCATGGCCTCTCGCGGAACATAGTCAGTGACAAAGATAGCCGTTTCCTTAGTACTTTCTAGATGGAACTATTTTGCTTGGCAGGTATGAAGTTGTCACCGAGTACGAGCCACCACCTGTAGACGGATGGTTAGACGAAGATTGTGAACAAGTGGTTGGAGGGCTATCTGAGGAACTACGTCGTAGCACAACAGAAGTCTGAAGAACTCTTTCTCACACATTAAATTTACATTTTCTTTCTTAACCTTTTTACCAATCTTTCCCATTTACCTAATACTATGGCTTCACATGATATCTTCAGACTTCTGCACACTTAGATTGTGGGGGCAGCGAGCTTTCCTTTCTGCTAACCCTTACTTGCAAATTTCCAATCTCTTTTCTTTAAACTCTCTTTCCACCTTCCTGTAAAACCCTAGATCTAACTTGCTGCAAGCTGCACTGTGAGTGGCTAACACACCTGGGATCTCCATGTCTTTTGATTGAGGCCACTATTTGCCTTTTACGGTCACCTCAAACAGTAGCACATGATCTATGCGGCTTCAACAGTGTACCCTTTCTGCCAATTTCAACAATCTCCTTACAGCAATCTCTTCTTTGTTTTGTTGCACACCTTTTTCTTTTAGCAACCCTTTTATTCTCACACAGCAATTTCGCTGTCACGATTTTGTCTTCAATGGATTTTGCAGGCTACAACATGAAAAACTAACAGCAATCTTCGTTCATATTTGCAGCTTGACTTTCTACTCCTACGATCTCAATGTTATTGGGCGTCTCTTCAACTGCTGGAAATAATTTTTGATTGGGGTCTGCTTCTTTTAACCAGCTACTCGCAGCAAAGACTATTGACCTGTTCTTATATATCATGCCCAGGAACTTTTCTCACACTCTGATGCTAACTGTGAATTATTAAAATACAGAAAACAAACAAAAAACTGCAATCTTTTGGACACAAACAAAATCTTGATTTCAAGTTCAACTGTCTCAAACACATTATATTAGGCAGTTTTTATAGAGGTTGCAGCCTCAATTCTTGGCAGCAATCATGCATCACACAAATATTTACAACTTACATATCCACTACAAAACGACATCTATTAACTGTCTCAGACACATTACATTAGGCAGTTTTTATAGAGGTTGCAGCCTCAATTCTTGGCAACAATCATGCATCACACAAATATTTACAACTTACATATCCACTACAAAACGACATCTATTAACTAAACTTAAACTAAATAGCAAATAGCTCATGCAATCTATAAACTGGCTAACAAGAACTCTTCATTTGGAGGCACACACAACATGGTGATGAATTTCAAGATCGATATGATGTTCATTTTCTTCCACTACAAGCAACAAAATAATGCATGGCAATTCCATGGAGTTGAACGGCTGTGAACTGCGATGAGACTTGAGCATCACCTGCCAACATGATGTGCATCTTGTCCCCATGCAAGAGATTAAAAATTGAGCAGAGGCATCAGAATTTTTTAAATAATATTTGTGTTTAATACAGAAATTGCACAAAAGCTTTCCTGAGCAGATGTGATCAAAACAGATCTCATGGAATGCCAGGATTACAGAATGTCCATGAAATGCTTTTGTTTGAAAAAAGAACTTAAGAGACTTTCACAAAAGCGATTGGCAGAAAATAATCTTGAAAAGATCAGGAGGATATTATTGTAAAATGAGAGAAAAAGTTTACAATTAAATAACATATAAATGATTTAGACCAATCTTTACAACTAAAGAATATAAATGGGTTACTCTTATGAATATGATTTTGTAGAACCTTTGTACTGCCAACTTCCTCTCTACACAGAAACATGTTTGATGCGATAGATGCAATCATTCCGGTACACATCAAAGAAATATATGAAAGCACTGGCAAGGCACTTGAACTATTTGTTTGGTAAAATGCCTCCAATACAGAATATTGAGAAACATATAAATTGCAGGGATGGCATAGAATAAATGTTTTTAGTATTGAGAAAGATAGATAGATAGATATAATTTTTACGTCCACGAGGCTAAACATAGCCTATGGGACAGCAAAGCAACCTAGGCTGACTTCAGTAGCTCGGTTCGTTTCTTGTGCAAGCTGATGATGAGCCCACCTAACTTCTCAATGTATTCTTCGCTAAATATGTTATGCCAAGAGCTATCTGATAATGTACCCGCAAATTTATCCCTGCTGTTCTTGTAAGCTTCACATTCTAAAATAAAGTGCTGTTCGGTTTCCACTTTCCCAGAGTTACAAAACATGCAAATTCTCTCTCCCCAAGCCTAATTGCAATTCAAAGAATTATTTTAAAATTTCATAAAACTTTCTATATTCAAAACTACTGCTAATATTTCAAAGAAAAAGATGTCTATTATTTATGAATTTGAAGTAGTAGCAACCATGTTTCCTTATTTTACAAAATAATCTTTAAAAGTGTCTTCTTGGGAGCAATGAGTCTCCATAATCTTAAAAATTTTATAAAAAAAATTCGGAAACTTATCAGAGAAGTACTCCAATATTCCATCAGGTCTGCTATCAAATAAAACCTGTCATACATTCAAATATTTAAAGTTATTTTTTGGAAAAGATATTTAAAATATAAAATAACAAAATTTAAAACTATTTTACTAAATATTAATATCTTTTAAGAATTGCATATAGTTATATTTTATAAAACTTAAATTTATTTCTCCCAGATTATTACATACCTTTATATCTGGAGGTTGCTCTATATAATGAATTGACAGATTTCGAAAAAGTCTAAGTAGGTCACTTAATCTATGATATTGATATGTATATTGTTTGAGTTGAATGTGAGATATTATCAACTGATCTATTGTTATATTCCAAGCGATCTTAATAACATATTGTTCAACACTGTAAACATCATCTATTATCCTTTGACTTAAAGGATCGTGGTTAAGCTTTGCCAACTTTACTCGATCACTTGCAATGCAAAGAAAACGTGTACGCTTCTCTAAAATCCAAAAAAATGGATCTTTCTCGATATCATGTAGTTTAGACCTGAATTGACAAATTGCACAAGAAAATTCTTATATTTATATATTCAAATAGTTTTTATAATAAATCCTATAAACAATCCCTTACCTTTGAGAAGCATGTAGAAGTGAATCTACAAGGACATGGGCCTCAGGAATACGACGAATGAATGAGATATTATGATCACCAATTTTTATGTTCTTTTTATGTTTTGAAATATTATCGAAAGGATGAATTCCCCCTGTAAGACAATAGAAAATTGTACATCCAAAGTTAAATCTGTCTATTGCCACTCCATTGAGTAACTCAGGAGCTTTCCATCCACACGTTCCATTACCTATCATAAAATCAACATATTAATATTGTCATATAAATATATCATATGATTTTGATATTTATCAATAATAATTAAATACATAAGAAAGTACAACAATGCATGTTTGATCTATTAAACAATCCAATCTAATCACAATAATCTCTCATATCTAATGACAAAAAATTAGTTAAAATGTTTTTTTTTGAAAATTTGAAAATATTTTTTAATAACATATAAAAAAGAATTCAACTCAAAATATGTGACAGTACACCAATTTAACATAATCTTACATAACTATACTATTCAATCCTTAGCACATTTACTTCACTACTATTTGTACCGGTTTTCAAGATGTGGTATAAATACTATAATTTTAACAAATTTAGAGATAAAAACATTGATGTAAACCACTGTCACTGCTACATTTTGCTGAAACACACACCATATTGAAATCAAGAGAGCAATAAGATCAACTTAATTTTGCATACTTGATTTAAGATGATTGATAGAAACAGATTAGAATAGTTTTATTTTATTTTAGGTAAGTGTTGACATCACAATGCTTTATCTAAATTATTAGCCCCTACACCTATCTATGGGCAGAGACTTATGTTTTCACTGCGCTGTTTTGCAGTTAGTTCACTCCTCGAGAATCATGTGTAGTGGTTTATCCTATGGCTGGTAGGAATTTCATTATATTATTTGATTTTCTACTGCGTTGTTCTATTTTTTTATTGGCTTGTGTTATTTACTTGGTGGTTTTTTCACTTTTTCCAGTTCCAAATTTAGGAAAAATAATTTTGGTGAGATAAAAAATGGTGGGAATATTTTTGCGTTTCCCTACAGTGGGCATGTGTCCTTCATGGATGCCTAGGTGGCATTCTAGAAGCTGGTTCACCTGCCTTGTTTGTGCTGATACATTTTGCATTTTCTTTTAGTTTACAAACTCCTTTGGCACTAAGTAGCTGAAAGCCTCCATTTTGTTTATTGTGATCTAAATGAAGCAGAGCTCGACTTTGGCAGAAGAAGCAACTGAAACAAGTTTTGAAATCCTTTCAATCTAGGATCATTGAAAATTCATTTCTAATGAAGAAGAAGAGAGACTAGATATTACGATGAATTTATCCACCTCAAAAACTGTTAAATGTGGAATAAAAAATAATGATGGTATTTCTATAGAAGAAACTGAGTCTGCCATGAAGCTTGTTGGGTGTCACACATGTTTAATGTATTTCATGGTGCTTGGTCAAGGTCTCAAGTGTCCAAAGTGCAAAGGTTCTTCACTCAGTTTCAATTCTGGGATGACCTTTTCTATAAGGTATTAATAATGGTGTTACCCTTTCTTGTTGCGTTTTCTTTCTCTAATGTCAAAGCGTAAACAATCAAAAATATTTTTGCTTTTGTATTCAGCCTTGCTTACATAGTTTTTTGAAGTTTTAACCTAAACCTTGCGGTTGAATCTGTTCGAGGCTATTAAATTTTCGGCTAGGACCTGAAAATGCATTTAAATTTGTACTATCTGATGCCTTTGCATTCTTATGCAATCATTTTTTGGTGATCTGTCTTATAGTCTCACAGCCTGTCATATTTCAGCTGTATTAGCCTTTGCATTGCTTAAGGCTTGTGTGATAATGTTGCACTCGCTTTTTGTTTTCCTTTTTTATTGTAAGTATTGAATAGGGATTGAAGTTCACAAGGCTTTTCAATTTGTGTTTTTTGATGTCTATTCTTTATACATGGTTTTGCCCTATAGTGACTACCCTTAAAAGCTTTTTATAGTGTTCACCATTACTTGAATAATTACTATTACAAGAGGTAATTGGTAAATAATTGAATGAAATATTTACTAAGGATGAATTGTTCTTATAGAGTTTACAAACGAGATGTTTCTAAAAGAAACATAGAAATAATAGAAAGAATCTATTATACAAGATATTCAATATCTAAAAGTGACCATTAAAATAGAAATACTCTAACTTAGGAGATATTATTTTAATAGTTACAGTCTCTTTTGGGGCTTCTCAGGCAAGGAAAATGAAACCATATGACAATGTCTATTCTGGAGTTGGAAGGTTTTTATAAACTCTTATTATTTATGCTCCTTCTACACGTGCGGGTTTCTAGGGTTCCATCAATTTCCCTACGATTTGAATTGTGTTCTACTTCTGTATTATGTTCATGTCTCGTTGCAATGCATTTTGTACACTGCAACACCTCAAAAACCTAGTAAAAGTGAAGAAAAAGATTCATTCGTTGCTGTATCCAATTGTTTTCCAATATTGCATAAATTAACACCTTTTTAAAGACATCTCAAAACTTCTCATTTTCACACATTAATCTTAGGGTTGACGTGGCCCTTTTTTGTCAAAAAGTAAGCTTTTTGAATTTGATTGGTAAATGCCCTTTGTGGGTGCCCTTTGGCTTAGATGTTGTACCTTAGCTTTCTCTTTGTATGAATTCATCCATGACTTTCACCTAGTCCATTTTATTGGGTTGTTCCAGGCCCAGAATTGATTCATACTTTATTGATTAAAAATTCATGACTTGTACATATAAACATGTAACACATCTCTAGGGTTTTGAACACAAGTCTCCACTATGAAGGTTTCTTGAGCACATTCCATTTTTCAAGAGCCATTTGCTTTATTTTAATGCTATGTTTATATCTATGGATGCATATATGGTAGGACATCCCTAAACTTGTTCCTTAGCTCACATGACTTGATTCTTTGTTTTTTATTGGCATGACTATCTGTAGATACCAAGCTATTTATGCAACTCAACTGGGGTATTGATTCTCATATTTGCAGATATTTGAAGTACTTGACAAAGAAGTATCTGAAAAAGCATAATGTCATGGATTGGTTGCGAGTGATTCCAATAAGTATCACAGTGTCTATGAGTTATGATATTTCAACATTGCTGACAATGAGGGAGAATATGAAGATTAGATTTAAGTTGTGTCAATATTTACGTATCAATGATACTGATTTTTGAACTTTAAAGAGTTGGCTACTGCAATGCTGTCACAAAAATCATGCTAGGTTTGAGTTTATTTTGATTGCTTGTATTTGGGAATGCTGTTTGCCTCAAATATGTAGCTAGAGAGCTTACATGTCGAAGTTTGGGGACAATTTTTTGTAGTCTTTGAATTGCAGAACCTAATTTATGTTATTTGAATTCTATATGCCAGTTGGTCATTTGATTATTTTTCAAATGTCCTTTTCTTGTGCAACTTAGGTAGATTGCCACACTTACGGCTGATAAGCATGTATATTTACTATTTAGTATCTTTTTGGCCAAGAACTTTAAGTTTAATATCACTCTTGAAAATAGCCTTTGGAATATGAAGCACTTGCTTTACATTGACATAAATGCTTTGAGTTGGGCCATGTTGTTGCTTATTGTCCTAGCTTCAACCATTAACGTACTAGCTAAGCTTCTTGGTGGAGAGATTCTCTTCACCGTCACTTAACTGTTATGGGTTCTTTAACAGGTCTCAAACCTCTTCAAAACCTGTTCAGGTAAATCCTTCCTTTTCTTTTGAAAGAATTAGAGACAAAGTTCCTTATAGAGACTCCCTTATCTTCATTCTTTGTCTGCTGAGAAAAGATCAGAGCATGTTCCTTTGGCAGAATCCTTATCTTCTCATGCTGTGGAGACTGTATTTCAGCCTATAGGCAATTTTAGTTCCTTGTGAGGAGCAACATTTGATGCCAGTGCAACAAGATTTGAAAATTTCAAATGGGGTGGATTGGACCATATTATTTCCAATCAGAAAACAGGGGAAATCTAAGAAAATCACATCTTACATTCTTAGTTCTGGACGTAAGAGGGTGTTAGGCTTGCTATGATAGTTACCTTTGAGCTTATTGTATCACAAATTTAATCTAAAAGAAATGTCTTCTTCAAGATCCCTCACTACATCCAGATTGATCATCCATACAAATCATTAATCAACCAAACAGTTAAGAAGCACATGGAAACATTCTAACCAGTCCATAATTCATTTTCCCAATATCATTAAGAGAAAAAGTGAAGTCCCAATCTCTCTAACTCAGCTAAGGCATTCCTGATAGTCCAAGTGAACAGTATTAGGAATGGTGCCAATGTATAAAATATTCAGTTTATGATAAATGCATTTTCCATCTTAAGCATGAACAAATCCCAGCAGGACACATTGCCAACAAAGAATATCAAATTTTCTAGACTACCAAGGCAAAATAGTCCTATCATCATAAGGAGGTATACTCTTCTCATGGTGTAAGTCTACTTCTTACTAATTTATTAATTTGTCTAAAATGGTGCACTTTTGTCTAGTGAGATACCCTATGTTATAAATAGTCAATTGTGTTCCATTAGCATCAAAGCCTTAGTTTCATTCAATTATATGTTCATTCTCTGTACTTAATGAAGTGATGATTGAATATAAACTTGCATCAATCTACTTGATTTTACCCCCGAGATATTGAAGACCTAATAAGGTTTATGAATGAACACCTTTGGTATCTCATGTAGGTCTCTTTATTGGTCCTTATCCTGGAAGGAAATTTGTCAATACAAGACAAACCTTTGTTTAGTTTTTTATATTAGGTGGAAAATAGGCATGGATCCTTCTTGTGGTCCCTGCCACCATGGGTGTAAAGAAAATATGGTGAAGTGTTTGGATCAATAAATTACCAAGCACAAATCTCAATGAGAAGTTGGCAATTATCAATCTATTCCTATAGTGGAAGGTCCACAATAGCTTTATAGTTGGCCATATTCAGTACAATGTGTATTAATACCTAATCGATGTATATGTGACTCATACTACTATCAAACAAGCTTCTCAAAATGAATCCATGTGGCATGGATCCTTCTTGTGGTCCCTGTCACCATGGGTGTAAAGAAAATATGGTGAAGTGTTTGGAACAATAAATTACTGAGCACAAATCTCAATGAGAAGTTGGCAATTATCAATCTACTCTTATAGTGGAAAGTCCACAACAGTTTTATAGTTGGCCATATTCTGTATGATGTGTATTAATACCCGATCAATATATAAGTGACTCATACTACTATCAAATAAGCTTCTCAAAATGAATCCAACAACAGTTTCTAACAAAGCCTTATATTATCTCATGTTCAAATATTTAACATTCATTATGTTGATTTCCACTTCTAT
>MU224690.1:1089661-1100758 GCA_018584345.1 Thuja plicata | reverse complement strand
GTTTCTAACAAAGCCTTATATTATCTCATGTTCAAATATTTAACATTCATTATGTTGATTTCCACTTCTATTTTGGTACTTTTCTGATGCAAAATGGTTCAGTAATGCTTAGCAATACATAAAGCATGGAAACAAGAGGATTTCTTAATGATTGCATTCTAACATCAAACTTGATTAAACAATCTTCAAATTTTATTGATGCACAAAATATAAGCTGACATTCCAAGGGCAAGTGGATTTTTATCAATGGTGAGTCAACTTGTGCGGTATAATAACTAATAATGTAGTTTTAATTGATATAGATGCTGAATTTTGAGACTTAGATTTATCTTGAAATAGATTGTAATTTTCTCTGTACAATAAAACTAGAAGTTGTATTACTAAGCATAAATGCATTTGACTTGTGTACATTTGGGTACAGAACTATGTTCTAAAGTTTGTAATTACTACTAATAGTTGTTTTATGAACCTTTGAAATGTGATTATTGGAAGTCACATCATACCAATTTATGTTTCAACCATTATCTTTTGTAGGATTTGGGAAAAGAAAGGCTTTGGACTACCTACTAACTCAGCAAATCATTAAAACAGGCCTGCTATCCAAAATAAGCAGGAATAATAAATAATTATAAGGAAAAGAATAAAAACACCTTACCAATGTTATTATAGTTGAACGTTCCATCATCTTTAATTGACCTACTTATACTGAAATCAGAAATTTTCACGCATAGATTATTTTTCTCAAACTTCAACAAAATATTCTCAGGAGTCAAATCTCCATGAATGAACTCTTGTTCATGTATAGAAGAAATACCATCCAGAATGGCCCTGCATTGATAAAAAAATCTCCATTAGTATCTTTTATTTGAAAACTAAACAAGGTAAAAACTTTTAAAAATAACCTAGTAAGACAAAATTCAATCTATTAGCAAACTTCAGAGAAACTGTATAATGATTATAAAAATAATAAAGTTGTTCCAACTAACCTCAACAATTTCAATGTGTGATTTGTAGGGATCCTCTTCTTCTTCCACATTTCTATACCATTAATCTGACAAAAATCTTTAATAAACTGTAATTTATTTCTTTCATCCTCATTTTCTATTTCACTTTGTAAATTCCCTTGTTGAAACATAATTTTTTTTTGGACAAAGATGAAATCTTCTAATGTACAATCACATTTCTCTAATGCAATATAAATATACTCTTTGTCATTCTTATAGCCATAATGGCTAATAACATTAGTATGAGAATCAAATTTGGATAAAAGTTGCACTTCTCGTATGGCTGCCTCATAATGCATCATCTTTATGCACTTTATAGCAACATTTTCTCTAAAATGATAACTTCCACTATATACTACTGCTCCATTATTTCCTCTTCCTATCTCTTGTTTAAGAGTGATAGTACATTCATCCGATTCAAACTTCTTCAATATACAATCAGTCATGGTCCAAGAACTATGTGAAAAGTATCTACAAAAAATATAATAGATCAATTAAAAAAAAAATGTGGTAATTATATTGATACCAATCTAGAGCTGATTGTTGCCTTTTTGACATGAAAAGAAGCACATAATAACATTAACTGATAAATAGAGCGTTGAAATCTCAAAGTCTTCATTTGATCATAGGTAATTAAATTTTATTTATAGAACTAGTGTTAACCAATTAGTTGGTTTAGGGAACGTATTAATTTTTGAATTCTAAACCTATGTATTGTATTGTTTTGTATTCACATATATTTCATTTATATTCCTAGTACTTCAAATTATATTATTAATGTTATCCAATTCAGTACCTAGGCCTTAATAGCATTTAAAGCTTCACTTTTTACCTTGGTTTTTTCATTTGGTCATATTCTTGGGATGTTTTGTCTCTCAGTTAGTCTTTTGTTTTATTGGCCTTAGGTGTAGGACAGGTTTTCCTTGTTTCAAAAAAGCTTCATATCCTTAGAGACCTTCAATGTGCATTTAAATATGTCAAAAAGGCTTTTATTACTTATCCAAAATGTCAAATGTGTAAATACCATGCTTTTATTTCCTTGTAAATGTTAATGAAGAGGTCATGTGTTTGTCTTTTAGGGGGGAGTTTTAGTTCTCCTTTTGTTCAGATTTCTTGACTCCAAGCACTAACTTGTGGTCAAAGGAGAAAGGAAAAAAATAAAACCAAGCTCTACATTCATGCCTTGGTCTTGCACCGCCACCAAAAGCAATGAATGTTCAAGGAGAACAATAGCATATTCAATGCTACATAAGAAGATCCATGAAAAGGGGAAAGGTTTCAAAACTAAGAGAAAGTGCAAAGCGAGGATCCACGTGGTTTTAATGAGGAACAAGCAGTCTCAAGGAGAAAAGACAACAATCTTGATGAATAATAGCAGAGTTTCAAGCAAGAACAGTGGTCTTTCATCAATGAACAGCAGATCTGGGCAATGGAACATCTAGTTATGTAATGAGAGTAGCGAGTATCTAGTGAAGAAGAGCGGATTTACAATAATGAACAACAGATGCCAAAGGAATGGAAGGCAGTTTTGCAACTAGGAGCAGCAATTGACATGGAGTTTTCTTCAGAAAGAGGTAGGGTTTAGGAAAACTTATGGGATCTAATGCGTTCATCTGTTCTTTTGTGGTTTCAAGCATTTTCGTTGATCTTCATGGAAGTATCACTATTTTTCAAGAGCTTTGCTGCTGTTACTCAATGTTTTGCCAGAGATTTTCATGAGATTAGTGTTTGTTTTCAGACCTTTATGTTTCTTCAAGAGTTTTTGATTAGGAGACATGGAGTTTTCACTGTGCTACTGAGTCTATTCACCATTTTCATGAGAGCGCTTTCATTGTTCATGCATTTGGGACACATTGTATAAGAAGTCCTTTTCATTTCTTTTGGAAATTCTCTGTTTTTCAGAGATTCATGACTGGTATATGAAGTTGTTTGCTATTCAAGAAGGTGCATTATTGTCTCGAGACCTTCATTGATAGAGTAGAACATAGTGATGCAAAAGTCTGAAAACCACTATCATGGGCAGGATTTATGCACTGTTATAAGGCACAAAAGGAGACAAAGAGTGTAAAAGTTGCAGAGATCAACAACTGTTGACTGTCCTATGAAAGGATCAATCACTGTCATCTGGAAGTCTTTCTCTGTTCCTGAGGCTTTCATTATTTCCAGGATCTTCCACTGTTTTATCAGTTCTTTTGGCTGTCACATAGTTGCATTCACTATTTTAGGAGAGATACATTCATGGTTTTATATGAGAAATACCCACTCTTTGTAGAGTCACATTGGAGGGGGAAGTTAAAGGGACAGATCCTAGTCCAGATCCTAGTCCTCCAGAAGTTGATCATCACAACTTGAAAACCTTTAGACATGACTGCTGTTCTGGAGCATGAGATATGGACTGTTGTAAAGACAGTGATATCTAAAAGGAATGCCTCAAAACATTGATTACAATGCAAAAAGCAGTGACATCCACTGTCACTGTGCAACTATGAAACAATGATCCAATTAGCAGTAAAGACAGTATTCATAAAACAGTGAGTGAGAGAGATCAATATGTCATGATATGAGAGCATTTAGAGCATGCAGAGAAATAGAAGAGTGTTAAAAGACAATGTTATAATATGCAAGACAGTGGCAAATCACTGTTATGAATGACAGTGATATGAATAAGACCCTGACAGGATGATAGGACCATGACAGTGAAAACAAGAGGTCGTGAAGCTTGGAAGTCCTAACAGAGACAAGGGTTTCATAAAAGAGTCAAGTACAGTCATTAAGGTATTTCTTATTTGCCATGTCTTAGAGCAGAGAAATGGTTGAAGAATCTTGTGAAGAGCAATGTTACAAAACAGTGATGGTGAAGACACTGCTAAATAGCAAAGAGGGCAGACACTTGAAGAAAAGGTAACCACTGTAATCAAGTCACTGTCCCATGAAAAGCGGAGATCAGATTTGTCATGAAATTGTTTTAATTGCCATGCTGAGGTTCAAACCTTGTCATGAAATTTTTATTGCAAAGGAAAGATCTGTCGTGAAGTTTAGAGGATATTGCTGTTATAACAAAGGACAAAATTATGAGTGTTATAGGTATGGATGACTGTTATAGAGATAGAAAACACTAATATATTGAAAGGAGAGCAGTGAATATACTATGGACAGCAAAAGCAAAAAAGTTACATGGACATGTTATGATCAGCAGAGGCTAGGATTGTTTTAAGGAGTCTCTTCACAGTTTGCATTCACTTTTGACAAATCACTTTTATTAATGAAAATTCATCTCTAGAACAATGACGAGTAATGTGAAGGACAGCATGAGTACCAGTCAAGACGACGGTAATAATACATGATCATGACAGTAAAAAGAACGGTCACAGTTATTTATAGTGGAGAGGGATGCAATGACGGTGAAGGACATATAAATGACTTGTAACAGTGATAAACCAAGGTATTTTAATATATTTTGCACCATTTTGGCACAAAATATCAAACAAATGCTTTTCAATGGTTTAGGGCAACAGTTATTTTAGTTTTAGTTCAGTAAGGGAGACATAAGTGTTTTGAACCTTGAAAATGTAAATGTCATGATGAAGTCATCTATTTTTTAGTATCATAAGCACTAAAAGAGTGAAGCAAAAGATTAATCCTCATAGCTCCAAAATCCTTCCCAAGGGAGGGAAAAGACATTTTTTCTGAAAGTCTCCACATTCATATCCCATGAGAAAAATAGGGCTTTTGTTTCTTTACAGTTGGAGGAGTCTTCAATCGCATGGGCATTCATGGCACGTTGCAATTTTTTGGGAGGAGAATAGACACATTGCAGCCATCAAACAAAGATTTAAGGCACGTAGAGGAAGGTTATGTTGCCCACATTGAAAGAGTTTGGGGTTTTGCTGTTTGTTATTGAATGAGTCCTCCACTTTGGGCATCGAAGAAGAGATAACTGGCTATTGCATGGGACGTTGGAAAATTTCCAGGAGTTTGTAGACTTTCCATCCACATTGCTGAATCCATGCTTTCTTTTCCTCATCTTTTGCCAGACATGCCCTTGTGTCAAAGATTTAAGTTCTACTAAAGTTTTGAAGTCTTTGTGAAGTTTTCAAGGATGAGTGATATTTAAAATCCTTGAATCAGGTCTTTACTAGCTCATAGAAGTTTCTTTTCAATACTTAATGGATACCCCTAGATGCCCTTGTGTCAAAGATTCAAGTTCTACTAAAGTTTTGAAGTCTTTGTGAAGTTTTCAAGGATGAGTGATATTTAAAATCCATGAGTCAGGTCTTTACTAGCTCATAAAAGTTTCTTTTCAATACTTAATGGATACCCCTAGATGTTAGTCTTGAAGGTCTAGACCATCATATGGTTCAAAGAAAAACAACATATATCACAGCAGTAATATCATTGTGTCAAATTTAAATAATTGAATGATGGTGCTCAAAGTTATGTTGAGTGAGGGTTTCAGTGACAAGAAAACCAAGATGTGATAAGCAGGTTTGAGGAAAGGCATAAGAGTTTGTGAAAGCTTGTGAAAGTTATGGCTTTGTTACATGATATCAAAGCTAAGGAAATGAGTAAAAGAGTAGAAACTAAGGAATTATAGTGGGCAATGTTTCCATCAAAAGAAAATGAGTATAAGAATGAAACATGAACAACATTCAACAATGAAGAAATGACAGTTTCTTTACACGGAAGAAATTATGTGGGTAGAAATCATTGCACAGGCAGTATGGTGTTCAAATGTATTAAAGGACAAGCTTAGTAAAAGGAGATCAATGCATAGATGACAGTCTTATGAATGCCAAGAGGGGACATGAATAGAGGCATGCCAAGTGAAAGTCACTGTGGAAGAAGAATGGAGCAGTGACAGTAAGTTGTGGCATTTCATGTAGACACATTATCGGAAAACATGCACTATGGCGATGGTGTATCGGCAGTTGAATGAAGAATAGAAAATTGTATATAATCATCATTCATGACTGTCCCGAAGAACAGAAGAGGAGACCTTAAGCTTTGTAAAAGATGGATAATATAATCCACAAGGTGATAATGATATGGAGATGACAGTCATCCATGGATGAAGCTGCAAATGAGAACCTCGGGGCTTTGGAAGACTAGATAATACAGAGATAAAAGTTGCAGATCATGAGATTTCACACAAGTAACCTACAGGTATTAAGAGGACAAACTATAAACTTGCATGTGTACATGTTCACAAGGTAACAGTCCTCAAACATGCATGGTAATACTTGAAGAAGCTTCATGAGATCATGTATGTCTTTTGATAAATGACATTGTGTGGCAAAGAATATGGCAGATATGCCAATGGAAAATCAAGTAATGACTATTAGAAGTACCAAAAAGAGCAAAGGAAACAGCCTTGAGGTTACAAGTATGAAATAATTATGTTTGGAAGAGAACATTAAAAAAGTCAAATAAATGATGATAATTTCAGTTATGGCATAGCACAAAGAAGATTACATCTTACAGTCAAAGGACTAAGAACAGATTAAGGACAGTGGGATACACAAGATATTCATCAATTGATCTTTCTAAGTCAATGCGCGCGCTATGTCAATGACAACATAGAAGAGGAAAGGACCGCCATGTAGGGAGTTTCTAGCAATAATGCCAGAATCACTGGTGGGAAAAACAGTTATTTAGTGGTATGATGCAAGTAATGACAGCCGTATATGACTGTTGAGCAATGATAGTACTTCAAGAATGACAATGCTTCAGGGTGCCAAAATAATCTTGAAAGATGGTGATAGTCTCATTATAGCAGCAGTAGCTACAAGGAGGAAAGCTTGAAGAGAACCTATGTGATGGCAAGGTATTGAGAGTGGGAAGCAAATGAGAAGGTTACTTCATGAGGAGTACCATGCAGCAAGAAGACAAGGGGCGTCTAAAGGCAAAGTTGCAGCAGCTTGAAGCATTAGCCAAGAGCCAACACTAAAGGAAAACAGATCATCAAGCAAGATGAGCAGACACAATAACAAGTATCTCATGAAGAAAAGATGAATTTCAAAAGAATCATAGTCTATGCAAGAGATGCAATCATAGAGCAGTGAGTGTGGCAAGATTTCAAAGCACAAAGTTAAGGCAAAAATACAGAGCTGATACTTTCTCACATATGGTTGTTGAAAGATGAAGAGCACTTGATATGAATGAATATGGATTTGCATTCAAACATGAGAGAAAACAAGTGACAGTGATATATTCTGCTCTTGTTCTCAGATTTATGATATATTTGACTGATTTGATTCATAGAGGATACAAGTGCAATGAGTGACAGTAAGTATGAAATGCATAAAGCTTGGTGAAGTCACAAGGAAGACAATCATAGCACTAAGGAGTATTGTGAGTCAAATGGTGCATGGAGACAATCTTATCAAGCATCTACGTCATGGACATTGATCAAATGAAAAAGAGCCATTTTTAGAATGATGTGCAGACTGTAGGAACTACAACCATGCTAAGAATGAATAATGACAGTCTTATAGCTATTTGAGAATTGTTAATCATAGTTGATGAAGAATGAGGAATCAAAGGTAGTCTCAGGATACTAGAAACAGAGGATGGAAAAATAAAGACATGAAATGTAAATTTCATACAAGAGGATACAAAATAAGCAAAATGGAGTCATCTAAAAGAAATTGTTAATGGACAAAGGCAGCAGTGGAGTTACAGGCCAAGAGGAGATAATTCAACAGTCATCAAACAAAAGGGCAGACCATTGTCAAAAAACAGTGAAAAGCTTAGCAAGATGGGGTCAAAACATAATCAAGGTACATTGCCTAGAGGTTTTGGGAATGCCAAGTGTGATTTCAATGTCACTATACTGATAGCAATGTGCAAAGTATAATGTAGATTTTCAAGAATGGATAAATCAAAATAATAAATAGACAGTATAGCAGCATTTGAGCCTTCATTACCAAATCCTCTTGTGCTTGTAGGCATAAGTAATTTTCTCAAACTCAAAGGTACATGTATGTCTATTGTTTTGAAGAAGATTTTAAGGATGCTCGTGGCTGTGAGGGTTTTTTTTGGAAAGAATGGTGGGAGTAGAAATAGTGGCACTCAGTCATGAGCAGCATTGGGAGATTGAGGGCAGCAGAAGACAAGTATACAAGAATGAGAAAAAGAGGCAATTTAATGACCCTTAGCTATCATCATGGCATGTGGGAGTGTTCTAGGTGGACGAGCTGCATTCAAAACGCAGTTTGAGGCTATTATGAGTCAGTTTTCAGCAGTTATAGAAGTCTTAAATGACCAATTTCATTTACATCCGACCCAAGGTAAAGCATAGAAACACATGCCCTATGGTAGTGGGCAGCAGTTTGGAGAAATTGCAGCAGTCAAGGACGGAATCTAGGAAGAGTTTGGTGACTTTTTCAAGCAGTTGAGCAGTTGTAGGTGGCAGTTTTGACCTAGCAACAAGGCAAGACACTTGTCTTTCTTTTCTCCATACACATTCTTTTGTTGTAACAAGCTGCTACATTCTATAAAGCACAACTCTTTTGTTTCTTTTCAGTTAGTGCATGCTGATCAATCCATTCTTGTAAACTTGAAATAAGGCTCTTTTTGGCCTGATTATGTAATGCAACTTAACTTTCAAGCTTGTATACAACTGTAATGAACATCTTGTTAATAAGTCTCATTGCGTGTAAATCATAGATTGACAAGTGTTTCTGTGAAATTCTATGTATTTTCTTTTGCATTTGTCTCTTTCAGCACCTTTAGACAGGATAAGGCATACTTTCTTTACAGGTTATATGATTGTGTGACTGGTACAAACAACAAGTAATAGAGAAAGTTTCATTTCCTTCTTGATTTGAAAGTATTTTTACCTTTTTATGAAATATTCATGCATGAGCATGCAAAAAATTTGAGTTGTGCGATGCTACAATTGGATCATTGAGTATATGCATGTTCAAACAATATTAGTATAGATCTTAAAAATCACATTGGTGCATCACCCTATTAGTCTTAAATTATTTTCAAAGCATCTCTTTCCTTTTCCAAACAAGTAGTAATTTAGGTGAAGTACTGAAGGGAATCAACTCTCTCTAGAGATTTACTCTATTCTTCGGGCAACCCACAAGCCCAATAGTGTTTACACGTGTCACAAGGTTGCAAAATTGAG
Organism: Thuja plicata; assembly: GCA_018584345.1. NCBI lineage: Eukaryota > Viridiplantae > Streptophyta > Pinopsida > Cupressales > Cupressaceae > Thuja > Thuja plicata. The sequence goes on along the minus strand of MU224690.1, from coordinate 1,091,617 downwards.
AGCTCAGCAAAGATGACAACAGGTATAAAAACACCGCTTTCAATAATATCAGAGTAGTGAAAAGAAACCCATCAGAGGAGTAATATATAGAAGTTAGAATGGATATGAGGATTCCAAGCAATGATGGTTTTCTTCATCAAAATCCTTTTTGACAAAAAAGGCATGCATCAATAACATCAAGGACACATGAGGTTGAAAAAAAAACAGTGACGTAATGTTATGAAGACTGTCAAATAATCCAAGCAAAAACAATGCAGGATGAAGTGCAGAGTTATGTGACTGTTTTGACAATCATAACAGCAAAAGGTCAAGACATCAAAAGATAGAGACACATTAACAAGGGAAAGGATATTGTCATTAGTTCAAGGTCACCCATGACCTAGAAGGGGAGGCATTTTGAATTGTCTTCATAAATGGAGCCTATCTTCAAGAGAAGGGTGGCAACGTGGCAGTACAAGAGAGTATTGTGCAGATTTTTAGTTTGCATCAACAAGAAGTTTAAAATTCAAAGGAAGAGTGTGCATCCGCAACACTTGGTCCCTGATTTCAAGGAGACATCAGGTTAGTCCCTAATTTGAAGGGGTAGTTGCAGTCAGCTTGGAGCTAGTTCTATCTCCACTCCTAGTTTACTCATCCAGTCACCTTAGTCAAGGGAGTTAACTCAAACATCAAACTTAGTTGACTAGAGGTTCAAATCAGGAACTCATTTCAATATAAGTCAATTTTGTACTTATTTTCCAATTAGTGCTTTCTTACTTCTTCTGCATACAACAAAGAAAAGTGCCTTGTAACTCATTTTTTTTGAGTTTGCAACTCATTTTTCAGCATTGTGATCTGTTTCCCTTTTAATTTTAATGAAAAGAAACAAGTTGTCTTTCTCAATCACTTTGTTCATTGTTGTGTATGAGTGAATTTAAACAAGTTATTGTCATTTGTCTACAATCCTTTACATTTTTATTCATTTCAAGCAATGTGTGGCAAGAAAATGTATGCTTGCTACATGTTATATATTGTTTATAAGTGTTATATGCTGTTTATAACTGTTATATTAGTTTGGAGTTGTGAACATAGTTTCCTTCATACAAACCATTGAAAACAATACCTTCATATGAAATGCTTATGTACTAGATACTTTAGATTGAGTTGTGAAGGACAAAGCTTTTGATGGATCAGATTGTGACTCATCATTTTCAGATTCAAATCATCATGCATAACCTTCTAGTAGCATAGTTTTCAGTTTAAAGTTATCTCTCCACCCTTTTCCTCATCAGGTGTAGTAGCTTTCTAGAATGATCCCATGTTTTATCGAATGGTTGAATTGGGTTCAACGAGGGTGCAGATTCTTGTGACAACAACTAAAAAGGAAAAATACAGATTTCTAATTTAACTTAGGTAAATAAGAACAATTAAGTATAAAACAACAATGAAATGTGGTATACTTGTTGGTTAGGCGGAGTGTATTATAGATCAGAACAAGCAATATTAGACAAAAAGTTAGTCATGCTATTAATAGCAATAAATCAAAGTAGGGATTGCTTTGATTTGTAATCAAAGAATGATTTTGATTTGTTATAAACGGTGATATTTATGAGCCTTTGAATATGGAAACACTCTAGATAGTCAAGCATGTGGTTAAATTTAAAATATATTTTTTCTCTATGTTGGGTCAAATTTGTAGTTTTAAACCAAATTCATGGCTACAAACTCATCAAATCTATAAAATCAACCTTTGACAATCTTGAAAAATTTCCCTATAAACTTGCTAGAAAAATATACTATGCAATGATATTCTTTGTTGCACATATTTTAGCACGTGATTCACCTAGTGGATATTCAAGAATTCATACATGTTTGAAATTTGTTGTTTATAAAAGTAATTTTAAGTACCATAACATAATAATGACTACACATCCATCAGTGTCCAAACACACCCATGAAAATAGAATATAAGGTCCC